>CAJJDN010000060.1:129480-296225 GCA_905182985.1 Paramecium sonneborni
TAAAAGTTATTTAATTAAAATTTAAAAGAATTATTTTATATTTTTTGAAATTAAAAGAAATATTCTATTATTACTTAATTAATTTACAACAATTTTTCTAATCAAAAACTTACTGTTTAACTAAACTCTTAATATTTAATAACCTAAAAAAATACAAGATTTTGCCATCATATTTTCCGAAAATATTTAATATTATTTTTTCATTAATTCCAAAAGAAAATAGACCTAATTTAATGTAATTTAAAACAATCTATTAGAGAGTAAAATATCAAATGACAAATCATTAGAAATTAGAGGTTTTACAACAATGAACAATAATATTTTTTGTAATTCTAAGATAAAAATTCATTTTTTCTTTGAGGACTATCCTGGTTTTTTGATCTAAATCGATTACTAAGGAATATGAATATTGGGCATTTTTTCGTTAATGCTATCTGCCAATTTCATGTAATTAAATTCTTACAAGGCTTGAAATAAAATTTTTTAATACCATCAGTAATGGCTTCTTTGCCTTGTAGTAATAATCCTTTAGGTAATCTTTTATCTGGACATGCACCTTTTAATTAAACAATACTTTCGTTTTCTTCTCTGAAAATACAAATATATTTGAAGACCTTAAGGTTTTTTACATTTTCATCATGGTGGCTACAAATTTGAGTCTTGATCTTAGTTTTTCTCTTCCAGTTTTAGAGAGTTGTTTTTGAAGTGAGTTGTTTTTTTCAAAGTTTTTATTTTTTTCTATTTATGTAATTTATTTGAATTTTTCAATATCTGCTTGATTAATTTTCTCATCTTCACTTTCTTATTCTTAATCCTCATGTCTGAGCAACATATATAACATTTCAGTGACTAATATATAAATATTGAAGTTATTTACCTTTTTCAGTAACAAAAGGAATAGACCAAGAAAAAATATTCATAAAATTAGGCAATAGGTAAGGATGAGGAGTATCTTTAAATTGTTAAATGTTGAGAGTGTTATTTTCAAATTTGATAACAGCTCCTTTATTTTTATAAACATCACAGTAATTAGGAGCTGAGAAGATAGTAATAACAACTGGAAAGTCTGAACTACCTTTCCACCTATGCATTTTATATCCATCTAATTATGCTTCATGAGCTCTAATAACAGAAATAAGATTGTTCCTTTAAAGAAATCGATGTACTGCATCAACTCCAAAAAACCAAGAACAACCTCTAACCTCATTTCCTCTCCATCCATTTTCTAATGTTCCTTAATCATTATCTACTGGATCACTCCATAATATATCACAAAACAGTCCACTCCTAGGTGGTTCATGGTATCTATCAATTTTTTTGATGTCTTCAAGCTAAAATCGGAAATACAGAACCTTGTTACCGTTTTCAAATCTGGAGAGATACCTCCATGAATAGCTAGAAACTTATTGTTGACTACACACGCAAGGGGAAAGAGATCGAAGGAGTCCATCAGCAAATCGTAGGTTTCTTGGTCATACTTATAGAGGCCTTGATGAGAGGGTTTTTTTTTGTATACATTCGTCCTTAAAATTGAAAAAGCTCGTAAGCTGTCTACATTCATGGTTTCCTCTTAGGAAAAAAATAGTATTCGGAAAGTTGATCTTAATTGCATAAACTAGAACGACCACTTCTATGGAAAATGAGCCTCTGTCAACAAAATCACCCAAAAATAGATATTTTGTGGTTTCTATATTTCCTCCAACATCAAACATTTTAACTAAATCATAATATTGGCCATGAATGTCGCCAACAACTGTTAAAGGATCATGTAAATATATGAGATTTCCCTCATTTTCTGTTGTTTAAGGTAATATTTACTAAATATTTTATTGCAATCTGAAACTAATTTGAAAAGGTCATCCTTTGCTATTCTTCCCTCTTTTAATAAATGATCTAATAATAATCTCCAGTCAGGTTTATCTAATAATATTAAAATTTAATACTTTTAAGTTTCTCTGGATACATTAGTTATCGAGAGAGAGGGCGATGAGGTGGAGGCTTCAAGGTTTTCACAACTCGATCATTGGATGGATCCTTTAATAATTCCATATAAATATTAATAATCACATAATTTATCAATAAATATATATACAATAAAATTTATCATAATTTAAAGTATTTTTAACCCCTTACAGTAGGAGAACTTTATTCTGGTATCATTTTTCTTTCTCTAGGCCTATTTCTTCTTGAACCTATTGATGATTTAAAATCTGTAAGATGAATATATCAGATACCTTAAATTGACTTTTTTTGTTTTTAATTTTTTATAATTAAATCCAATCTCATTTTGCTAATATCTGCCAACTACATTATTTTTATATAATTATAAATTAAATTAATCAACAGGATTTTTGACTTTTTTTGATGTATTTTCTTAAGAACTTTTAGAATTTTATTATTATAATGTGACTTTTGGCAATTTTTCAGAAGCTCATGATTTAAGTTTACTTTATAACTCCCCGTAATTATTCATTTATTGGCTAAATCTTTTAAATCTATCATAATTAAATCCCTTATCTTTATCAATTTATTTTATTGATTTAACATTTACCTTTATTTAAATTTTGTGATTAATTGTTGAATTGATTTGTTAAGTAAGACTAATATATTCATATCTTGTCATTCTTAATGCAAGATTATTCATATTTTATAAATCTACAGTATTTAGTTTAGTTTCCACTTTTATTTTCCCTTCTTGAATTATTACAATTCCTGGTTATAAATTCATATTCTCTACTACTAATAGAGTAATCTAATTGAATTTAAATGTATCTTTTTCTTTATCCATCTCATCATATGTTTTCCTATTATTCTAAGATACTTTATTATATCTCTTTTTTGGATTTATTTTCATTGTTTAATCTTCATCAAATTTTAATCTTAAAAAATATTGAATTGTCCGTCAAAGTGGATGCAGGAGACACTTTATTTTCTTTAGTTGGAATAATAGATACTCTCATACTATTACAGTATCAATTTGCCATCATAATCATATATATGTATATTGTTTAGATTTCTTATCCTTAGCCATTCATATTTTAATTATTCTTCTTTTTCTTCTTTTAATTTTCATTTTCTTTCAGCTTCTATTCTTGAGAGTTCTTCTTTTTTTGTTTTCCCTTTAATTTCTCAATTATTCTTCTATTTAACTAATATCCTATGGATCAACTAATTCTCTATGCATAAGATCTAATTATTTCTTTTCTTTTATTATTTATGTCTAATCCTTAAATTATTGATTAAAATACAAAAATTTTAGATATTGCAAATTTTTATTGGACTTGAAGTTTAACGAGTACTAGGTCTATTTTCAGGTTTAATTTCCATGTTTACTTTTGATGTTAACCATTATTCNCATCTAATTATGCTTCATGAGCTCTAATAACAGAAATAAGATTGTTCCTTTAAAGAAATCGATGTACTGCATCAACTCCAAAAAACCAAGAACAACCTCTAACCTCATTTCCTCTCCATCCATTTTCTAATGTTCCTTAATCATTATCTACTGGATCACTCCATAATATATCACAAAACAGTCCACTCCTAGGTGGTTCATGGTATCTATCAATTTTTTTGATGTCTTCAAGCTAAAATCGGAAATACAGAACCTTGTTACCGTTTTCAAATCTGGAGAGATACCTCCATGAATAGCTAGAAACTTATTGTTGACTACACACGCAAGGGGAAAGAGATCGAAGGAGTCCATCAGCAAATCGTAGGTTTCTTGGTCATACTTATAGAGGCCTTGATGAGAGGGTTTTTTTTTGTATACATTCGTCCTTAAAATTGAAAAAGCTCGTAAGCTGTCTACATTCATGGTTTCCTCTTAGGAAAAAAATAGTATTCGGAAAGTTGATCTTAATTGCATAAACTAGAACGACCACTTCTATGGAAAATGAGCCTCTGTCAACAAAATCACCCAAAAATAGATATTTTGTGGTTTCTATATTTCCTCCAACATCAAACATTTTAACTAAATCATAATATTGGCCATGAATGTCGCCAACAACTGTTAAAGGATCATGTAAATATATGAGATTTCCCTCATTTTCTGTTGTTTAAGGTAATATTTACTAAATATTTTATTGCAATCTGAAACTAATTTGAAAAGGTCATCCTTTGCTATTCTTCCCTCTTTTAATAAATGATCTAATAATAATCTCCAGTCAGGTTTATCTAATAATATTAAAATTTAATACTTTTAAGTTTCTCTGGATACATTAGTTATCGAGAGAGAGGGCGATGAGGTGGAGGCTTCAAGGTTTTCACAACTCGATCATTGGATGGATCCTTTAATAATTCCATATAAATATTAATAATCACATAATTTATCAATAAATATATATACAATAAAATTTATCATAATTTAAAGTATTTTTAACCCCTTACAGTAGGAGAACTTTATTCTGGTATCATTTTTCTTTCTCTAGGCCTATTTCTTCTTGAACCTATTGATGATTTAAAATCTGTAAGATGAATATATCAGATACCTTAAATTGACTTTTTTTGTTTTTAATTTTTTATAATTAAATCCAATCTCATTTTGCTAATATCTGCCAACTACATTATTTTTATATAATTATAAATTAAATTAATCAACAGGATTTTTGACTTTTTTTGATGTATTTTCTTAAGAACTTTTAGAATTTTATTATTATAATGTGACTTTTGGCAATTTTTCAGAAGCTCATGATTTAAGTTTACTTTATAACTCCCCGTAATTATTCATTTATTGGCTAAATCTTTTAAATCTATCATAATTAAATCCCTTATCTTTATCAATTTATTTTATTGATTTAACATTTACCTTTATTTAAATTTTGTGATTAATTGTTGAATTGATTTGTTAAGTAAGACTAATATATTCATATCTTGTCATTCTTAATGCAAGATTATTCATATTTTATAAATCTACAGTATTTAGTTTAGTTTCCACTTTTATTTTCCCTTCTTGAATTATTACAATTCCTGGTTATAAATTCATATTCTCTACTACTAATAGAGTAATCTAATTGAATTTAAATGTATCTTTTTCTTTATCCATCTCATCATATGTTTTCCTATTATTCTAAGATACTTTATTATATCTCTTTTTTGGATTTATTTTCATTGTTTAATCTTCATCAAATTTTAATCTTAAAAAATATTGAATTGTCCGTCAAAGTGGATGCAGGAGACACTTTATTTTCTTTAGTTGGAATAATAGATACTCTCATACTATTACAGTATCAATTTGCCATCATAATCATATATATGTATATTGTTTAGATTTCTTATCCTTAGCCATTCATATTTTAATTATTCTTCTTTTTCTTCTTTTAATTTTCATTTTCTTTCAGCTTCTATTCTTGAGAGTTCTTCTTTTTTTGTTTTCCCTTTAATTTCTCAATTATTCTTCTATTTAACTAATATCCTATGGATCAACTAATTCTCTATGCATAAGATCTAATTATTTCTTTTCTTTTATTATTTATGTCTAATCCTTAAATTATTGATTAAAATACAAAAATTTTAGATATTGCAAATTTTTATTGGACTTGAAGTTTAACGAGTACTAGGTCTATTTTCAGGTTTAATTTCCATGTTTACTTTTGATGTTAACCATTATTCATGTTAAATATGTAACTTAAATTAACAAAATGAGAATGCTTATGCTAAAGACATAACTAAAAGATTTAATGAATTGGAAGCAGAAAAAGTAGCAATAATCTTAAAATTTCATTTTCTAATGCTTTATCTATGACCTTCTTTAATAATCTATTAAATATTTCTTTAATTTGATGCTCTCCTTCAATTTAGAAGACTTAGGTGGATTTTGGATCATAACAATATAATAATCATAGCAATTAATTTTAGCCATGCAGCTCTACATTTGAATAAGTATTTTACTATTCAGCAATAATAGAGAGATCGACTTAAGAAGTTTTGTAATTATTTATTTCAAATATAAATTAATAATTAACGATTATGCTCAAATAGTAACCTTAATCAGCAAAGAGTGGAAATGCTATTAAACAAAAAAAAGAAACTCTAGAAAGATTTGCTTATTGTAATAGTTAATAATTGTTCTAAAACAATATTTTTGATCTGAGACAATTTATAAAATAGAATTATGAAAAATATTGTGAATTATTAGAGAGAGTAGAAAATGGAAAATAATTGGTGAAGTAAAAGAAAGAATGTTTAGAATAATTAAAAAGCAAATCTGAAAATAAAACAAATAAACCTAAAGCCAATTTATGTGTATAAGATGAGTTAACTTAATTAAAGAGACAAATTGAAAACAAATAGGCTATGAACAATGAACTTAAATGTTAATTAGAATAAATGAATTAATGGACAAAAAAATAAGATTTCTTTTAAGAATATTAAGAAATTTGTAAATAGGTTGAGGATTTAAGAATATAAAATGATTAATTATTAAAAGCATGATTAATGTGCCCGTTTTTGATAATATTAAAAATAAAAAATAATGAGAGCTCTTACCATAATTTGCTTAGTGGCTGCTGTATTAGCAACAGATACAAACAAATTTGCTGTGCTTCTATAAACAGGAACAAGAGGAAATGATGCTGTTGAATCAGTATATAACCTTTTGAGAGATCTTAAAACAGAAAATGTTAATGTCTAAGCAGCAGCTGATAAAAAGAATAACACAGATGAAGGTATCTTCATAGTGTTATATCATTATAGAAATCTTTTCTTAAGTTATTGGTGACTTGACAAATGTTGCTTCACTTAATAAATAATAATGGGAAGCATTAGGTGCTGTTAGAACAGATGTTGAAGCTTAAATTAGAGTATATTGTATTAATAATTTTAGGATGGATATTCTTGGTTATCTTGGGCTGAATCAAGACTTGCTGAAATTGAAAGAAGAAATGCTTAATTATAAGATTAAAGATGTTGGGCTAATGGACTCTTTGTTAAATCACTTGCTGATCATGCTGATGCTGTTGCTGTTGTTTAACTTTTATAATAAGATGTTGCAGGTTATCTTACTAATAATGCTGGAGTTGAACTTGTTGAAAAAGCATAAACTATTGCTGATAAATTATCTGCTTATAGTCATCTCTTTTAATAAGATGCTCTTTAAAAATTCTAATCACTTGCTGAAGTTAAAAGAGAAGGAACTACTGGAGAATAAGTTCTTTCTATNTTTCTTTAATTTGATGCTCTCCTTCAATTTAGAAGACTTAGGTGGATTTTGGATCATAACAATATAATAATCATAGCAATTAATTTTAGCCATGCAGCTCTACATTTGAATAAGTATTTTACTATTCAGCAATAATAGAGAGATCGACTTAAGAAGTTTTGTAATTATTTATTTCAAATATAAATTAATAATTAACGATTATGCTCAAATAGTAACCTTAATCAGCAAAGAGTGGAAATGCTATTAAACAAAAAAAAGAAACTCTAGAAAGATTTGCTTATTGTAATAGTTAATAATTGTTCTAAAACAATATTTTTGATCTGAGACAATTTATAAAATAGAATTATGAAAAATATTGTGAATTATTAGAGAGAGTAGAAAATGGAAAATAATTGGTGAAGTAAAAGAAAGAATGTTTAGAATAATTAAAAAGCAAATCTGAAAATAAAACAAATAAACCTAAAGCCAATTTATGTGTATAAGATGAGTTAACTTAATTAAAGAGACAAATTGAAAACAAATAGGCTATGAACAATGAACTTAAATGTTAATTAGAATAAATGAATTAATGGACAAAAAAATAAGATTTCTTTTAAGAATATTAAGAAATTTGTAAATAGGTTGAGGATTTAAGAATATAAAATGATTAATTATTAAAAGCATGATTAATGTGCCCGTTTTTGATAATATTAAAAATAAAAAATAATGAGAGCTCTTACCATAATTTGCTTAGTGGCTGCTGTATTAGCAACAGATACAAACAAATTTGCTGTGCTTCTATAAACAGGAACAAGAGGAAATGATGCTGTTGAATCAGTATATAACCTTTTGAGAGATCTTAAAACAGAAAATGTTAATGTCTAAGCAGCAGCTGATAAAAAGAATAACACAGATGAAGGTATCTTCATAGTGTTATATCATTATAGAAATCTTTTCTTAAGTTATTGGTGACTTGACAAATGTTGCTTCACTTAATAAATAATAATGGGAAGCATTAGGTGCTGTTAGAACAGATGTTGAAGCTTAAATTAGAGTATATTGTATTAATAATTTTAGGATGGATATTCTTGGTTATCTTGGGCTGAATCAAGACTTGCTGAAATTGAAAGAAGAAATGCTTAATTATAAGATTAAAGATGTTGGGCTAATGGACTCTTTGTTAAATCACTTGCTGATCATGCTGATGCTGTTGCTGTTGTTTAACTTTTATAATAAGATGTTGCAGGTTATCTTACTAATAATGCTGGAGTTGAACTTGTTGAAAAAGCATAAACTATTGCTGATAAATTATCTGCTTATAGTCATCTCTTTTAATAAGATGCTCTTTAAAAATTCTAATCACTTGCTGAAGTTAAAAGAGAAGGAACTACTGGAGAATAAGTTCTTTCTATCTTATAAGATTTATAAGCTGAATTAGAATCTACTCTTGCAACACTTTAAGAATAAGAAATTCATGCAGCATTTGCTTTAGCTAAATATGTATCAGATACTAATGCTGAAGTTGCTTGGTTGAATTCTGAACATGAAAGAAGAACTAATCTTGTTGAAAAATTAGAAACTGTATTATTTATATCTATTTTGTAAGTAATTACCTGCTCTCCTTGCTTAATAAGCTAAAGCTCTCAAATTATGGAAAGATTCTTTGAATGCAGTTGCTGGAGCTACTGCTGATTTAGAAGAAAAAAGAGAATTCTATGCTTCTGAAACTGCTAGAAGATAAGGTATATATATATACATTACATTTCTAGAGGAAAATGCTATTATTGATGTTGTTATTTAACTCTTTAAAGATTAAGTCAGATCATTGGCCTCATAAACTTCCCTTGGAAGAAAGTGATCTGTTCACATTAATAATAATAATATAATCAATTTTTATCTTTATTCCACTTTCCCAACTTCATTCAGTTCTTCAAAAAATACAATTTATTATATTAACAACTTATATTACGGAACACTATCATTTAGAAATATATTATCTTATCATTTAATAACAAAAGTATTTTTGTTTTTTTTTGTTTAATTTTCTATAAAAATCATTTTCATTTGTGTAAATTCTAATGGCTAAACACATACCTTGCTATCAAACTATAATTATTTATTTAAATTTACTCTTAATCTAAAGAAAAACAATAATTCATTATATGTTAATGTTCTACCTCCAACTCAGGGTCTGGCAGATATGGAATATCATTAAATATTTAATTACTATCTGAATATTTATATTAACAATACAATTGTAAACTCCATGAAAGTAACCTAAAGATGATCCAAATCCTATTGTTATTAATTAAAATTTTATTGGATTTCTATACATTTTTAACAAATAAGCAATAATTATTGACCCTGAAAGAAATAAAATTTGAGGAAGAATCAAATGCTAATATTTGATGTCTCTCACAATATTTCTTGTTTCTAATTTCTATTTTGTATTTATTGGCAATTTTGTGCATTTTTACCAAAAATTAAATTTCTTATTTTAACATTCTTCCCTTCTTTATTTTAAGAAATCACTACTATTCAACTATTTTCTTGATTTATAATGTTGTTTCATATAGTCAAAATAAGTATCACACTATTCTTAAGGCATTTAATTCTTAAATAATATATCTCTGTAAATGAAATCATCCTAATTTAAATTGTTATTCTATATGTTATTAAGTGTATTTGTAGTCTATCTT
The DNA here is from genome assembly GCA_905182985.1 of Paramecium sonneborni. Classification (NCBI taxonomy): domain Eukaryota; phylum Ciliophora; class Oligohymenophorea; order Peniculida; family Parameciidae; genus Paramecium; species Paramecium sonneborni. The sequence goes on from CAJJDN010000060.1 coordinate 139,318, forward strand.
AATGCTAAAAATGCTATATATTTCTAATAAATTATTTCATTCTTCCAGGCTTCTGGAATATCAACATCAAATGGGTTTACAATCATTAATTATTTAATAATAAAAATATTAAAATATATATATTTCAGTTGAAATCTTACTTAATTTTAAATTATATTCTTTATTTCACTTAAAAAATGTTATAGAAACTTATAATTTAAAACCTAATATTAAATAGTTTGTTCAAATTAGAAATTTGTAATTAATTTCGAAATTTTAGGGAGTCCTTATTTAAGTTGATTCAAAATAAATTTTATTTTTTAAGTTTATCCTTCCTAAAACTATTCTAATAATTTCTTAAAATGAAATATAATTATTTAATTAATTCATATTTTTTATTTTTTAAAATACCTCTTTCAAAAAATGAAATTATTTTAGATACAAATTAAATTAAAAAATATTAAGTAAAAAAATTTATAAAAATAGAGGAGAGATGAAAAGAAGCTTCCTAATAATTTGCAATGTTATTCTGGTAAGAATGAAAAGGAAAATTTCGAAATTAATGCCTTTAATTAATTAATTAATAAGTGATATCTCATTTTCTTATCTTTTAATTAATAATAATTAATCTTGGAACTTATTCTAATAAACTCAAATGTTTAATATGAACAATAATGAAAATTTATAAGAAGAATTAATATAGAAGTTAAGCCATCTGTAATTAAGCGAAAGTACTTAAAAAATAAAGAAATTTTAGCTGACGATGACAATTCAAGACAATGTAGCCCTGCTTTAGATTCAAGACTTTTGGAAGTAATTAGAGAGCTACCCAATCATTTAAAATAAAAGTTGAACAGTTTGATTCCTAAAACAAATTATCAACTGATAAAACAAAATGATGAAAGCATTTATTACGGAATGATGGAAAATTAATAAAAATAAGGAGAGGGGATTTAAATCTGGTAAAAAATAGGAAACTTATTAGAAGGGTAATTATATTTAAATATATTTAGTCAATGGGAAAATGATTAATTAGAAGGATATTGTAGAATGTATTATGCAAATGGGGACAGGTAACAAATATATATATTTTAAATTAGTTTTGAATGTTAATTTAAATCAGGGAAAACAAATGGGTTTGGAGTATTTAAATCTCAAAAAAAGATTGTGAAAGGTAATTTAATATATATTTATAATAGGCCTATGGATTGATAATACAATATAAGGAGAAGGTTAAGAAATCAAAAGTGATGGAAGTAGATATTTTGGTTAATTTTCTAATGGAAAAAAAGAAGGCAGAGGAATTCTTATGTTAAATGACGGCTGCAAGTATGAAATTATCTATCTTTAGATATGAAGGCTAATTTAAAAATAATTACTTTAACGGAGAAGGAACGTTTCTATGGAATGATGGCTCATATTATACAGGAACTTTTACAAACGGATAAATATTAGGATTTGGTTATTATATGAATAGTGTTGGAATATAAATGATAGGACATGTAATATAAATTTTATATAAAAAGTTTACAGAACTAAAGTAGAGTAGAAGAGATAACGAAGAAAAAAATCAACATTTACAAACAATACTTTTTGTTAATTAATACAATTAAACTTTAATGATTGAAAAGATTCGTATTCTCTGACTTGGATTTTTGATAAAAAAATATATATATATATTATATAGTATAAGTACTCTTGTTAAATAATTTATATTTAAGCAAATATTTTTTTATTTTTTAAATAATAAGTAAAATTTTGGAATAAGTTGTTTGCATATAGTTTGTTTTTTAGCATTTGATAGAATAACAGTAATTAATACACAAGCATCAATTTTTATTAGTCATTATCAAAAATTATTTGACTAAAAAATAAAAAATTATGATAGGGAAACTTTATTTTGAATTTTTACGAACAACGTGAAGTATACTTGCTGACCTTAACACTGATATTGCTTAAAATTAGCCAAAGTCATTATTAATTTTCAAGAAAAACAGATTAATAATAAACTTGAATAAGATATCTAAAAGTTAAGGATCATACTGAATTAGAAGTTAAAGTTGCTCAACATAATAAAACCATATGTGCCTTTGATGAATCTCTTTTATTTCTTAACTAAGTATAGTCACCTTTTCTTATTCAATCTAAAAAGTCTATAAGAATTTAACAACAATATATAAAAAAATATAACACACTCTAAACTGACATCAAAATTCTCTTATAAATTGCAATTATTGAATTCAAATTTTTTAAAATAAGCCAAATTACAATTAAGAAGTTTTTTCGGTTTGCTCATATTTCGATTTTTATCAACCTCAAAATTGAAAATTAATTTAATATTTTTCAACTTAATTATTAATTAAGTAAAAACAATCATAATTATTCTTGAATTATTTAAAAGATATCCAAGCATATTTTTAATAATTCTAGTAATTCTTATATAATTTATTATTAATTAATTAATTTAAATATGACCTTTTATTAATTTATGCAATAATTATTAATTTTGCACTAAACTTCATTCTATGTTCTAACTTTAAAATAAAATAATCACTAATATCATCAAATAACATATTTGAATTTATTACCTACTTAAATGTCTCAATCAATCCTAATTTATGTTAAAATTGAATTGATTGAATTATCTAATATAATAAATATAAAATAATATTTCTTAATTAAATTTTTTTTTTCGTTAAATTTTTTTTTTATTCTTTTAGAATGTCAATTATTTTACTAATTTTTCATTAGTATTAATCATCTTGTCATTCTAATCTTTCGAAAGTTCTATTAAAATTATGTTTTTTTAATATTTATTTTTCTGCGTTTTTCAAATAATATATTGAAAAGCAATAAAATTAAGTTCAAATTCATTAATTTTTATTAACCTTTTAGAAGTATAGTATGCTTTATAAAATTTTTCTTTATATTATTCTTTTTAAAAAAGATTTTCTACTCCTCCANATACTTGCTGACCTTAACACTGATATTGCTTAAAATTAGCCAAAGTCATTATTAATTTTCAAGAAAAACAGATTAATAATAAACTTGAATAAGATATCTAAAAGTTAAGGATCATACTGAATTAGAAGTTAAAGTTGCTCAACATAATAAAACCATATGTGCCTTTGATGAATCTCTTTTATTTCTTAACTAAGTATAGTCACCTTTTCTTATTCAATCTAAAAAGTCTATAAGAATTTAACAACAATATATAAAAAAATATAACACACTCTAAACTGACATCAAAATTCTCTTATAAATTGCAATTATTGAATTCAAATTTTTTAAAATAAGCCAAATTACAATTAAGAAGTTTTTTCGGTTTGCTCATATTTCGATTTTTATCAACCTCAAAATTGAAAATTAATTTAATATTTTTCAACTTAATTATTAATTAAGTAAAAACAATCATAATTATTCTTGAATTATTTAAAAGATATCCAAGCATATTTTTAATAATTCTAGTAATTCTTATATAATTTATTATTAATTAATTAATTTAAATATGACCTTTTATTAATTTATGCAATAATTATTAATTTTGCACTAAACTTCATTCTATGTTCTAACTTTAAAATAAAATAATCACTAATATCATCAAATAACATATTTGAATTTATTACCTACTTAAATGTCTCAATCAATCCTAATTTATGTTAAAATTGAATTGATTGAATTATCTAATATAATAAATATAAAATAATATTTCTTAATTAAATTTTTTTTTTCGTTAAATTTTTTTTTTATTCTTTTAGAATGTCAATTATTTTACTAATTTTTCATTAGTATTAATCATCTTGTCATTCTAATCTTTCGAAAGTTCTATTAAAATTATGTTTTTTTAATATTTATTTTTCTGCGTTTTTCAAATAATATATTGAAAAGCAATAAAATTAAGTTCAAATTCATTAATTTTTATTAACCTTTTAGAAGTATAGTATGCTTTATAAAATTTTTCTTTATATTATTCTTTTTAAAAAAGATTTTCTACTCCTCCATTTTCCAACAAATAGATTAATAATTCGAAGAGTATTTTGTAGGAGAATTTAATAAAGAATTAACTTAATAGTTACGACTTACAGTTATTAAGATATATTTGATCTTCATTTAAGTTATGATTCTTATTTTGTAAAATCTTAAGACTATTATTATAATTATTCTAGATTTAATAATCTATTTTTTTTCTAAATTTTTTGAGGAGTTGAATATTCTGTTGTTTTTAGATATTAAATTTAAAATAATTTTTTTTTCTAATTTATTAATCAATCCTTGTAAAAAATTTCAGGTTTGATATCATTTTCTCTACGAATTAAATTAATAACGAAGTTTATTGACCATAAAGTCAAAAATTACTGCAAAATAAACTTAAATTCAAGTTTTTCAGTTTTAAGTATTAAAATTAAATGAGCCAAATGTTAAAATTAAATATTTATTCGATGTTGGCTCATATTTTTTCTATAAATTTCTCTAAATCACATATTTATGTCTGTTTTGACAGAATTAAGGCTATAATTAGGTTAAATTGTTTGACTTTAGCTTTATTAACTTTTCTTCAGGTATTCAGGCATGACTTTAAAGTTACTTTAATAAAACATTTATATTGGAGAAGATTTTAAGACAATAAAATTGTTAATTTTATAATTAAGCAATAAAGTTAGATTTTAAAAAATATAATAATCCTAATGTAGGATTAATATCAATTAGATATAATCAAAATTATTAATAAATATACTTCTACAATATTTGCAAAGTCGTCAACCGTAGAATTATTTATGTTTGAACTATTATTGGAATTTGGAAGAGATTGATGACAAATAACACACTTTTAGAGTGTAGTATCCCAAGTTTATGAATATTTACTAAAGGTATAGCAATTAGTAGAATCAAATTAAGATTCATCAATAGATATGCAAGTATTATTATTAAATTTACAATAATTATATTTAGACTAATCAAATGCAAGAAAAGGCTCACATTTTTATTTAGTATTGTACCAAGTAGTACAATTAAAATTTTCACAATATGATATAGTTGTATTAGTGGAATTTTGTTAATTAGTAATTTTAGTGACCCAATTACAGTATGAATTAGAGATACAAACAGATTATGAGGAATTAGCTAAATTGCATTAAGTAAATGGAACACATTTATTGTTGTTCCAGATACATTAACCAGTTAGAGCACCTTATTAACAAATAGATTAAGTAGAGTAAGATGAACAATTTGATTTAGGAATACAAATTAAATTAGTTTCATCATAGATACAGAAATTCAAATTAGATTGACAATCATTAGATGATTTAGGCTAAGAAATATCTGTACATAATTTAATTCTACAAATAGTTTTATCCCAAAGACAAATTCCATCTGATGCTATAGCTGTTGAACAAGTGATTTAATCTTAATATTATGAACATTTAAGAATAGAAATACAATTAATAGAATTATAGGTACATGATATTAATTATTTAGAGCATTCTTGATGGTTATAACCTTATAAATCTTAACATGATTAATCTCTACATTTTCCAGATTCCCAAACACAAATTCCAGTTGAAGAAATATAATGATCTTAAGTATATTAAATTCCAAATTTATTTCTCTTACATTATTCTAATAATTAGTATGATGAACATTTTTCATATAAAGAGATACAAGAATCAATAGTATTGGTTGTACATTTTGTATTAGCCAATTAACATTCTTCATGAGTTTTAAATTTGGCTTGAGTACAATTTTTAAACAATGAACAAACTTGATTATTTCTGGAATCAATAGTTAGAATACATTCTCCATCAATTCCAGTAAAACAAGCAGGTATTTTATTTTAAGAACATTTTAAAATAGGAATACAATTATCACCATTAGTTGTACATAGAGGTGATATAAATTTACATAATTAATCAGTTTTCCATTTAATAGATGTGCAATCATTATATTAATAACATGCACCACCTATATTATGTTAAATAATCCATAAACATGGTCCATCTGTTCCAATAATACAAGTTTCTTAGGATGTTTTAGATGAACATAAATTTTATATTGCACATTTACCTTATAAACCTATAGTGCAATTGATATCTTAAATGTTACATTAAGTATGAGTATAACCAAATAAATCTATACATGATTTATCTCTACATGTATTTTAATCCCAAACACATAAAGTATTAAATACAGTTTTCACACAACTTTATTAATTTGTATATGATTTGCATAAATCTTATAATATTTAACAACCTCCTCCTGCTTTAGTTGTACAATTTGTATAATAATTATTACAATCTTCATTAGTACTTAAACTTTAAGGAGCATTATCACAACGTCTAGTTTAACATTACATAGATGATTCAACCCAAGTACATTATTTTTTAGATGTATCCATTACACAACTTGTTTAAGTAATATAATAATAACATTATTCTTATAAAGCAATGCATCTCATTCCATTACTTGTACATTTATATTATTAATAACAATCTTCATGATTCTTCAATTCAATATCTTCACATTCAAAATTATAGCATTTCTATTGACCAACATATCCACAATCTTTTAAATATGAATTACATTGTTATTCAGATTTCAAACTTTCTGGAGCATTCTAACATGTTTTAATTTAACATTATGAATCAATCCATACACAATTAGATGTCTTACATTATGTTTCAATCATTTATGAACATTATTCTGGAATCTTAACACATCCATCGTTTGTTAAATTTATTGTACAATTATTTTCATATTTTTAACAATCTTCATGCGTACTAACATTTTATGGTGCTGTCTCACAAGATTTCAAATTACATTCATTATTCTTCCAACCACACTATTATCCACTATTATCAATTATACAATTCTTATCTGATTTATATTATTAACATTATTTTAATTCCATACATCCATTTCCATTATCATTTATTGTACATATCTTCTATTTATTGTTTATTATTTAATTCATACAATTTATATGATTATATCCATTCAATTATACTACAGTACATTATTTTTAATAACAACTATTATTCTTCCATTAGCATTCCATATCTTTTTAATCTACCTTACATTCCATCTCATATTTATATTAACTACATTCTTTTTTTGTCATACATTATAACACTTTAGATCCATCTATTGTACAACTTTTTAGTATGCTATCACAATCATTAAAACTATTAAATCCTATCCCTTTTAAATTATTACAAATTAAATCTACACAATAGCTGCCATTCCAATAACATATACTTTTCATTGATTTCTTACATTAACTATTTGTTTCATATTATTAACATTCTTATTATAAATTTGTACAACCACCCTATCTTTTTACTATACAATTATTCCCATTACAATCAACTACATTCTCACAACTTGCATCCACACATTTATTCTAAAACCAAATACAGTTTCCTTTATTTGATATTGTGCATTGATTCTCTATCTAATAATTTGTACAATTCTCTAATACAGTCATACACTTACTTGAATCCTTTAAAATAGTGCATGTTGTTTTAAATTATTAACAAAGTATTTTATTATAAACATTATTATTGTAATTCTCGCATGTTTTGTCTACACATTTTTATAAATTATTTATTATGCACACCGAATTTTAAGTGCATCTTTCATCACTTGGAATTTAATCACAAATATTATTATCAATATTTTAACAGCTCCCTTTAAACTAACAATATGATTCTTCACTCTTAAAACAATTAGATTCCATTACATATAAATCACAAGATTTCTAAATATTTATACAACTTGTCTTCCCTACATTTTGAGTACATCCAGCTAGCCATGTTGAACAATTTTCATGTGTAAATTTATTATCTGGATAATTTTAACAAGTTCTAGATGTACAATTACTATTTCCTGTTTAAAAAGTACATATTGCTTAAGGATTTTATGATCCATCATATCGATCACAAATAAGTTTAGTATTAGCTTTAATATCTGAACAATTTGTAATAGTACTTATACTTACACATAAAATACCATTATAAAAGCAGAATGAATTTTTAGATTAGAAGCAATCAGATTATGTATATGAAGGACATTCTTCTGGCATATTGATACATTAATTTTATTAAGCATTAGTTGTACATGTAATACTAACAGAACTGCAAAGTGAATGAGAATATTAAAATAATGTAATAGATGTACAAGGATGATTATTAAAAAGTAAACAATCTGGTTCAACCCAAGCACAAAATCCTTCTTAAGCTTTTATACAATTATTTTAATCTAAAGAGGAACATAATTAAACTTTAGTAGTACATCCAGTTCTAGCTGCATTAACTGTACATGTATTATCTACAGTTTCACATTCATTTAAAGTAGTTAATCCATAATAGAGAACACATCCAGTATCAGCACATCCATTAGATATAGAATTAAGTTTACAAAATTATTTAAATTCTTTACATTTAATATCATTATAATTTTCTAATCTTACTGTAGAACATCCATAAATGATATCACGATTAACACATTTATCATTATAATAATGACAAAGACTTTATTTACTTTAGATACAATGTTCCTCTTTTAAATATTGATTACAATCATTTTATATTTCTATACAACTATTTAAGCTAGCATGAATTGAACAATTTTTATCATAGCTTTGACATTTTTAATAGTTTAATGAAAAATCTTCAACTTAAATTTCAGTACAAGTTTTATTGACACAGATTTCTTTTTATTATTTACATTGAAACAATATTGAATCACAATTAGAATAATCTACAATACTCTAGCATGTTAATTTATCAAATTATTAACATAAACCATCTAACCAAACACATTTTTTACCTTCAAGTGTATATGTACATTGATTAAAAGTATATGATTCACATTTTTCTAATCTATTTAAACAACCAGTTTAATTTAATAAAGGAATGACTGTACAATTATTAGATATGTTTTAACATTTTTCAAAGGAATTAAATTAGATGGGATCATCTGGAATATCAGAACATTAAAATTCAAGACATTCAGTACCATTCCAATAACATTTTTAAGTTTTAGATAAAAAACATTAGTAACTTTGTTTATAATCTGAGCATTTTTGTAGTAAATTAATACAAGCAGTTCTGTTTTCATTAACAGTACAAGTATTATTTATAGCATTACACATAGAATGAGATTGATTAGGTATAAGATGACATAAATTAGATACACATTATGAATTGGACCAAACACAACCTGAATTACAAAATGGTTCAGGAGTATTTAAGCAAGTATTTGATTTTTCAATACATTAATCTTCATACCAATAACAGGTATTATCAAAGAGACAAACTTCACTTAGAGATCTAAGATTACATTTTTAAGGTAATTTCATACAACCTTTAAGAGTAGATTAAACAACACATCCAGATAAGTATTAATCACATAATTACATAGTGGTATATTGATTAATATCAGCAGTTTCACATGATTTAGATAAACACTATTCGTTAAACCATTCACATTAAGTATTATCTAATTTCTTAATACATTATTCTTATATTTGATAAGCTTCGCAAGTATTAGTAATATCCATACATCCTCTTTTATGTTAATTTACAGTACAATTAGATAAATATGTGTTACATAATAGATGGGTATTTAAATTTTAGGGAGCATTAGAACATGTTTTTAAATAACAAACAGATTTCCATATACATTTTTATTGATAATAATCAATAGTACATAAATCTAAAGTTTAGATATGAGAACATCTATAATCCATACAGTTACCATTAGAATCATTAATACAATTTTGTAATATAGAGTTACAATCTTAATTTAATGGTTTTTAGATAGCAGTGCATAATTAATCAATACATTTATCATTGAACCATAAACATAATTATTGATTTGAGTCATGTATACAATCCTGTTATTTAATGATTGAATTACATGTTGTTAATTTTGAGCAACCTCCATTTAATTTAGAGATGCAACCAGTAAGATATTCTGTACAATTAGTAATAATAGTAGGGGCATTATCACATGTTTTTGTGACACATAGATTATTAAGCATAGTACAAGAAGGAATGAATGATTCACAATAGTAATGACTCATATTATTAATAATAGGAGCATTTTTACATATTTTCAATTAACAAATAGTTTTATTCCAAACACATTATTTGCCATGAATATCATATTAACAAGTATCTTAAGATAAAGCAGAATCACATTCTTTATTTTGTAAACATCCTCCGTCTGGTTTAGCAATACATCCTTTTAGAAATGAATCACATTAAGAATTGGTAGTAAATGTTTTAGATGCTTATGAACAATATCTATCACTGCAATATGTATCCATCCAAGTACATTAATTATTATTCGCATCAATAATACAAGCATTCTAATTTTAAGCTTTGCTACATGTAGTTCTAGTAGTACAACCACCACCTTTTTAAGTTGTACAACCTTATAAAAAAGATTCACATTCTGCATCTGTTGTAAGTGTTTTAGGAGCATTTAAACATATATGATCATAACACTTACTATTTATCCATTTACATTTTATTGTCATTGATTTATTCCAATAACATTATGATTATTTCTACATATCCTTACAATTACCACCATCCATACAACCATTCTCACCAAAATTTACAGTACATTATGATTTTGCTTTTCTACATTATTCATCACTTTCATAAGGTAATTTTTAACATGTATCTGCTAATGAGCATTTCTTACCATCCCAATAACATAATTAATTCCTTATATTCTATTTACATGTATTCTTATCTACATACTATACACATTCACCTAAATCTATACATGTCTAACCATCTGTTATACAACTTATCTATATACTTTTACATTATTCCTCATTACTATATTCAAATGATCTACATCCTGTAAATTACTAACATTAACCTTCATAATACATACAACCTAACATCTATGAACACTTTTATTTATCAAATTATCTACAATATGATCCTATTGTTTTATTCTCATTATTTTAACAAACCTATTTCATCCATTAACATTCTATATTCTATTAACAATCCTATTATGATTTTAATTAAACACAACTACAAACTTATGACTTTACTATCTATAGCAAAACAACTAAAAAGATCATCATACTATTTATTATTTAATATATATTATTTTTAATATTCTTAACATATTCAATTCTCTAACCATTTTTTATTATTATTTTTCATAAACAAATATCATTTAAAATAATCAAAACATATTAAATCAACTATTAAATTATTACAATTTACAAATAAAAGAAAAAACATATTATATCCTACTAATAAGACATTAATTTTATATTCTAAAATAAATGAATATCCATAAATTAGAATTGCTTTCTCAATAATTTAAGAATACAAATCTTTATCAAATGATAAAAAAATTTAGAAAAGATAGAAAAATTTTTTAAGTTACAACTCAATGGGTGATTAATAAATTTATTAACTTATGTATTTATCATTTAATATTATAAAAAAAAAATAGTATTTATTTAAACATTTCAGAAGTTTTTGACATAATAACAACTTAATTTGTTGAATTATATCTTAAGTAACTGACTTTTATTTCATACTATTAATCCTTTTTTTTTCATAAAAATTTATTCTGATTATTAATATTTTTATAAATGATGAAAAGCCACATTTTTATTCATATTTTTTTAAATTTTTTAGGTTGATAACACCATTTGATCTATATTTTCTTGAAAAATATTAGAATGATTAAATTTTGGCCAATTTAATTTCAAACCATTTAGTTTTATTGTTATGTAAAAAACAATTATATTATAATCATAATTATATAAAATTAGGTATTTCCTCTATAATCTGATAATTAAATCATTTTGAAAAAGGATACATAATTTTTGAAGCCATGTTCAAATGTCTTAAACAAAATAAATTTAAATCTGATGCTAAAATCCAAAATTACAAAACAACTTTTTAATAACTAATTTTAAATTCAATTTTTCATCAATCAATAAAGAAAATTATTAGATAAAGCAAGTAAATAAAATTTAAGATAAAATTTGAGTTCATAATATAATAGATGGGGTAATAGTTTTATTCAGTGTAAAGTTAGCTCTTGACAACTTTTAAAAATTTGATTATTTTATTACCATCTCATTTTACCGACAGAAGGCTTAAGCTATATACAATATTTTAGTATATCATTTCAGTTAGTGTTTTTAGAATATTTAATTTTTAATCCATTTCATATGGTACTGTATCATCTAAAAAGAAAAAAAAATAGGTACTTTATATTAGTTTTATCTAATTGCTTCTATAATAAAAATTGCAGCTATCATCTAACTTCACATATTCTCTTTAAAGATATTGATTTAAATTTTAGAAGTATATATAAAATTTAATTAAAAAAAAAATTAAAATATAAAATTTTTCTATTAAAAATAAATATAAAATGCTAGAAAACCAGATAATTAAATCACCAAATGAAAATTTTAAAGAAAGATATTTTATTCTGAAAAATTTATTAGGAACAGGAGTTGAAGGAGAAGTATATGAAGCCAAAGCAGAAAATTAATCATTCTATAACTCTAATGTTGCCATAAAAATATTTAATTAAATTAAAGAGACAGAAGAAGAATTTATTGATTGGATAATTGAATATTAGAGAAACTATGAAAAAATTTAAACATCTTTTCTTGTAAAAACTTATGAAAAATTTACTTATAATTCTAAAACTTGTGTTGTAATGGAATTAGGATGCATTTCTTTAAAGGAGTATTTAAATTCTAATAATATTATGAGATATTATGAAAAGGAGTAAATATGCCTTAAAGTATTTTATGTTCATTATTTTAGATATCAAAATCAGTATAATTTCTTCATTCATATAATTATTTTCATAGAGATATAAAACCAGATAATTATGTTAAAATTGGAGATTAATATCGACTGACTGATTTTGGTATGCTTAAAGCAATTAAATTTTAATTTAAAAGATAAACAGTCGGAGTTGGTACACTTTAATATTAAGCACCGGAAACTACCAGTGAGATATATTCATAGCCTGCTGATATTTGGTCTCTTGGTTGCCTATTTTATGAAATATTTTCAGGGGAGCAATTATTTTCAGGTATTATTTTTAATATTATCATAGGAAAAAAAAAAACTATATCATCTTTAAAGGAAGAGTTAAAATAAAATAATTAAGAAAATTAATTAACTTAAAAGATAAAGTAAATCAAATGGTTTTAATGGTCTAATTTAATCTTGAACATGCTTAATCCTAATCCTGATTATAGACCGAAAATAAATGATATAGTAGAATAGATTTTATCATTTTAATAAAATAAAATTTTGTAGGCTCCTACACTAAAGAATCCAAACAGATAATTTTCACTTCAACAAAATCTTGCTTAAAGAGATTTGTATTAAGCGTAAGATATAAATTAAAATGATTATTAAAATATAATTAACATAGCAATTTATCAAGATAAGAGCATACAATAGGAGGCTATAGATTGGTTGATAAGCTAATTTGATATATTTTTAAGTGAACTTTCACCCCATATTTCAGTCTATGAATAATTTATAATAGATGATAAAATCTATATTATAATGGAATCAGATTGGATTTCCTTAAAAGATTATCTTAATATTAATCTTGATTTAAATTTTTCAGAAAAAGAAACTATACTTTTGGATGTATTTTACTAATTATATTAATAGATTACCAAGTCTATCTAGTATTTTCATTAAAATAATTATTGTCATTCTGATATTCGTATAGAAAATTATTGTATAATCAATAAATAATGTAAATTGAATGAATTTGGATCAATAAAAAAATTGAACCATTATTAATCAAAATTTGGTACCTTATAAAAATAGGGTTATAATTATAATGATGCAAAATATATAGATATTTATTGTTTAGCATGCCTCTTTTATGAAATAATTTAGGGAGAAAAATTATTTAATTTATAAAAATACAATTAAAATGATTATGAATTAATCTAATAAAGTATCAATAATTTTAAAAAGGATAATTAAAAGTATATTACTTAAATTAAAAATATTGAACAAAAAAAATGGTAAAATATAATATTATATATATTAAATAATGTTTTTATAATTGAATTAGATATAAATTAGATTTTAAATTTGGTTTAAAGTGAAGATTAATTAGATGATATAGAATAAAAATTATCATAAATTTAAACTAATCAGTTGAAAGATCCAATAATTTAGAATCTTGAGCATTAATTTATTTTAAGTGAACTATTATAAAATGGAACAGAATTAAAAATCTATCAAGCTAAACCTATTAATACACAAATTTATTAAACAGATGTAGCTATAAAAATTCAATCGAAATTTACAGATCTTGAATTGAAATTTATAGATTATTTAATAGAATATTAGAAACAATAATAAAACAAAATCCTTAGTATTATTAGTGTTTATGAAAGATTTCAATGGTAGAAAAACTAAATTATAATTATGGAACTTGGAACTAATTATTTAAACTAAGTATTGGAGACTTAATAATAATTATCAGCACTTTAAAAAATATAAATTTGTTAATAAGTATCTATAAATTTAAATGAGTTAGATAACTGAATAAATTTAATTTTTGCATTAAATGGGAATTATTCATCGGAATATAAGTCCAGAAAACTTTATTTAAATAGGAAATATATTCAAATTAATTGAATTTGGATCTATCAAATAACAATAAGATAATCTAAATCTTAATAATATGGTTGGAAATCCATATTATTAAGCTCCTGAGATTATTATGAAATCGGGTGGATATTCATTTTCTATTGATATTTGGTAATTAGGATGTCTTTTTTATGAAATATTCAAAGGAACACCTTTATTTTATGGTATTCAATCAATTATATAATTAAGCTGATTATGTAGATTAGCTCAATTAAAAAATTCTTAATTATTATAAAAATTAATAATTTATTCACTCTCAAATCGATTAATTATAAATTGGATAAAAAATACAAAATTTAATTAAAAATATGCTTGATCCAAATCCATTAAATAGACCAAAGATAAATCAAATAACAGATGAATTAGCTATTGAGCTTAATAATTTTTAATAAAACAAAAACAACTTCAATGAATAAGATGATATTAAAAAATAAATTGTAAATTTATTAATCTAGTCATCTAAATTTTAAAATAGTTCTAACAACAAAGAAGTATATGTATTTTTGGAGAGGAAAACAGAAGACTTTTTATAAGAACTTACAAATGAGATAAAAAAAAATTGATTTAATTTTATATCAAATCCTTGAATATTTTATCTTGTTTTTTTTCAATAAATAAGTTTTTTGGTTTTTTTTGATATTCCTTGGAGTAAAATATGCAATAAATTAATAAAAATTAAAAAAAAATTAATTCTGATTGAATGATTCAAATTAAATTTTGTTTTAAATGTCAATTTATATAATCTATTAATTGTTTGGATTTTAAGAATCTAAAAAACTTTTCTTGATTCCTAATTAGAAATTAAACCCTCAATTTAGTAATTGACTCATTTTTAGATCTTTTATTCATAACAGATTTTGAAATCAATTTAATTAATATTATCAGATATCCATACTTCATTGATTAAAAATCAGGAACATATAAATTATTGAAGGATGATATAAGTTATTTTAGGATTTAGAATTAGAAATGTATAATGAAAATTATTGGAAATCTTAATATATAAAATATTCTAGAAAGGATACTATAAAAATATGAAAATAAAATAAAATATTGATTAACTTTTTATAAAGATATGATTTAAAAATTATTTAATTAAGTGAAATCTCAAAAAGTAGGTATCTATATTTCATAATTCATTATCAATAACAACATTTTTCCTATTTAATTTCATTTTTGAAGAATCATATATTAGTTCAAATTTATTATTAAGGCAATCATAGACAAATTTTTTTGAAGTGTAAAATTGAGGAGGAGGATATAATGGATCAATTACAAGTTTTAGTAGATTATCTATCAATTATGGCATAAAACCTGTTAATAATGGACCTGTTTATTCTAAACATGGATTTGTGTTTGTTTCTATTAACCAAGTATTAAATGAATCATCAATCATGAAATCTAATCCAAATAATTCAAATGTATTTTCTCTCTTTAAAGGATCTAATAGTTCAGCAGCAGCCTTAAATTAATCTAAAGCAATTTATTTCATTTTCTAATAAACTTGATTAAATTTTTCAGGAGTTATAAATCTTTTAAATTCTTCAAAAGATATTTTATTTCCTTTTTCAAATTTACCATAATCTTCAGAATATTTTTAAACAGCATCATTTGTTAAATGTATCATTTTATTAGATAAATTATTTAGATTAAATTCTTTTGATGATGTTCTAATATAACCCTCTTAATACCAATATCCTTTTTATTTTCCATTAATTCCTGTAAAAAGTATAAAACATCTAATGTCAAATTTTCTTTGATTATATAATAATGGATTTGTAATATATTATTAAACAATAAAGGTTTTTGATAATCCATTTTTATGTTAATGATTTCCTTTTAAAAACATGTTAACTTCATTAATATTCTAAAAAATTTATATTCCATGTCCTCTATTAGTTAATTCTCCTGGTTTTACAATCCAAATTTTTTTTGTATTCATATTATCAATTAGATAATTTTCCAAATCAAATTTATTTTTAATATGATAAGTTAAAGGAAGAAACTCAAATACATTAAGAGAATTGAATTCATAATATTTTTTCAAATTAAGAAATAAATTTTTTTTAGAACCCAAATGAGTATTATTTTATATATGGTTATGTATTTTAGTATTTGATGTAATTTCAAATATTCTTATGTGATCACAAAATTATTAGCATTAATCATAATTTAATAATTTATTAGATTTTCCAATTTATTTTTCTTATAAGTTCATTTATATGATTAAATTTTTAGGAAGTAATTTAGCATAAGGATGAGAATGTATTTAAATATCAAATTGATCTTATTAAATATTAAAAGTATCATTTGTATCAATTTGTTCTGAACATGGCATAGTGATAATAAAATTATCATTTCTTGATGATTCCCATAGAAAATTTACATTATCTTTATCATTATCTACAACTAACCACCACCATCTTTATTTTAATAGATTTTTAACCAATTATCCATTATTACTTTTTGATACATTTGCTTTATAATAATTTACAGTAGATTTAATGAATATCCCATTTGATATATTAATGTAATTGTAATATTATCTAATATTAGCATATTTTTCTTAAAATTCTAATTCTTAACAAAACTTTTCTCCTTCAAAATAGATTCCATCAAATTTAGGTTATTTTTTTATAGATTTACTTCTAGGTTTTGTAAATTTATTAGGTAAAATTTCAGGTTAATATGATATCCTTGGCTTTAATACTCTTCTTTCAAGTGACTTTAATGTATTACCAATTAGGATACAAGTATCATCTGTTTTATCTTTTGATTAACTATTTGCTGTTCTTTTTTATTAATGAGGTTATAGTTATTCTGCAGAGTTACTTTATATAATTTCAGTTCTTAAATGTGAATTTTGAGTAATTAAAGGCATTAATCCATAAGTTTCTCCTGGATCTTAAAATTTAAATTTTGGAAACCTTTACTCATATCTTCTTTTCATAAAGTATTAGAAACCTTATGGAGAATGAGTTTTTCTCATTTAATTCTAAACTGTTTTATATAATTTATTATTTATAAAAGAATGGATTAAAATCAGGAGAAAAAAAATGATAAAAAAGTACCATTTATCATTACTGCACCAAAAGAGTATAGTCCTTAACATAAATAGAGTAATTTCTTCTGCTTATGAACATATTAATGATTATGAACAAAAACCTAGATATATTATAGATTAGAATGGTAACAAAGTATTTTTAAAATTAAATCCGTAACATGATAAACCTAATGTGAAAGCAGGATATACTGAACTATTAATTAGAAAGGTTTCATATTAAGAGGATCCTTTTGAAAGAAAAGAATGTATAGAAAGATTTGAACTATTATAAAAAAAAGTTAAAATACCACATCCTTTTAAATGTCCTAAAAATCATAAACTATAAGAAAAAGAAGATATTAAAGAAAAAACTCAAGAATATGGCAAAATAGTTATTAAAAAAAATTTATCAAGATTGCTAAGTGCAACAAAAAATAAAGATTAAACTGAAAAACTTAATAAAATGTTTATAAAAGCAGATACATTATTTAGATCTAGAAAGATTGTAAATAATGCTAAAAAATAAAATATTTATGGTTTTGATAAAGATTTATTTAACAATGTTGATAAATGGAAAAATATGTTAAATATTTTAGAAAAAAAAGAAGAAGAAGAATTATAAAAATCTAAACTTTCTTTTTAAAAACATAGAGATGATTAAAAAAAATAATAAATATTAGAATCAAATTTAAAGAAAAAAGAAAAAGAAGCTAAAGATTAAAAAAATAAAGATATTTAAGAATAAAAAAATAAACAAATATAAAAATAAATTATGGATAAAGAATTAAAACAAAAAGAAATTCAAGAATTAAAAGCATAAAAACACATAAATAAAGAATAATAATAATAATAATAATAATAATAATAATAATAATAATAATAATAATAATAATAATAATAATAATAATAATAATAATAATAATAATAATAAAATTTTAATAAATTAACAGATAAACCTAATATTGATTTAACTCCAAAAAATAAATCAAATTTATAAACTCTATAAGATAGTACAAAAAAGTTTAAACCAGCAACTCCATCTTCATTTTAGAGATAAAATTAATAATAAGAAATTAAGAATTAATCTTTTCATTCAATAAATTTGGCTTAAGACAGTAAAAATTAATATATATATTTATAGAAAATTCAAGTTAAATTTAAATGTAAAGTTTATAAAAGTAAAAATCAATAGTATAGACACCAAAAAGCGATACATTTAAATTAAATAAAATGTAATAATAAGAATAGCAATTCGATAAAAAAAGTGTAAAATCTAATTAGTAAAGTATAAAATAAGAGAAAACTAAGAGCGTAAAAAAGGAAAATAACATAAATGAAAAAGCCAAATCAGTAAATACTAATAAATCTAATAATTAAAGAATACGATTAGATGAAGAAAGGAAGTCAAATTAATATTCAGAAGAACGAAAAATATAGGATAAAGATGATAGAAGTCGTTATTATTCAGAGGAAAAAAAATCAAATAGATAAACACCTAAAAATAAGAATTAAGAGAGTAATTAAAAAATAATAATGAAACCAAAAAATTTAACTAGAGCAAGCAGTTTTAAAAATCCAAATATTCCTAAATAAGAAAATTCTGGAAACACAAAAATTAGGGCTTCATCATCAGGAAAAAGAGTTTAAGAAGAAAAACCATTAAATTTGAATAATATTACTATTCCTACAAAATATAATAAATCTAAAAAAATAGAAAATTAAATTGAAGTGGTTATAGATAATTAAAGTGTTAAAATTGAGGAAAATAAATAATAATTAGATTAAATCAATAATAATATTATTGATGAAAATAATACAAATCAAAATAATCTTATCAATTTAAATATTAATAAAAAGGAAGAATAATAAAATGATATTATTGAAAAATAAAAAGAAGAGGAAGTGAAAGTGAATTAAGAAAATGATTAAACAATTGAATTCATTTAATTACCAATTAATGAAGGACTTTTAAATATTGATGTAAAAATAATATTAAATAAAGGATCCTAATAAAAATGAGAAAGTATAATAAGAGAATTAAATAAAAAGAATTGAAAGTTAAAAAGATCCAAAATAATAAAATTAGAAATTGGAGCCATAATTTTAAGAAACAAATTCTTTATTAAACAAATAAGAAGGTAATCTTTTAAAAGATTCTTTGTTGACTGAAAGTTTAGTTGTATCACAATTTAAAGAGACTAAAGGATTAGAGAAATAATTATTAAATTCTTAATTAAATGATTAAGATTCTATAAATTTGTCAGAATCATAAATAACTTTAAAATCAAATCTACAATAAAGTCAATTAGACCCAACAAAATAGTGAATTTGATATAGATATATATATATAATTATGTATAGATGTCATTTTTTTTTACCTCTTTTTTTTTTGTATTATTCTTTAATATTATAGGATTCATCTTGAGAATCCTCTTTTTCATCTTCTTGATCTTCTTTTTCATCTTCTTGATCTTGTTCTATATTATCTTCTACTTTTTATTTATTTAATAATGAATCTTCAGAAATGTCTTAATGATCATCAAGAGGATCTTCTGAATCAGAGGGTTTATTAGATGTATTTTCTTCATCTGATGCATTTTTTTTAATTCTCTTTCTTTTATTTTGTTTAAAATTTTGATTTTTTAACAATTCTAAATAACTATATATAAAAGTATTACATTCAACATCATTTTCATTTGCATCTTCACCAGAATCATCATATTCATCTTGCATTCTATTTGGATATGGTGTAATAGATTTATTTTTTAATTTATGAAGCCATTCGTGATATATATCAATAGGTTCATCTAAAGATCGTACTTTCATTTGAAATTTAGTTTCACATCTTTCACATTCTAATTTAGCTGTTTTATAACACTTTTTACTATAAAGATAAGTAATATTTGTATATACATTTTTATTATTATACAATCTTTCCATCCACAAACAGCACAATCAAAATATGCTCTTGGTTTCATTGGTTTTGATTTTTTAATGACTTTAAAGGTTCTTTTTCTTCCTCCCATGAAATATTAATGTTCGTAATTATTGGAAATTTGTGATTGCTATCATATCAAATAATATAGTACTTTTTTGTTTGAACTTCATAATAGTAAGTTTACTTCATAAATTTATTTATATATTTTAATTTAATTTTTAACGAATGTATTATCCAACTTGTTAACCATATTAATCTTGTCATATTCCTTTAACTTAATGTGTGACTAAATAACAATGTTTAGTTTAAACTACTTAACCTGATATTAATGGAGCTATCATTAATGAAAGAGAATAATTAAGAATTTAATTGATGGAATTAGAAGACAGATATCACATTGATATTGAAGAATTAAAAATCAATCTATTATCAGAAAGTGAAAGAATATTAGTATTATACATTTTATTATATTTTTAGTAAAAGTCTTTAAATGAATTAGTTTAAACATATGAACCATAAATCAATTAAAAAGATTCTATAATTAATACATTAACATAAAAGTTGTAAACTGCAGAAAATACATTATAATAAGTTTAAGCAGAAAATTTGAAATTTAAAGAAGTTATATTTAAAAAAAAGGATAAAATCAAATATTATAAATAAGAAATGGAAAATCAAAATAATTTTCATATTTAAAAATTAAATGAATAAGAATAATTTTGGAGAGAAAGATTAAATAAAGAATTAGTATTTTATTATATCTATTATTAATAGAATCAATAAAAATAATTATTGTTTTAAGAATTTTAATTTGAAAAGAAATCTTTAGAAGATTAAATTTATAAATTGAAAAGTCAATTAGCATAATTTGATGAAAAATATTAATAAATTTTATTTGAATTAGAAGTATGATATTTTAATATAATAAAATAGAAAATAAAATAATAATTATAAGAGAAAACATATGAATGTGAAGAATGGAAATCAAAATGTAAAAGATTGGAACATATAGAATCAATAAAACCATAAACTTTAGATCATTCTCCATCTAGAGATAGAATATTAGAATAAAGAATAGAATAATTAGAGAGAGAGATTAGAGTAAAAGATGCAAAATTAGCTAAGAAAAAAGATAAAGTTTAAACTATTATATAACATGTACCATAATAAGTGATTGTGGAAAAACCTATTGAAAGAATAATAGAAATTGAAAAGATTGTTCCAGTTGAAAGAATTATAAGAGAAAGAGTACCTGCAAGATAACCTATTGTTGTTTAATAAAATGTTTAAAAGAAGATAGAAAGTGAATCAGAAGATGAAGAATTAATTGAAGAAATTAGAGTTTTGAAAAGAAAGATTGTAGAATTACAATAAGTAATTGCTAATCTTAAAATTTAATTGGAGGATTCTCTTAATGAAAGAGATGATTTGTATCAATTTCAATCTAAGTAGATAACATAATTATGAGATTCTCTTAGCCAAAGTAAAATAACTTGAAGAGTTATTACGTAGTAGAAATAGAGAACTATAAGATAAAGTCACTTCTTTATAGCATATAAAAAAAGATGAAGATAAAATTATTGTTCATGTTAATCAAGGTAAAAATAAGACAAGTCATGTTGTTAAAAAATGAATACATTAAATCTATTTAACATCTTATTAATTTATTATAAAAATTATTATATTTCATTTATGAATTAATCCTTCTTATATAAATTTTGCTCTTATATTTTTTTAATTATTTAAAACTTCATTTGAATAATATCTGTGAATATATTTTAATGCTTATTTATAATTTATTTTTAATTTTTTAACTAAAATGACTTCAATAAAAAGTGCATAGAAAGTAGAAGTAAAAAATATCATTAAACAACTAATAATTAACAATTATAATACATTAATAGAATATCCACAAACATTTCATTATCAGCATATAGAAAGTACTGTTCACACCAGATGTTTAAAGTAAGTTATTCAATTTCATAAGCATTATATTATACCTATAATTCTATATTTTAAATTTACTTCACTAAATTCAAATAGAGAATATATATTTGGTTAATCATACTTTGTGTCATTTAAATTCATTAAAGAATATGCCATTTAACTCAATAATAAATGATATTGATTTAGTCCTCTTGTGAATGCTCCACTTAATTTATATTTACATTAATCATATTTGTTTATTGTTGTATTTGGAAATAATTCTATATTTATATCAAATTAAACCTAACATAAGTTCGCAATAGTTTCCATAAAACATTTAAAAAACTAAATCAATATTAGTCTCATAGATTTCATCTTACTAATCTTCTATTTAATCAATAAAGTTTTAAACGTTATTTTTTATTTATTGAATACCTTTATATGAATTATTAATGTATTAATAAATGTAAAGTTCTTTTATACTCACCATAGAATAAAGATGGTTTGGATTCTTTACAAATTAATTCTCATTAAATATTGTCAACGCTCCATTCTAAAATTCTTAAAGAAAAAGTAAATAATAGAAAAAAAAAGATGTTATAATTATGCTAAATAAAATATAATACATCAAAAAAGTGAACTATAAAAGTATAACAATAATATTACTTTAATTTAAATCCAATGATTAGATCCTATATATTAATTAGCTTTAGTATTAGTTAAAACATTTTATTCTTAATTATCATATTTCGTTAATTAATCGCAATAAGATGTTTATTGAGTTTTCTAATTCAAAAACTTCATAGTTTCTAAATCAATTAAGAATTTTAATTGAAGTTTTAACCAAGAAATATATTCTATAGAAGTTGTAATCTATTATTTTGATAATAAATGTAAAGAATTGATTATAACCTATATTAGATATAGAAATACTTAATTCTTTTTGATTACTTTTAGAATCAAATATTAGTTTGCAATGATAAAGAAAACAGTTAAACAAATTGTAATAACAATCTCAACAATAGCAAATTATTAATACTCAAGTAATCTATTCATTTAGTTATTATATTATTGTGAATAGGAATTGAGCAAACCTGTTTAAATATCTGGAATTATGATTAATCTAAATTCATCCAAAATATTGAATTAAGAATTGATATTCTACCAATCAGATTGATTCCATTAATTTAAGATGGCCATAAATTAAGCAATTAAATCATTTATAGGGTTATTAAGCATTTAATATCCAAATAAGATCTCAATAAACTCCTAAGCTTTAAGAGATTGATTAATAAATTGTATTTATTATTATAGAAGATCTGATTTTTGTTACAAATATTATTGAACATCAATGTCAGTAGTATTTTACAAATCAAATAATTAAATATCCAAAGCATGTTCATAAGTTTAAATTATACTTAAAGAAAGCCTTGAAATAAGTTGCAATTATTTAATCTATATTATGATTAAAAACTTGTTACTTCAGAGAAAATTTAGTCATGCTGGGTTAAGGAGGGACCTTTAATAAAAGCTATTCCTGCTAATAAATAAAGAGTAATGATCATTATTCTGTTAAAGTATATAAAAAAGCTCATTTCTTTAATATTTTTACTGACTCTATTATTGTCTTATTTAAAAAAGATATTTTTTTCATGTTTGAGTGTTACTTCAGTGGGATGGTATTAAACAAATTCTGGAAAGACTTATCCTACAGTTAGAAATGATTTGTTTTAATCTATTCTATTAGAATCCACTTCTGAGTTATTGACTAATTTATAATTTATATTTACCTTATTATTGAATACCATAAACTCTTGGATCCATATACATTTCTACTAAAGAAGGTCTTGATTGTTTCATACGAGATTCAGCAAGTATATTGTGTGTCTATGAAATAATAAATAAGAATAACTTCTCGAAATTATCTTTAATGATATTCAAATATCTCATATTTGTTAATTTTAATTATTGTAACTTTATCCATAGAGATTGTTTTAGTAAAATGTATGGTGGCATCTAATTTAATAATTTTCTCAAGTAATCTATTTTATGAACAATATTTGTCAAAAAGATCTTTTAAATTATCAAACATATTTTTCATTATTCTTTAATTAAAATCATATAATCTACGAAATAGCAATAGTTTATTAATTTTAATTTTATTGTCAGAATTTCTGAAAATTAATCTAGTCTTTTATTTATAGAAAGTAGATAATTCAGTTTATTGAATTACATCCTAAAATGTAGATGCTTTCATTTATTCATATTCTTAATTAAGTTAATTAATTTTTCTTGGTAATCTAAGAGTTAATTTAACATGTTATTCATCAACCATTTTGAATAGTTTTTTATTAGTAAATGTATTATCAGTATTAAAATATTCAATATTATCTTCACCAAAAAAAGTAAAAGATTATTCTTCAGATTCCATTAATTATTTATCAATAACATTTGCTTTCTATGAATTAGTTAAAGTATTATAATTCATAGTATCACTTGAATTATGTAATTTAGATTGTGTCATATTAAGAGATCTAGATTTTTAAGTTAATTTAAATCTTGTAATGTCATCGGAATCTAAGTAATGTGCAAATTTAGAAAATTAAAATAGACCTGTACAAAGTAAAAGTAAACATATCTTCTATTCTAATATTTTAAATAAAGGTCGAGTTACAGCATCTACTTCCCAATCTCCATTTAATATAATGTAATTGATTTATTCTAATCTAATTATTGGTCGAATCATAGCTATAAAATTGATTTAATTCTATTAATCTAAATTCCATTTCAAATACTTTCTTGCTTATATTACATATCCTTAAGAATGTTTAACAAATATTTTACGACTTTTGTGTAATGTCTTACTTTTACCATAATGAAGTAATTATCTTATTGCATTTTGATGATTTCTTTATAAAATTTCAGGTATTAATTAAGATATGGATTTTAGATTTTCAAATTCTAATATTTCTTTACAAGTTTAACTACATCTAAGTATTTATCCATTTAATTATGAGTGAATTATTAAACTCATATGATTAAATGGTTTTGAATTATTGAATTATTCATAAGCTTTAATTTCATAATCACTATCAGAGTCTTCATTAACAATTTCTTAATGTAAAGTTGCTGAAGTTACACTCTCAATTTAAGTTAATCTTATCTTTTTATTTAAAATAAATAATCTATACCTATATAATATATTATTATATAATATATACCAAAAATATACAAATTTCCATTTAAGTCTTTTATTTAAATATGAAGTTATAACATCTTATTATTTTACTCTTACTTCATGTTTAATTAGATTATTCCATAATTTATTACAATTTTTCAATTCTTTATCAATATCCTTATTGATTTCTATTTGAATTTCTTCTACTTATGGATTTCTAGTCAATTTTCTCCAAAATGAAGAATAAAAACTCAATAATTTCAACATTACTTAATAAATTTAAGACACTGTATCCTCCATATCTATTACTTACTCAAAATCCAAAAAACTATGATATGCTAAACTATTTAAATCATTTATATTTTCTTTAGCTATTGATGACATTAAAGCCATTCTTAATTATAAATGAACACTCAATCTTCTGTTCCCTATTTACATCATTTATTCATATGCTTAAATCTTATTCTTCATTTTAAAATATAAGAATTAAGCATAAACAAATCTTAATTCTATATCTCTTGGCTAATTCTATATTAAAGTCTCATATTATGATTTGATTATTAGCTTTGTAAAACTAGATCGATGATTTCTAATCGCTTAAATCGTTTTTCTTATATCCTTTTATAATTTAGAATCAAATGTTATTTTCATTGTACAAAAACATCTCATTCCAAATTCTGAATATTAATTTTTGCATTTATTTGCTAAATGATGATAAATATCTCCAAAATAAATTAAATCACCAACTTTATTGATTATTTAATTATTTTTCTAAAATTCTCTAAATACTTAAACTTTCAATTATAATTGTCTTGCATCTTTAGTCTCTTCAAAGAATGCTTCTATTTAAAATGCTCTTAATGTACTCTTAAATATTGTATAAACTAATCCATAAAGTAGAATTATTGCAAACGCTGGCTTAATATCAAATTGATAATGTAAACATTAACCAAAAGATATACAAAAATAAAATAATATTGATTAAGTAAATATAAATCTAATTTGAAATCTTTAATAATGTTAAAAGTTTAAATTATGAATTATTACCAGAATTAATATTAAACTTGATATCAAATTAAAATACATGATAAAATTCTATAATAATATTTATTGATTATACTTAACTCCACTTATTCTAACTGAAAGTTATAAAGATTACATTTAAATATCTTAAACATATAAGTATTCCAACTGAATAGCATTATTTTCTTGTTAATCCATCTCTTTTTTTCAACCATTCATTATAATAAAAGATACTGTAAATCATTGAAAATAATAAAATTATTAAAATTGAAAACAAACCAATAATTGCGAATACAATTAATATGTATTTGTTTATTTCATTTTACTATGTTCCAAAAACAAATGGAAAAATCGAAAGAAATATTATCATCATAGGATAAAATCCAAGGAGTGCAAAAAAGTCAAATGTGTTAATAAATACCTAATTTTAATTAAAGTATATAATTTACTTGTCCATACCATTTTTTAATCACTTTAGTCTGAAATTAAGTTTTCTTCAGTTAGTGCAAAGAAATCAAAAAGACCAAAATAAAACCAATCAAAACTAGAAATAAAATTGAACTTGCCAGCATCACTGGGTATAGCTAATCAGTGTAAAAATGTAAATTGCAATATTATAGAAAGGTTATGATCTACTTAATTTGATTTTCCTAGATGTTTTACTAAATCATTATTTTGTAATGCCTACTATAAATACTAATTCTACGTAAAAAGGAGAGATTAGTAAAATAAAAATTACCCTCCTAAGATATAAAAGAATCCTAAATAAAGAGAAACCTTTTTGGCTTAGAGTGATTAATTATACAACTGGAAAATGGCATAATTTAATTATAAATTATTAGACATAAATATTTATTATATTTATATTTGTTAAAGAGAATTCAATAATTTTAAACGTTCTTTGAATGATATATAATAAATGCTCATCAAATATCTTTTTCATAATCATTATACTCTAAAAGTCTGTAAGCTGCTTAATAAGCACCTTCTAATCCCAAAGATGCTTATTTAATTACATAGATAGGTATTTGATCAAAGATTTCATTTAAATGAGGTCTATATTTAATATAGTCTTACTAAAATAATATAAATAAAAAATAAATACTAAAAAATTAACTTATGGATTGTTAATAATGTAATTAGCAACTCCAATAGATATATTTCCAAATAAATATATACCTCCATATGGCATTGTATTACAAACTAGATCACCAATGACAGTTCCATAACTAGTTAAAAAGAAATCAACAACACTTTAACATAATTGATCTTTCTTTTCTACACCATATTAAAATACTTATGTAGATGGGAATTATTTGAAATCATTCTTATCCTTTAATTTTATAAATAATTAAATTACTTCAAATAATGTTTTATCTAAATCCTTTTCAATTTGAGAATCAAGTCCGAGTTATTCTTTTAAAAATGTATAAATATATGGAACTGCTTAACCAGCCATTGCTTTTTCTGCCACTATTTAACCTAAACCTAATCTTTTTCTTAAGAATTTTAAATATTCTATTTCTAAATCATTTGATGGTGAATATCCTACATGTCCTCCTTCACATGGCCTTTAAATATTAATACTAATTAATTACCATATATTATATTCCCATACATTATTTTATTTCATAGAAGGAATAAGTCTTGCTACTCCTAATCCAGTTCCAGGACCAATTACAGTTTTTACTGAATTATCTTTTGGATTTGGATTTTTTGGATTCAATTAAATTAAATCTGTTTATTATAGTCCCAAAATTCCATAAGCCACTGCTTAGAAATCATTTATTAAAAGAAATGGTCTAATATTGAGTGCTTATCCTATTGCATTTCCATCTACTTAAGACCATTTAGTATTAGCCATCAAAGTGGAATTATTCTTTATAGGTCCAGCAATACCTAAACTTAAATATATAATATTCAGACCTATAATTGCAATTTAAGGTAGATTCTCTTTTTAAACATCTTTCAAATATTCCACAATATAATCTTAAAATTAAGGATATAAATCTGTATTATAGGATGCATATTGTTTAAGTTAAGGAGCTTTTGAATAAGTCAATTTAAGAGATATCTTTACTAGTTAAAGACGAACATTTGTTCCACCTACATCACCTATCAAACAATTTATTTCTTAATCTGGTTAAAGATCCTTAAATATTTAAGACGTCATTTTTTATAAAATAAAATTATTTATATAAATAATTCATTTGTATAATTTGCTATTTGCATTTTTTAATAATTTGTTTATGTTTTACTATAATCCTACTAATTCTGATAGATAACCATTACTCAAAGATGATATTTCTGTTTATTATAGATCTGATAAATGGGTTGATATTTTTATTATTTCTGTTAATGATACTCTATCTGTAATTGGTTTACTCTTCCGAGAAAAATCAATCACATCAGAACTTGATTTAACAGAACTCATTAAATCTCTTTTGGATGAATAGGTTTTATAATTATCCTTTTCAGTAAATGATCCAAAAGCAGATGGATATATGTTACTTCTTTTTATGTCATCTATTGGGTTTTATTATTTTTGACTTGGAGAATAAATTGCATGTGTCAAACCCATTTTTATTGGAGATTCTTATTTTGGAAATTTATTTTCTAAATGATTCTTTACATATGTTGTTGATGAACGCAATGCTAATGCTTGACATGATAATTTTTAATCTTAATTCTTAAAATTATATAAAAGATCACTCTTCTATATAAATTTCTAATTTTCAAATCCTTATACTCTTGATTAAACCTTTTCACGAATACCTTTTTTTACATCACTCCATGTTTGATAATCCAATCTTTATTGAATTTCTGTACATTTTGTTATTGGAATATCGAATTTACAAGGAGATGATCTCATCTATTACAATTAAATCAAAATTATACAGGAGAATAGGTAGATCTCATTAACAGTTAAATTTAATAATTTTTTATTAAATATTCATTATAGCATATTCAAAATAAATAACATTAACATTTTAAAATAAATTACTAAAATTATTTACATCATCTAACAAGATTATAATATTTATATTAAAAATCCTCTTAAAATTTTGTTCTTTAGATTAGAACTATTTTAAAATAACAAATTTAGAATGTTAAAAATGACAACAAAAAAAATACTCATTAATATTATTCAAACTTCTAATGATTTAACAACTAAAAAGAAAATTGAAACAAATCAATAAACTGAGTTGAAATAAGAAATTTAAAGACCTTTAGTGTCTGCATTTGATGATTATAAATTTTAGAGAAAAAATGATTGGATAGAATATTATGAAAAATAATTATAAGAAGATAAATAATTACATCCAAATGCAACACATAATGAATTAACATCTTTAATTTCTAAAAAATGGAAAAAAGCAAAAAAAAATGTTAAATATTTTGATTAATTGGCATAATAAATAAAAATGGAACTTATCAATAAAGAAACTGATTCAATACTTAATAAAGATGATGATTTATAAATAATATAAAAAAATTAAGAATCAGATTAAATAATTGAAAAATTAAGATAAAGTTCTCTAAAATTAATTTTTCGTAATATAGTGCTTGAATTGAAAGGATAAATAGTATTAGATGCAGTAAATGAGAATAGATTAATAATATACATAAATAATGAATAGGAAAATGAAGATACAAAAAATGAGGATTCAAATAAATGTTCATAATCAATTAATGATGAATAAAAATTAGATAAAGAGTAAGAAGAGAATGAAGATGACAATATAAATATTGTTAATAATATAAAGGATTATTTATGATGATTATAAAAACAAAATATTTGATTTCATCTTTTTTTTATTAGACATAATATATATATATCCATTAATAATTTAATTTTAGGAGGTTCTTCTTTTACTTCTTATAATAATGAAAACATTTTTGGAATATCTTTATCAATTGATTAATAAAATTATAGTTTAACTAAGCAGTTTCTGATTATTTTTAATTTTTTAAAGAAATAAATTTATATATAATCGATTCATATAAATCTAAAGTAAAATCTTTTGAAACTGAATAAATCTTCATTTTAGATGATTAGATCTTCACCTAGATTTAACACATTTTTAATAAAAACTCTATGAGTCAATTAGAATTTAAATAAGATCTTTAGAATTAAAGTATCTACTATTTATTATTAATAATTATTTTCTAATGTTTATTAGATCATATCTATAAAAGAATTGATTTTTCTTTTAATTTCTCTTTTAGATTTCCTTTGTTCTATATGTTTTTGAAAAATCTATAATAACCATATATTTTAACCATCATAAATCTAAGTATTAAGGTTGGTACATTAATATTATATTCATAAGTAAATAGAAATATATAATTAATGTTATCTTTTTCATAAGAAAAATAAAAATGATCTAATTTTAAGAAGGCTTCTTTAATATTGCCTGGCATTTTAAATAAATATTTTTATAAATTACCAATCAATATCAAAAATTGTATGGATTAACAAGAATCAGCAAGATCAATCAATATAAGTTAAAGTTCAATTGATTATTAGTATAGGTTCTTCAAGATATTCAGATAAATTTTAACCATAATTAATTCATATAAACACTAATCATATTCAGAAGAATAAGTAAGATAGTCAAGACTTTAGTCCTATCTATGAGAAATCCAATGATGAAATAGGATATGATAAATAGATTAGATAAGCTAGAGCAAATATAAAGAAATCATCTAATTATTATGTAAAACAATCAAAATATTACTAAGACAGCTTCCTAATTTCCATAGGATAGAATTTAAAATGCAAGAGGTAGCAAGATTATGTAACTTATTAAATAGAAAAATCAATTAAAAAAGTTTAAAGACAGGTTATTTCAAAATGCACATATATATCCTAGAAATCCAAATGAATAATTAGCTAATTTCTTAGAAGAACATTATATTCACAAAAATCATCATCATTAAAAAAATTCATAATAAGAGGCTAAATTTGATTAGGGCTAACATGAGTTATTAAAAACTTTTGACAATGTTCAATAAAATTAAAAAATACCAATAATCAATCCAACAGGAAGATTTTATATGTTTTGGTAATTCTTAAGATTAATTTAAATTATGTTTTTATTGTGGTGGGTACCATTCAAAATATCTTTTGATCCACCTCAAACTTCTACTATGAATTATATTGAAAAAATGCTTATTTATTTATTTGGATTAGATTTATTGATAAAATTAAATAGAGGCATGATAGATTAAGGATAAATAGTATATGATCGACTTAAGATTGTAAAACATTACATTATATATGAATTATATGAAGATGCAATCTATTTAATTACACTGACATTTGTAATAGGAAATGATCCAATTACTATCTATTTTTTCCCTGAAATTATTGTTTTAATCCAATTCACTTTAAATTTTATTAAACTCAAAAAAACTATTAATAGATATGGAGAAATGTTTGCAATTCAATCCAATTTTACTGAATTTGTTAGTTTATCTTAATTAATCATCTTGATCTTTTATTTTGCTCATTTTATGGCTTGCATTTGGTATTATGTTGGTAACATGAGTTAATCTTCCTTTTCAAATTCATGGATTTAACAACAAAATTTATAATAATCTGCAGTATTTTATAAATATGGTTATTCATTTTATTGGGCAACTGCTACAATGGTAACTGTTGGATATGGCGATGTAGTTCCATAAAATATTTATGAAGTAATATGTGCAATAATTATGATTTTCTTTGCTAGTGTTGTATTTGCATTTTCAATAAATGCAATAGGTGTAATATTTTCAAATATTGATTTATAAAAGTAATCCTATAAAAGGAATTTACTTTTAATCAATCAATACATGAATTCAAATGAAGTTTCTTTGTAATTATAAAGTAGAGTTAGAAACTATTTGAAATATTATTATGAATAATAAGTAAAAGGAAATAAATAAGAAATTAATTAAATTATAGAAAAATTGTCTTATAATTTAAAATAAGAATTGTTAGAAGATGTTTAAATAAGAGCAATAACAAATGTTGACTTTTTCACTAAAAATTTTTAACCTTCTACTATTCATTAAATTGCTTGTAGAATGAATATTTAATAATATACACCAAGAGAAATTGTTTTCTAATCAAATTCAATTGATGAAAATTCAATATACATTATTTAAAAAGGAGAAATAAATCTTATTGATAATAAAACAAATAAGATTATTCAGAAATGTTCTAAAGGTTAGTGTTTTGGAGAATATGAATTTCTTACTTCTTAGAAAAGATAAACAAAAGCAATAAGTACTACATTTAGTTCAATCTATAGAATGAGTAGAGACACTTTTCTTGATATAATTGCTGAAAATTCTATAGACTTTTAAAAATATTGTGAAATGAGAGATAAGATTTTATTTCATTACCATGATTTATCTATTAAATGTTTTGCATGTTAAGGTGATCATCTTATTAATTAATGTCATTATCTTACTTATAGACCTGATACAGAATTCTTAATTAAAAAATAATTATATAATTCTAATCAAGATAGATCATAATTTAAACGTAAAAATCTAAGATTTTAGAGAATATTTAATAATCATGAAGATCATGAACCTCCAAATAAAACTATACAATAAGATTAATCAATTATTTCTATTGAATCTGGTGATAAATAAAATTCAAGTATTCTTGAAAGTGAACATCAAAATATTTTATTTAATGATGAAACTACTTAACATATTAAAAAAAGAATTTCTTTATGGGTTACTAATCCAGAATAATCACAAATTGATGAAAAAAGTAAATTATTTAATTAAATTAGAGTCTATCTAAAAATCTAATAGACACAATAGTGATACTCCTACAAACAAATAAAATAGAAAATCTTTATTTAATTCCTCTTAGGATCAATCAAAAAGACATAATAATAATTAATAATATCTTTAAGTTAATGATTAATAACAAATACAATAATAAGCTATGAATACATCCAATAATTCTTAAACTAAAAGTAATCCCTTATTTAATTAATTGGAACATATACAATCTTTTCATTCATTTAATTTTGAATTAGATAAAATGGAAACATTTTAAATCTATTTCCCATAAAATAATGTACAAAATGTTCTAAATTCTTATTAAAAGTAATAGAAATTATAAAAGCTCTACAAAATTTAATTTTCAACGAATAAATATAGGTTTATATTCATTCAAAAAGAACCTCTACCAAATGCAATTAGAAAATCATTGTATCGAGTAAATAGCTAAATTTGATTTTATATATCTATTTTATTAATTATCAAGTCTTTATTGATTAAAGAATACAAAAAACAATTTATTTATTACATTTTTTAGTTTATCAATATTATTTTACATAATATAAAAATGAATTAATTAAATGTAATTAACAATTAATTAATCTTAATAATATCAATATAATTTATTTTCATTATAAAATGTATTAAACTTAAATTGATTTAATATTTATCTCTTTTAAATTATTTCAAGAAGCCAGTTAAGTATTTGTAAAATTGAAAAAAATTTGAAAGAAAATTGATATTTTAATTTTAAATATGTTAAATAAATTCTTATAAAATAAGTAAGAGATATATATGTAATTTTTAAAATCATTAAATAATTATTCATTAAACAAATTCCTGAATAGTTTTAGATGTATCATACTATGCTTTGTAAGATTAAACAATAAGAAAAACAGCATATGAAAAAATATTTTCAGAGATTATTCTAATTATTAAATTTATACATGTCAAGTTATTTTTTTGAGTAAGACATCAAAGATTTTACTTCTCCAAGGTTTATTTTAGATGGAGCGACTCCATAAGTAGATCCAAAAGTTGGATCAAATTCTGACGTTTTAATTCAATCAGAAATCAGCAACATGGAAAGCATGAGATCACTAAAACACGAGACTATAATGAATAAAAACAAATTAATGAAAAAGAATTCATAAATTTTATCAATTAAGTTTGATGTATTTTCATTTATAATTTTAGTAATCAGCTAATAAGAAATTTTAAAACACTCGTAGTCAATTTAAAAATGAAAATAATGAAAATGATGGTGGATAATTAAAGTAAGTTTTAGGCAAATAGATGCTCTTAAAATTCAAAGATAGGTTGTTATCAAATGCTCATCTTTTAACAAAATAAATGATGGAGGAAAAAAAACATTTACTTAATTATTTATTTTTAGATGATTCATTATTAGAAGGAAAACGAACTAAGAAAAATCAAACTTTGAGTAAATTAGAATAATTGTTTATCTTTCCAGTTTTTTTACCTTAAGATAGATTTGTTAAAATTTGGAGTTTATTTAGTATTTTATGTAGCTTTTTTATATTATGGTTATCTCCTTTTATTGCTTCATTTTAATTGGAAAAAAACTAAGAAATATAGAGAATTATTGAAATAGTTTTTATTTATTTATTTATTGATGGTCTAATAGCGAATAATAAAGCTATTTTAGTGCAGGGAGAAGTAAAAAATTGAAATTAAATTAATTAGCTAATTGTAAGTAGAAAACAGATAATCAAAAATTATCTTAGATTTTAAATGATTAATGATCTAGTAAATTTGATAATTTGGTTAATCATGTATTAAGGAGTAGATCATTTTTAGATTACATAATTATTGTCAATGATTTAGATAATAATAACAATATTTACAGTCTATACAAAAATTAACAATTTTGTTGATTGTCTTTATTTAAGTGGTCGTTTAAGTGAAATATTAGATTTGATTTTTTTAATCATTTCTTTATATTATTTTATTCATATTATTGGATGTTTTTGGCATTATTTAGCTCTTGTTAGTCAAGATTTTAGTTTACAATCATGGTTAAGTAAATATTCTTTAGAAAATGAATCACATTGGATAAAATATGATTATGCAATATATTGGGCAACTATGACAATGGTAACAGTAGGATATGGAGATATAACAGCAGCTAATCCAATCGAAATTGTATTTTCTAATTTTACAATGTTTGTCAGTAGTTTTGTATTTGCATATTCTGTAAATTCTATTGGAATGATAATTAAGAATTTTTATGATCATAAAAATTAATATAAGTAAATATTATATTTTTATTATTTAATAGAAGATAGTTGATTCTTATTAATACATTTATGAAGAATAATTTAGTTGATGATTCTATATAAAATAGAGTCAGAAATTATTTAAAAAATTAGGTAGACTAAGAAAGTAAAAGTAACTAAGTTGAAGTAAGAAATTATTTTAAATTATATATAGGCTTAATAAATCTTAGAAAATTTACCAACAGGTTTAAAAAATGAGGTTAATTTCAACATTAAAGCAAGAATAATAAAAAATATGAAAATCTTATATAATAATTTCTCTAAAACAACATTAAATTAAATTACATCATAAATTGAATAGATTAATTATATTCCAAATGATGTAATTTATAATCCAGAAGAGAGACATAAAGATTATCATATGTAAAATAATTATTGATCAATTAGTTTTTATGTAGACTCAGGATAAGTCAGATTAGTAGAAATAAGAACTAAGAAAATTGTTTAAACTTTTAATGAAGGATAGAGTTTTGGAGAATATTAATTTATAAGTGGATTCGATTCTAAATTTATGATTATAAGTTCTCAATTTACATAATTATACAAAATTTCTAGATTAGATTTTGTAAGAGTACTTCAAAATAATTAACGAGATAAAGAATTATTTCAATAAATAAAAGATCAATTAATTTATTTATCTGATTATAGTTTAATTGGTAAGAAATGTAATTTATGCAATAATTGTGATCATATGAATAGTGATTGTTTTTTAATATCTTATAAACCTAATTTAGAAACTTTAATAAAAAGAGAAGGATTTACTTTATAATAAAGAGATCTTATAAAAAGAAATGATAGATAGAAATTAAAAGTTTTAAGTTCAATTAATGTATTTATATAATTAATAGATAGGGTATTATGAGTACTGTTGTTCAATTTTAATAATAAGAATTAATATCTAACTAAAATGAAACTTAAACTATAATAAGTGGTACTAAAAAATATAAAGATTAAACTACAAGAAGATAAAGTGATTATAAAACAGAAACTCCTGAAGTATCATCATTAAGTGAATAATCACCTGATATAAAATAAGATAGAATTTAAGATTCAAATATTGTTGTACCATAATCAAAATTAAATCCAAGAAGACAATCTAAAAATTTAACAGGGAAATTCGCTATTACTTAATAATCTAATAAATTAATAGAAAATAAAGATAAGAGAAAAATGTCTATTGCATTTTAAAGAGAATCAAGTAACATCCATCCAGATGGGGCTAGTGTCTAGTTAATTTAGCAAAAATCTTCAAAATAAGGATTATCGTCTAATACTATTATTGAAATTGAGGATCATAATAGACATTCAAATAAATCTTTTAATTTAGATATTGATAAAATATTTTAATTTTAAAATTATATGCCATAAAGTAATGCTTTAAGTGTAATTTTAAATTTAAATAAATAAAAATCTAAGATTTCTTCAATCTATACAAGTAATTTAAAAAAAGCATTTAAATTTACTTTTTATTATAAAGTAGCTAAATTAGCTTGTGGAATGAGATTATTTATTGCTTCAACCTCTAGAAGAATGTTAAAGCCACCATAAGGTATTAAGAAAAACTAATTTTAATAATGATTAAAATAGTTTATAAATCTTTTTAATAATTTATAAATAAAAATCAATATCTACATTTTAAAAATATATCAATATCATTTAAATATTTTTATTTAACTACTTTATCCTGTTATTTTTTTTATGATTTCTCTTAATTAACAAATCTAACTTTATTAGGAGACTATTTATCATCTAATTGAGTTTTTTATTTTTCTAAATTATTTTTAGCTTCTTTAATAAATTTCCAATCATCTTAAGAATCATCTTAACAATTATAAGTTTATCTATTAGAATCCTTCTTTTTTAATGCACTCTTTAATGGTTAATCATCTTTAATAGAATCACATTTTAATGATTCTTCTCTTTTTACTCTAGATTCTCTTAATTTAACTGTTTTATATGATGATTCTCTTCTATGATGTGAACTATAACCATTAATAGATTCATGACGAATATCTCGTCTAATATCAAAACAATCTTTTTTTTCAAGATTAGAATCTATTCTTTATTCTTTCATTGAACTAGCTGCTCTCATTTCTAAATAGATTGGTTATGAGTCATTTTTAGAATCTTATTTATGCATAGAATCAGCTCTTGTATGTATCTCATTTTATTTATTTTATCTTTTCTTTTGTTTTGATTATTCATTATAACTGTCTTGTTCTTCTTTAATTGAAATTGATAGATTTTAAAGAATCGATTATCTTTCTCGAAGGTATTCTCTTAAAACTTAGATAATTAATTACAATCTTCTAATTATTATATTTTGAAATTGAAATCATCACGTATCATTCTAAGCTTTGCATGTAAAAGTTCTTATTCTTCAAGAATTATTTATTCTTTATCAAAAAAATAATCAATATTCTATGCTTCTTCATCTTAATATTCTTGTTATTTTTGATACTGTTAAATTATTGGTTTATTTAATATTTTTGATTTTTCTTTAACTGAAAAATCATAGTTATCAGAGTTCCTTGAAAATGCACTTTCTCTTCGAGATTGATTAGCTGGTGATAATTATCCTTGAATTGGAGTAACAGATCTAAATGGAGAAGGTGATGCAAATCTATTTCCAAATATTATTGGAGAAGAACATTTGTATTAATTCAATTAATATTCTAATAAATTAATTTTTATTTTAATACCATGGTTCTATGATACATTATTCATTCGAATACTGTAATCATTGCTTATATATTTTTCAAGAAAATTCTTCATATTTCTTTAACTTGTTTAATATTATTTATTTATATATATATATATAGATAATTACGTTTATAATTATGAAAATTTATCTTCATATTTTTATTGTAATTATTTACCTATCAAATACTATTTTATATAATTTTATAATCAAAGAAGTCTCATATGCTTCTATTCTGATTAATTTAACAATTTCATTTTTATCTTATTATAGCTATTTAGCAACTCATCCAAACTTTCAAAAGGATATTCATCAAAACACAATTCTTTAGATAAATTTTAAAGTAATTATTCAACTTATTATTCATTTTTTATTATATCTAATAATTTCTCTTTTATTTTCCAATTCTCGGATAAAACATTTGAAAATTATTCCTTTATATCTCCTAGCTTTCTTTTTTTATTTTAATATTTTTATTTGTATTTTGTTAATTCTTTCTATTAATATTTTAATTCATTTTCTAAATCTTAAGTTCTTTATCTCAATTGATTAATCTCTTATTATTTCATTTGCAATATTGCAATCTTAGTTGTAAATTAAGGTAGAATACTTCTTAATTGTTAAATTCGACGAATTTATAATTATATCTCTTAAGGATAAAGTTTTGTTATTTATTAACTTGTATAAAGCTATCTTTATTTTGAATTCTCAATTTGTAATAATGTAACTTATTCACTAAGATGTAAAATAGTTTTCTGCTTTTCTTCATCTGATTTTTTCATTGTTTTTATTGTTTCAGCATTATCAATTAATGTTTATTAAAATAGATTACCATCCTAATTAGAATTTGTATCTTCTGTTATATCAGATTCTTCAAATTCTATTTTCTAACATTTTTCTTCTTTTATTTATTAATCTTTTCTAAGTTACTCTATTTTCTCAGCAAGTTATAATATTTGTAAATCTCTTTCAGATAATAATTGAATATATTTTTATCTGAGATTTTCTATTTATTATGGATATACTTGTATCTATTCATTTTATTATTAATTAGTTAACATTAATTCTTAAACTTTGCTTCTCAATTCAACATTTTCACTTTATAATCTTAATAATTGTTATTATGATTTTTATAATTCATCTTATGTAAGTGTTAGCTATTAAACCGTTCTCATTTTATTAAATGAATTATTATGTCTAAAAATTATTGATTTATTTCTTACTATAGATTAAACATTGAAGAATTATATTCATGTAATGATTTTAATTATTCTAATAAATTATCTCTTTATGATTCTAAAAATTGAATTTATCTTCTTTATTCATATTTCATTTATGTATATTTATCTAAATCTGATTATAATATTTTATTTTTCTCCTCCTCTTAATTTAATTTAAATTATAATTCAGAATATCGTTATTTAATATCATCTAATTCTTGTGCTAATGATTTTATTTTCTTTCCTTACTAATGTAATTATCTTTCAAGATGGTTCATTTTTAAAGGTGTTTTTTTTTTATTAATTTAATTATATTTACTTTAAAAAATAAATTATTACATTATCATTTTAGACATCAATATATTTACTTAAAATTAAATAGAAAATAAATAGTATATTATGTCTCCCAAAAAGAAAATCTGAATTTTTTAAATTACCACAATATTAAACAAATTATTTTTTATAATATTTAACCTGTTTTAAAATTACTTAATGGAAATTTAGTTTTCAAATATGACAAAAAAGTCTATTCATCTACCAAAAATTCACTAAAATTATTCATAAATGAAGAAGGATAAATTAAAAGAGTTTTTTCGTACTGATAGAAGTATTTCAGAAACAAAACAAAATTATTTTTATTATTAATCCAAAAAATAGCAACCTGAATTTATTTATGAACCTTAAACCGAAAGATTGGCTAGAGATAATTAGTAATTAATCTTGTTGATATTTAGCAAAGAAAAAATCTTAGATTTTAAAAAGTCTGATTAACCATAATAAAGACATTTATTTTTATAAAAATGGAAAACTAATCCAACAAATGTTAATCGGCAAGTTAATATTTAAATTTAAGATTAAAGTAGTAATAACTCTCTCTCCTCAAATAAAACTTAATTATTTGATGAGTCTGAATCTGATATTGATATTTCATCAAACCAATCCTCAGATGATGAAGATTCTGATTAAAGTTCAGAAATGAGATTCAAAGACCTTAATAGAGATATAGACAAAATCAAAAGAAAAATATGTATAGAATTAATAATTCATCCTTAGCAAATGATCTAAATAGATCTTTCTTTGGTTATATTAAAAATCAAGATAAATTAAAAGATTTAATCTAAACATTTAGAAAGAGAGATT
Source organism: Paramecium sonneborni (assembly GCA_905182985.1). Classification (NCBI taxonomy): domain Eukaryota; phylum Ciliophora; class Oligohymenophorea; order Peniculida; family Parameciidae; genus Paramecium; species Paramecium sonneborni. Next base: position 180,251 of record CAJJDN010000060.1, read on the forward strand.
CTATGAATCCATTATACTTTTATTGCATCAATTAAAATCTCTTTCCAAAACGAATTGATCTATCGAATTGTTTAATTGAATAAAAGGAAATGAACTTTAAAGACTTAAAAGTCAATTCAAAGTATTTCCCTTTATTATCTTAATTGTTAAAATCAAAAAAGTGTAAGAAAGTTAAATCAATAATCTTAACAAATAATCATCTAAGAGAACATTCATTATCAATATTTATTGATTCTTTTCCAGGTTCACTAAAAGATTTGAATATTTCTTAAAATGAATTAGGAAGATAAGGAGCACTTTTGATTGCAAAATTATTTAATAAACATAAAAAGTAATCTTTATTTTCTATTCAGTTTGAAATCTTTAAATATTGCAAGCAATTTATTAGGAGATCAAGGAGCAATTACGATTCTAAATGCTGTTTAAGAAGCTAGAACAATTAAAAAATTGAATTTATCTCAGAATCAAATTACAGATAAGGTAACTTAAGAATTATAAAATTTCTTGTTATCAAATCTTTCAATTGAAGTTTTAATTTTAAATTGGAATCAATTAGGACCTTAATCAGGAATTGGTATAGCAAAAGCTTTGAATTAAAATAAGAATTTAAAGGTTCTAGATTTAAGCTATAATCATTTAGGATTTAATGAAAAGAGTATTTGCATAGTTTAATGGTGTCTTTTAATTGAAAATCCAAATCTTGCATTATGTCATTTAGATATTTCATATAATCAAATAAGTGAGAAATAAATGGTTTAATTATAAAAGGCATTAAATAAAAATACTACATTATATGGTATACATATTGAAGGAAATAAATGTCCAGCTTTTATTGATGCATTTGGATTTTTACAATTCTCTAAATAAGAAAATTTAGTAAAATAAGTTCAATAAAAAAAAATATAGATTGATGGAGTTAATTATATTCCTATATGCAATGGTCAAGAATTATTAATAGATTGTTGTTGGATTTGTTAAGGATGGAAAGAACATTAATTCACTTACACACCTGATTATTAAAATAATGAATAAGTACCAATATTTTTGCATTTGGATTTTCTTGAGTATTATTATTGTTAACTATAGTTATAAGCCAATCCCTATGACTTCAAGTTTTGAAATGAAATAATAATTAATGGAATAGAATAAGAGTAATAAATAATTAGAACTTACTACAGGAGAGATTATTCATTAATTAAAATCTATTACAGATACTGAAAAAAAAATTACTATGGCTGCAATTGAAGAAGCATATAATGTTGAAAATCATACAAAAAATGAAACTCAAAATTAAATTATTGAAGAATTCAATAAATTATATTATACTACATATCAGATGTGTCCACCAAAAAGTAAAATCTTATATTTTTTTTCTGATCCTCTTAGAGAAAGATACTTTTATGATCCCAATTTAGAATATATTTAGAGTCCTATTGATGATCTCATACTATAAGGAAAAGATCCAAAACATTAAATGCACATTTTTGCAGATAATACTTAAATTCCTTTTAAAAAAATACATTATGTAAATGTGTTAAATACAAAATAAGAATATGTTATTGATGATAAAAATAATTATAAACCTTTGATTAAAGTTAAACCTAGAACTTTATAAAGAAAATATATTTTAACAAAATATTTAGGAAAATTCAAAAATAAAAAAGGAAATGTTGTAATTTGGTCAAAAGATGATTCAATAATATTTAGAGGAATGATTGGAGATTCTATTGAAATTTTAGATTAATCATTTGAATTTGATTGGAATTGTTCAAAAATATAAAGATTCGTTAAAAGTGATTATGAGAAAATGAAATTGAAAGAATATTTTAGATAAAAATATCAATTAATTAAAGATATTTATAAATACTTTTCAAGTTTTGGATATTAACCTCCATTATTTGATGTTTTTTGTATCTAATTTAGTTAATTCAATAAAATTCTATAACCTATGGTAGATGGTGAGAATTTAAAATAATCAGATGTTGAAAGTGATTTAGTATCAATAAAAAATAATGTTGATAGTAAATTTCTTTATAATCCTGATAAAGCTATAATTAGATATTAATTTATGGAAGTACTATTTAGATTGGCAAATGATAAATATATTAGATCAGGATAATGTAAAAATTATGCAGATGCAGTTTATAGATTATTAAAAGAACTTGAATAACATTATGAAATTCTTGATAATAGTTAATAATGGAGAAAATAAAGATTTTGGACAAAAGAAGTAGATTTAATATTACAATTTAAATCTCCATTTTTAAAAAAACTCTATGATTTAGCTTCTGATTTAACAAGTAAGAAATGGTATTTTAAATTGAAATGGATATCTATAAAAGAATTTAGAGAATTTTGTAAATTATATACAAATGATATATTATCTGAAAAATAAGTCACTGTAATTTTTAATTATTCAATGTAAACATAAATTGATGAAGTAACTTAAGATCGTTTTTTAAGAATGACATTTAATGAATTCTTAGAAGCCTTAGGAAGAATAGCCGAAAAAATAAGTCCTGCTCCTATTGGAGAAGATGCTTCTATTTGGCCTGTTCTTTCTAGACAAACTTTACCATTACATATTAAATTAGAATCTTTACTTACTTTTATTTTTCTTAAATTAAGAAGGTATTCTATTTAATCATTTAATTTAGATAAACTGAATTTATTTAATATACAGATCTATTTTGTAGAGATATTATTGATGCTTAAGAAACAAGAATCATATTTATGCCAAAAGTTTATGAAAAGCTATCCAAAGTAGAGAATACTGATGAATTTTTAATTACAACTACTTAATTAACTGTTTACAATACAATATCCTTTTTCAGTAATTAAATTTATATTGTAAGATTCTCATCATTAACCTTATTTGCATCCTAATTATAGGAATTTCTTATAATAAACCGGTAAAAAAAGAACTATAATTAATCCAAATACCATTAATACTATCAATAATAATACATTTAGTAGATAAGTTTCAGGAAGAACAACTATTTTTGAATAATAACAATAAGCATAATACAAAAATAACAATATAATAGCAGTCTTAGAAGAATATGATGATTAATGAAATATTTGAATATATGTATTTTCTCCTTTATATTTTATTTCTATCACTCAGTCAAATTTAAAAACTGTCATATCAATTAATTTTCTAAATTGATTCTTAACTTAAAATTCAGTAAAAATTTACTCAATATCAATAATTATAAGTTTAATTTCATTCAATAAATATTTAAATTCAGAACAACTAAATTATTTATAATATTAATTATAAATGAAAAATAGTAATGACAGATCTAAAGGTTACCTACCTCAACTAAAAGATTATTCAAAAGAAAAAGCTAATAAATTAAAATCCTTCTTCAAATCAAATCGTAGTATTTCAGAAAACAAAATTACAGAAAATAAATTCAAAGCTTAGAAATTATTGATCGATAATTAATTTTCAAATGATCACACTCTTATGGCATATTATATTAAGAGTAATGAAAAATTAACTGAAATGAGATAAATTCTAACCAATACATCTGTTTAATCTGATTAAGGAGCGAATAAAAAAAAAAATTTCCCTTTAGGCTCATTAATACAGAGATTTTCTCCAATTGAATAAACCAAAAAAGAAACTTAAGAAGCAAATGAAGATGTATCAAATGAATTAATGGAAACTGAATAATAATTAATACAATAATAAAATAGTATTGAATATGAAGATAATGAAGATGTAATAAGTAATATAAGTAGTGAAGATGAACCTAAAAGATTTAACGGAATTGAAATGTAACATGAAATTAAGAAAATCTAATAAAAACTAAGTAAATTTAATTGATATCTTTTTAGATCATGAAATAGATTAATCTTATTTTTATTTTATTAAACGATAAGATAAATTAAAAGATCTAGCAATTAATTTCAATAAAAAAAATGTAGATCCAATTCATTTTTACTGTTTAAATGATAATATATTTCCAAAGAGAATAGATTTATCTAATTGTTTGGTAAATGAAAAGGAAATGCATTTTTCAGATCTTGGCCTGACTGAAAAGTATTTTCCTTTGATTAAAAATTTATTACAGTCAGTAAAAAGTAAAAGTGTGAAGCAATTATTTTTATGTAATAATCAATTAGATGATAAATCTTTACTTTATTTGATAGAGGGATTCCCTCTTTCATTAAAAGAGATTAATTTAGGAAATAATGTTCTTGGTAGAAGAGGGGCTTTAATATTATCAAATCAAATTTAGAAATTTACAAATTTGAAATCTCTAAATCTTTAAAATAATTTATTAGCAGACAAAGGTGTCACTGTTTTGTTGAATTGTTTTTAGAAAAACATAACTCTGCTTAAATTAAATTTATCAGAAAATTAAATAACTGATTCTTGTTCTACAGCATTTTATTAATTCTTAATGCAAAATAATTATCTAGAGATATTAGTATTAAATTGGAATCAATTGGGACCATCAACAGGAACTATGATATCCAAAGGTTTACTATAAAATAGATCAATTAAAGTTCTTGATTTAAGTTATAATCATTTAGGATAGAATGAAAGAAGCAATTTTATATAATCTTTATGTGAAGCTATATCTAATCCATAGATTACTTTAGCTCATTTAGATATTTCTTATAATTAGTTAAGTGAAAAATAACTATAATAATTCAGTATAGCATTATAAAAGAATAATTCTTTATATGGTTTACATGTTGAAGGAAATAAATGTTCTGCAAGAGTAAATCCATATGGTTTTATATAATTTATTAATGATAGTGAAGAATTTAAAGTAGTTTAGCAAAAGAAAACAGCAATAGATGGTGTAAATTATATTCCACTGCAAGGAGATAATCTATTCGGAAATGATTGTTGTTGGATTTGTTAAGGATGGATGGAATATAGATTCTAATATAACCCAGAAAATGATAATAATTAAGATCCAATATTTATTCATTTGGATTTTTTAGAGTAATTAGTATAATAACTATTAGTTATTAGCCAATTCCTATGACAAGTAGTTATGAATTGAGATAATAATTGATTGAAGCTTAAAAAAGAAAGAGTAATTATTTTGATTTGACAACTGGAGAGATAATTCATTAATTAAAATAATTAGTAAATACTGATAAGAGAATAACTTTAGCAGCAATTACTGAAGCTTATGCAGAAGAAACGAATAAAAAGAGTGAAGAGATAACAAAATAAATGATTTAAGAATTAAGTAAGTTTTATTATACAACTTATTAAATGTGTCCTCCAAAAAGAAAGATTTTATTTTTTTTTTCAAATCCAATAAAAGAAGAATATTTTATAGATCCAAGAGTCATGAATATGCCTGCTCCTTTAGATAATGCTATTTTATAAGGTAAAGATCCTAAACATGGAGTTCATATCTTTTCGGATGGTACAAAATTAGCTTTTACTAAAATTTAATAAGTAAATTATATTTTTTCAAGATAAGAATATATAATAGATGATAAAGATAATTATAAACCATTAATTAAAGTATTCCCTAGGTCATCTTAAAAAAAATATGTTTTAAGAAGGTTTGCAAACTTTTTAGTGAGAAAATAAGCTCATCTAATTAAATGGCATAAAGAAGATTCTATTTTTAGGCCATTTAATGGAGATACTGAGGAATTATTAAATGAATGTTTCGAATTTGATTGGAATAGTAGTAAAATTAGTCGATTTGTAAAAAGTGATTACGAAAAATTAAAATTAAAAGAATACTTTAGATATCAATATTAATTAATCAAAGATGTTTATAAATTTTATTCAAGTGTTGGATATTAACCACCTACTTTTGATGTTTTTTGTATTCAATTTCCTTAATATATGAAATTATTGAACAAACTTGAAATCATAGATGGAGATCTATTAAAATCTTAGGATGTTGAAATTGATGTTGTATCTTTAAAAAATAATGTTGATCCTAAATTTATTTATAATCCAGAAAAAGCTATAATAAGATATTAATTTATGGAAATGTTTTTTCGTATTGCTAATGATAAATATGTTAGAACAGACATTCATAAAAGTTATGCTGATGCACTTTTTAGATTATTAAAAGAATTCAAAGAATAATATGAATAATTTGATCTTATTTAAGAATGGAGAACTTGTAGATTATGGACTAAAGAATGTGATCATTTATTATAAATTAAAATGCCCTTTATTAAAAAACTCTATGATTATGTTACAGATATTACAAATAGAAAATGGTATTTTAAATTAAAATGGATATCTATAAGAGAGTTTAAAGAATTTTGTAAATAATTTAATTTGCATGAATATTTGTCAGAAAAACTTTAAGTTATTATTTACAATTTTTCTATGATGACATAAATTGATGAACTTACTTTAGATAGAAATATAAGAATGACTTTTATTGAATTTGTTGAGGCTCTTGGAAGAATTGCTGAAAGAATCAGTCCTGCTCCTATTCATGAACATTCAGATTCTTATAATCTATTATAAAGATAATAACTACCTTTACATGTAAAATTAGAATCTCTACTTACTTATTTATATTATTAAATGAAATCTAGAGATTATGAATATGAACAATTTTGTGATCTATTTGTTTATTATAGACCTGAATAAACACCCAAAACTTGTTTTCCAAAAATTGACAAAACTAAAAAATTAGACAAAGATCATGATTTTCATAATGGTTTAACTTCACTTACAATTTATAATACCGTCTCGTATCTAAGTAATTTTTATTATTAATTTAAGATTAAAATAAATAACCTTATTTAAATCCTAAATATAAATAATTTTTAAAATAAAACATCATTTAAACATCTCCTATTCGTCCATTTTAGCATATATTCTAAAGTGATAAAATCAAAAGAGCTAGATTGTAACCAGAAACTTACAACTTAGAAACAAGAATAAATTAATCATAATTTAAGGCTTAAAGTCCTAATATTCATACAACTCTCTCCTAAAATTAATGAATACATTATTATAATTGTTTATAAATATATTATTAATATTTTATAATTTTCATTTTAAACTTTCTAATTATTAAATCAAATTAATTCTGTTTTCTAATTTACTATTAATTTATTTATATGTTAAATTATTATATCTAAATTCAATATAACGTTTCTCTTCATTTATAGATAACATATTATGGATTTTATTTATTTACAACAAATATTCAATAAGAACATCTTAATTCTATATCTTTAAATGAAATAGCAGTAAATCAAAAGAAACTTTTGAATGAAGTTCTGATTCAGTTTATAAAAATTGATATAGTAGAGCTTATTATGACCATTCCTTTAAGCAAATCTAAATATATTAAATACTAATAAATACCTAGAGATTTGAATCTGATAAATTAAATTCTCTTTCTTTTCTATCTAACTAATCTTTCTCTGAAATAAGATCACTCAATTTATTTACTACAAATTGATTTATAATATTAGAAGAGTTTCTTAATTCCAAACCTAATCTGAAACGTAACAAAGATTCCATTTTCTCTGCTTCAAATGAGAATTCATTTTAAGGACTTATTTTATAGGCCAATTTATAACATCTTAGAGCTTCATCAAAATCCTAAAAATAACATAAATTCTTTTATACTTATTATGCTTAGGCAATGACACCAGCAAAATAAAAATACTATATAAATAAATTATTTTTATTATCAAGATAATTCCCATGCAAAAATATTTTAGATTTGATGAATTAATAAGCTATTTTATAATTGTAACTAATTATGCAGGATTTTAAGAATGCAATATGTAATTCATTAATTTATGGCAATTATTATAATTTCTAAACAACATAAAAGTTGGAATTACATTCTATAGAATACCAAGGATTTTTGTCATTAAATGAGGAATTTAAGATTTTTGTTCTTCAACTAATTTATAAAGACAAGCGGCATGAATATTCATGTTCTAAATATCTTTTGATTTGATTTCTAATACTGAAAAGTGAAATGACAACTATCAATTTTAAATAGCATAAGTACATAATAAATATGTTTATTGAGATATTTATTTTAGTAATTGTAAAGGTAGCGAAGTTTTGAAAGATCATCAATACAGCAATCGAAGGATTAGTATATTTATTACTCATTTGGTATACTGTAATCCTCATCATTTTGATACATTTTTTAATAATAATAATGAAGAAATTATTTAAAATAAAAAGATTAGTATATTGTATTGAGAATAAGATGAGAATAATAGGATAAGTAATTATATAAAATCTAAATATTTTAATAATGAATGTGGACTATAAATATTTGAATCTCATGAAAGAATATTTGAATGTCATGAAAGAATATTTGAATGTCATGAAAGAATATTTGAATTTGATGAAAAAATGATTTAAATTAGAAATATCATAAGATGTAATACTAATTCTTAGAATCAGATGAATTATTCACAAGAGTGAAAACAATGACAAATGCAGCCAAACAAGCAGCAGCAACAGCTTAAAAATAAGCCAAAAAAGAAGATAAATTGTTTGGAGATGTTGAGAAGCCAATCAATGTTCCACCATTGCCTGCTGGTTTCAAAGTTCTACATATATAATTATTTTAAATAGGTAGAAGTACCATAATTTGATGTAAGTAAGAGATTAAATAAACTTCCACGCTCTTGGGATTTGCCATAAGAATTATACAAAAAACATTTACCAAAATATAATGTGGGAACAATATATAGAATCTAAGAATTGCTTAATGCTGGTGAGGGGTAATATTATTTATTAAAACTTTCAAGATATATAGGTTAGACAGTGACAGTAGCAGGTTGGGCAAGAACTGTGAGAGATTAGAAGAATCTTTGTTTTATTGAATTGAATGATGGAACAAGTTTTGGAGGTCTTTAAATAGTAGTTGAAGATAAGATTGACAATTTTGGATTGATTGCGAAAGCAAATACTGGTTTTTCATTAAAAGTGACAGGAAATATTGTAAAGAGTCCTGCAAAAGGTTAATTAATAGAAATGCTTGTATCTGATCCAACAAAACATGAAGTAGTGATATTAGGATAAGCTGATCCAGAGGAATACCCAATGGCAAAAGGATTTTAGAAACCAGAGACTTTAAGATAGAAAGCTCATTTAAGACCAAGAGGCAATTTCTTTAGTGCAGTTACAAGGATAAGAAATAATTTAGCATATTCTACTCATGTATTTTTTTAGAACAATGGATGTTTATATATTCATACTCCAATAATAACAGGAAGTGATTGTGAAGGTGCTGGAGAAATGTTTAGAATATCAACAATTTTTGATAATGATATTAAGAAAATTCCCTAAGTGAATGGAAAAGTAGATACAGCATAAGATTTCTTTAAAAAAGAGGTTAATCTAACAGTATCTGGTTAATTATAAGTGGAAGTAATATTTATTTATTTTATAATAGAATTTCTGTATAAGTATGTCAAATGTATATACATTTGGTCCAACATTTAGAGCAGAGAAAGCTCATACTCATAGACATTTAGCAGAATTTTGGATGATTGAACCAGAATTTGCATTTGCTGATTTGTTTGATAATATGGAGGCAGCAGAAGGTTATGTTAAATTCTGTATAAATTACATTTTGTAAAATAATATGGATGATCTTTAATTTTTGGATCAAAGAGTTAAACCTGGATTGATAAATTATTTAAAAGACATTGTGAGTAAAGATTTCATAAGATGTTCATATACTTAAGGAATTGATATTTTATTAAATGCATAAAAAGCTGGTGCAAAATTTGAAAATAGTGATATTAAATGGGGAATGGATTTAAATAGTGAACATGAGAGATTTATAGCTGAGAAAGTATTTTAGAGGCCAGTATTCTTATATGATTATCCTAAAGAAATTAAAGCTTTTTATATGAAGGTTACTGATGGTATAATAAATAAATGTATAATATTTAGATGGAAAATGTGTTAGAGCTATGGATATGTTGATTCCATAAGTAGGTGAATTAATAGGTGGATCATAAAGAGAAGAAAGATATGATGTATTAGCATAAAGAATTAAAGAATGTGGATTAAATTTAGAAGATTATGGGCCTTATATGGATTTAAGAAAGTAATTAAACTTATTATATAATTTAGATATGGTACAGTACCTCATTGTGGATTTGGATTAGGATTTGAAAGATTAGTAATGATGGTTACAGGAGTTGAAAACATAAGAGATGTTATTCCATTCCCAAGATATCATGGAAGTGCTGAATTCTGAGAGCAATTGATTATTATGAAGTAAATTAAATAAAAAAAATAAGTAAATTATTATTATTCACTAAAAGAATTCTATCCACATTTATCATTTATGATTACAATCAATTTAGAAAAAGAACTTCTCCTATTCTACTTACATATACTCTAATTTTATTATTCCTAAATAACTATCTTTGTTTATCTATCTTTCTTCTTTACTAATATTTTAACTTTACTCAAATACATTTTTTTTAACTAAGCATTCCTTATTATTATACTCATTGATATTGAAATTTCTTTTCATTCTAATTCTACTGTTAAATTTAATTAAATTTCTAAATAATCTGTCAGAAATTCATATTCATTTTTAGATATTTATAATATTGAAAGTCTTTCAAAAATAATTCATTTATAGCTATTGATTTATAGTATTTTCTAAGGCTTAAAATTACAATTTACTATAAATATATATTTCTAAATTGCAAAATCTTCCTTAAGTAAAGTTCTTATTTACAAATTAGAAGTATAATTTCTAAAATGGTAGTCAAATACTTAATAATAGTAGTTTGTATTCTAAAGTTACAGATATAATTGACATGAAAGTAACTGAAATTCATAGTTATTATACCAATATTTAATTTCTTCAAAATGTTTTCTTCTTCTTAGAAACTATATATATTTGTATTAGACTATAACTTTAATATACTAATAACAATAAATTTAAATTATAATTTAAAGTATTAATTGCACTACAAAATAATTTCGTGTATACTATTCTTGTATACTATTTATATTTATTTCTGTCATTATATATTATATTATATTACCCAAATACAAACTATGAGTTGTAATTTGATATATGCAACTTTTCAAAGCAAATTATCCTTGTATAATTATTATTAAATACTATTTTTGCTGGCTTTCCTTATATTTTGTTTAACTCATTTAATAATCAAATGAAAACATTACAAGACATGTAAAAACTCAATTAACAACATAAAACTACATTCACTCATACTAACCAAATCACTAACAACTCTAACTCTCTTTGGTTTCCTCGCGATGTTTAATCTCCATTTTCAAATGCTATCAGTTAATTGTCTCCTTAACTTTCTGATAATAACATTATTCACAAAACAAGGGGTCCTCTTAGATCTTGGAGTTAATCAATCGAAAAATAAATTATTTCTAGAGATCTTGCTCCTAAAATTAATAAACTAAATCAATAACAATCTGCAAGATAAGAAAAACATTTTCTTGGATCCATCAATGGAATATCTAAAATTAATTCACCAAAATCCCAAGCCAATCAAACTATTTCAATTCATAGTTCAAGTAGAATTGACCCTAAAGCCAAAAGAAAACTTAGTCAAATGAGCAAAGGAAACTTTTTGCATTTTTTATTAATTTAAAAAGTTGGACATGTACTATCAAATATTATTAATAGAAAGACGAAAAGCTATTTTATGACTATCTCAAAAAAACTTACAATTTTGAAATTCCTTAACCTATAGAAGAATAATCAATTAAAATAAAAAAAAAAGATATAAAATATCTCTTCACAATTGATGATGATGATGAAACTATTAAGAAAACTAGTCAATAGATTTTTAAAATGCATAAATCACGGTATTAAAAAGAAGTCCCACTTGATAAATATGTTTAGGATACTTATGAATCGTAATTAAGAAGATTTCCAAAAGTCAGGTAAAAGCTTGAAAAATCAAAGCCCTTTAACCTTGCCTTATGATGATTTTAGACGTGATTATAAGATATTGGGTTATTTCATGTTTATTTTGAGAAATTTTTTTTACTGGAATAATTTTTCTTTTTTAATTTTATTCTTCCAACTGATTTCTCTTTATGAATTTAATAAAATAATTGAATTTTATTTTATAATCATTTTAAATACTTTTCCAAATTTCTCATCATCATTTTGATTATCTAAAATATATCCTTTTCACAGTTTCATCTAATTTTTAATGGCCAAATATCATTTAAATAAAATTTAATTTCCTTATTTCTAATGTGTTCAATTGGAAATTTTTTATTTTCAATCAATATTCTATTTTCTATCTGAATTAATTAATATTGTAAGAACAGAAATATTGAAAAATCAATTATCAAACTATTTTTTATATTTCTTGTCTATTGAGAAATCAACTTTAAAATATCTAAAGATAGTTTGTAAACTATTTAAATAAAAGCAAATTTATGAATTTCTTAAATAATATTGACATAAAATTGAAGAAATATATTAAAAGATAATTTAATGAAAATTTTCTCTAAAAATTCATTACTAGCTGTGACTGAACTTTATATTGAAAATATATTTATAACTTTTTATTTGTCAATTATATTTCAATGAAAATGGCAGTCAAAATGAAAAGCAATAAGTCCTTAATTTTCTCTATTATATAAGGGGTGAATAAATATTTATATTTTACTTTAAACTATTTGATTCATTTAATATTACATTTCTTATAATACATTTATTTAAATTAAAATGATGGAGCACTTGCTAGTAAATTTTAATCTGGGTAAGCTTAAGCGTCCTTCTTATTTTTATTCAGTGCTGCTAATTACAATTACTTTTTGTCAATTAATCAGTGCAATTTTTTCAAAGTATTATTTTCTTTAAAATGCTAGATATTACTTAATCATTACTAATCAATACCCTAATATATAATTTTCATAATCTTCTCAAATCATCAATCTAATCAAATATTTAGATGTTAATAGTGTAATTTAAGAAAATGAGATAATTATATAAATATTTTATTGGTGGTTTTCAACATAGAGTTTAGTGACTTATATTCTTTATGGGATTTGCTACTATTAGGTGAAATATCAAAATATGCAGAATTTAATTGATTAGTCCAGTGCTAAAGTTTTAAATTATTCATAATTTAGATGTTAACCTAACTTTTATTGATAGATTAATGGATAACGTGTTAACCCACTTAGTTGGTTTATTTAAACATAACCTATTGTTCTACTAACAAAAATTGCTTAAATATTGCAATGAACAGTCAAATTTAGTAGATTATAGCAAGTTGCTTTGTTTTGATTAGATTTATTTTTCAAAATATAATGATACTATTTTTCGTTAATCATCATAGCATAAAGAAAGATACACTTTCATGTGGATCAAGATTTATTTTACTTTATTTAGAAGTCTTTAGAATTTTACTTAATATTCTTTTAGCATTTCCAAATCAAAATTAGGAACTTCATGTAAATATTTAAAGTAAAATAGGTTACATTTATAGTATATTTATTTTTATCAACATTTTTAGCATGTTTTCTATTTAAAATGAGCGATTTCAAAATGTTTATTGCTAATCAAAATGTAAGATAAATTTTTAAAATATTCACATTTTCTTTATTTGGTATATCTATAGGATTAGCTATAAATTCACTTTCTATTCATTTTGAGATTACTAAAAGTGATAATTTCATTTTTATTAGTTTGGTGAGTGTAATTTCAATCATTTGGGTTTTTTATTAATTTTATTTCAACCAGTAAATATAGCATCTTTGCTAATCATCTCTAACTGGTGATCATTTGACATAAAAAATTATTAATCTAAAATCTATTGCAAAAGAAATAAACATTTTTCATGAATTTGGCGAAGCTGATTCATTTTATTTGGGAATTCTTTATCAACATTTTTCTAACTCTTGTCCTAAAGATAAAAAAGAAAGATGTTTTTGTATGATGAGATTCTTATATGATCCAAAGAAAAATAAAGATATTAAAAACTCTTAATTTTCTATGCTTAGACAAAAAAGTTTGTATTTAAAATATCTAATTAAAACATGGTTTGAAATCTATCTCCTTCATCATCCTTAAGATGTCAATATCAGAATTAACTATGTAGTATTTCTTTATTATTAAATGAACAATCAAGTTTAATCTTAAATGTAAATCAAATTAACAAAGAGTTATAAAATGAACATTTTATAATAGTTTGATTTAAGTAAAATAGAACTTTAATTTAAAAATGAAATTATTGATAACAATAGTTTAAGTTATCATAATGAATCAGATTTCGAATATGTGATTAAAATGGAACAATTAATTAAGTCTATAGAAACGAACATTCTAAATTTTCTAGATTTAAGCATAAAATTTTGGAGATAAGTCAAATAAAAAATTATTTATGAAGAAGATCTATGGAATTTAAATAAATAAATAATTTTAACAATTTCTAAATCTGATGATTTGTGGAATTAAATAAGTAAACACAAGATAATTAACAGGGATAAATTAATAATTAAGAATTTTCTAATTAGAAGACCAAAATGGTAATTTCTATATAATTGGTATCATTTATATGTTCTAAACAAAAAGATAAAATAATCTATGTTGGAATATTGTGATTCATAAAATATGTTATAATAACCAGTTGATGAAGATTCAGGATCAGATAATTAAAATTAAATAGATTAATTTTCTTATTTAAAACCATTTAATTATACATCAGCAATTTTTCACACTACTCAATCAGGAGAAATAGTGAATGTAAGTGAATCTTCTTATGAGATTTTTGGGTTTTAACAATACACAAATATCAATTAATTATTACCTTCAATAATAATACGAAATCATTAATTTGGTATTGATCAATTTATTTAAACTGGTAAAAGTAAGTCATTATACAAAAGGAGAAAAGTTTTGGCTTTAAATCATGAAAAATAAGTTATACCATGTAAAAAATATTTGAAATGGCATTTAAGTCCACTTTCTAGAATTGAATATATATGTATGATTAGGCCTATATATAGACATTAAAGCATCAGTTATATCCTAGTCAATAATGATTGGGAGATAGACTGTGTTTCAGAATAAATTGCAGAATTCTTTTAACCTGGACTATGCTTGTTTTTATTATGTCCAAAATTATTGAAATATTCATATTATTCTTAATTTTTGACAGAAGATGATCTTTAATTATTTAAATTAAAAAGAACTAAAAATGAAGATACAAATTAAGATTCAATAATTGATGCTAAATTTACAAATAGAAAAATAACTATAGTACCAACTAATTACAAAAATTAGTATGTGTTGTAATAATAGACTTAAGATTAATTAAGTATGGTTTTAGAGGATGATACAAAAATGGTCGAGGAAAGTCCTATTTGGATAAATGATGCTTTACATGAAGATTAACAGGAGGAGAAAGATTAATTATTTAGAAGATTTCATAAGGTTGTTGATGAAGATCATGTTAAATTAACTTTTCGAATACCAAAAAAGATCTAACGTTTAATTGAAGATTATGCTGAAGCTAAAACAGAAATATAATTAAATGGTTTAGATTAAATGACTATTAAATCAAATAAACTTAAAAATTAACGAATTATTAAAAGAAATTAGCAGGGAAAACTTTCATTTGACAAGAAAGTACTCTTTTCTAAACTTTTTTAATATTAAGAATATTACTATGAAACCTTATATAATCATTTTAGTAAAATATCTATCAATAATTAGAAACCAGTTTTTAAAAGTATTGTATGACAAGTAGAATGTTAAAAACTGTAATAAAGATTGAAGCATCAATAAGATTTACTAAGAATACAATTATGGATAAATATTAAATAATTAAAATCACTAATCTTAATATCATTGAAAGCTAAGCCTTGGATAAAAAAGCCAAAGTAAAAATATTATTTAAATATAGGCTGTTAATATTCTTAGTAGATAAAATCAAGTAGTTCGGTAAAGACAAAGTGTCTTTTAAAACCATTAATCATAACATCTTTAATTATTCTTAGAGCAAAATTACTAATAATAAATTGAGTAAAATTACTAAAAATTGCTACATTTAAATGGTTATTTTTTAATTGTATTTTAGTATAAAATTCAGATGTGGAATCTTATAGAAATACTACAAATAGGGCATTAATGTCTGAAGATTAAGTAATATCTGATTTTAATACTTAAAAAATAACATCTTTGAGTCTCAAGACAGAAAATAATATATTTATTAAAGAAGAAAACAATAAACCTGCTAAATAGGATGAATAACTAAACTTCTTTAAGATATTAAATAGAATATTCATTTTCTTCTTAATCATTTTTAATCTTATTGTTCTATATTAGGGTCCTAATATTAATCATTAAGATATGGACGAATTAGGGGTATAATATTTTAGTATTAAAGTTTTAAAGTACAAAAAAACAGTATGATTTTCTTAATATAATGATAGAATCATATGATAAATTACTCAATGCTTTTTATTTCTAAAATAACCTTCTAGGTTAAATTATAGATAAATCTGAGTTCTATAAAAACTTGTAAGAGAGCTTTAATAATCAATTATCTGAAATAATAATGCTTTATTAGTAGCCAAGTTTTGTATAGAAAATCTACAAATCGAAAAATTATGATAGTCATTAAAATATTATCGATTTAATAAACTAATATACTTCTAATATAGGAAGCCTTTAGTAGATAGATAATAACTATGATTTTGATTAAGAACTAGATTTCTTTCGAACAATATTTATTCCTTTTCTCTTTAACTATTAAAGTCGAAACATATTTTAAATGATTGATAAACTTATTTAGAATTACTAGAATTAAGATTAGATATGTTTTGTTATAATTATGACATCTACTGGAATTTTTGGATTTTATTTAATCTACAATATTATTAAAATTACGAAGCTTTTAACTCAAAGTCAAGTATGATTTCTAATATCTTTAGAAAGTTGCTAAATAATTATCTTATATTGAAAAAACATAAGTAGAAGAATCATTAAAATTTTATATCAATTTAAAATTTTAATTTTCTTGTTTCAGCAGTCAAAGTGGTCTGATATAAAATAGTAACTAAGATAATTAATCTTTAGATTATTTTTAATCAACTAACCAAACCATTATTAGACAAATGGAGGAAGATGAAAAGAGTAACAATTTAAAGAGACAAAAATAAAAACAGTATGAATGGTCAAAAAGATGGAAAAGAATAAAAGTATTATTAAAATAAATTTAGGTGTTGATGATTCTCAGATATTTATTATTTATGTCAATAATTTCATTTTTAAGTTACTTTTACTTTATTCAAATTTTAGGATTCAATAATCAAATGTCAACACTTTTATTTTCAAACTTTTTTACAAAACAAACAACATAATTGTTATCATTAACTCTTTCTAAAGAACTTTTTATTTATAATTTCTTCAATCAGACTTAAATTAATATCTAAAATTTTCAAGAAATTTAAAATCAATATGTAGTTAGTAGTGCCGATTTACAATCTCTCTTATACTAGACTAACATTGATGAAATAGACTAAATATTTAATGGAGATTTGTGTAAAACTATAAATCAAAGTATATTTTGAGCTTTATCTAAGGAATTAGTTTCTAATATTGTGATACTTATTTGAATGGTGCATTAAATTACGGATTGTAATATTATAATTTTTTGCTTTCTTAAATGGCAAAGTAATTGCTAAATCCACAAGAGGGACTGTATGAAAATACTACTATAGAAAAAATCTTTGAATTTGATTAGGTAATGATTATTTTTATGTTTTAGGTTAATTAATTTTAAAGAATTGGATACAAGCAAGCTTGGGAGATTCTAGGATTTAAATATACTTAAAACATTGTTGATAGTTCCTAACTAGAAATTATTTTTCTGTATTTCATCATTATTCATATTTAGGTCTTGCTCCTTAACATTAACTTTAGTGTTATTCATATTATTATTTGAGATCAACTTCTTTAATTAAATGCTAAGAATCATTTTGGAAGTCCGTTGCTTCTACAAAAGATACTTCTCAAATAATACTATAGATAGACATAAGATTATCAGGGCTTAATTAATTTAGTGTAAAATAATCAATAAATGAGTCTAAAAAATTCAATTCCTATTTCTCTTATATTTAAATTATATTTAACAATATTATTTCTTTTTTAAAATAGAAGGCGTGGGATTATTAACAAAGTCAAATACTCTAGTGTCTCAACATCCAATTAATTTTATGAATAAAAGCATTAGTATCTCCATTAACACAAAAGAAGTCACTCTCTTATTTGTATTCTCACCAAATAATCTCATAAGAATAGTTTTGGTTGATAATGATTTATCAAAAAATTTCTCTATACTCCTCTTAGTTTATAAAGAATTAATCTAATTTTTTTTTAATATTCGGACCACTAACTTTTAGTCAATGCAATTAAAATTTACATTTTACTTCTTTGACATATCTATTAAAATCAATCTCAATTGTTTGATATAAAAATTTATTGCTTTCGTGATTATTTTTATATAATTAATTTTTATATTATTTGCTAAACCAACCTCCAATTATTAGAAACCAAAAAATTCATACTTATTGAAATATCATTTCATTTAGAGACAATTCTTTCAATTACTTAATAATATGCTTATGTATTATATACTATATTAAATCTTTAAATTAGTAATAATTGTGGAAGTTGTTTAAATGTTATGCAATTATTATGTACTGTAAAATAATATATTCTTATCATTGCTTTTTTGCCTATCCTTTCTTTCTATCACCTCCTTATTATTATTTTCCTTTTTAACCTTGCTATTGGGTTGGTTGTTATTCCTTTTGTTCTTTTGGTTATTATTATTGCTTTGTTTTTTGATCTTTCTTTTCATCTTTAACTTCAACTTCTGCATCTTCCTTTAATTTCTTAATTCTAAGCATGCCTTATTTTGCAGACAATCCAGCTGGGGTACTCATGATAGATTAATTACTTACTTTACTTCCCAAGCTCCACCTGCGATTTGTAATCCTGTTTATGTGCATCTCCAAATACCTATTGCTTATCTTTTTAAAGAGTGCTAATAATTCAACATATTTCATACAGCTCCTGTGAAGGTGTTGAAATATCTCTAATGCTAAGAAATTTCAAATTTCTTAATTATTTTTCTTAAAGAAGCACCATATCTGGTACCATATTTACCTGTAATTCCCACCTTCTTTGTTTTTTTAGTCATATTTCAAATAAAAATAAAATCTTTAATTTATTTTGTTTTAAATACATTATTCAATGCCATTATTATAAATAATACTATTTTTGTTATTTTTTAAATGAAATCTTAGAATAAATAAGTATATAATTTAAGGTATTCAAAAATAATTAAATAAGTAGAATATTGAGTCCAAATATTTGTCTGGAATCTTCAAAGAAAAATATTTGAACATTAATAGACTCAAATTTAATTTAAATTAATTGATCGAATACACATAATCATATTCATTGATTTTTTAAACAAAAAGTTTTCATCTATTAAAATTTTGTTATTTAAACTGGATAGGTTTTTTCACTTAGGATTTTTCTTATTTTTATAACCTAACAAAAGAATATTTGTTTGCGATCATGTAAGTTCTTGTTAATTTAAATTTTTTTAGGTATTTAAATAAAGATTCAATAATCTTGTCAAAATTATTGTCAGGAAAATAATGAGAGTAAATTATCATTTTATCTAATCCTTCAATCATACTTAACGGTTCAGGATGATTTTCATTTTCATAGGTAGATATTTGCTTCATAAAATTCTATTATTAACCTAATGATGTTGTTTTTTTTAAAAATTCATTTCGTTTAGTTTATAAAGCACTAATCACACTTTAATCAGACAAGAAAAGACTTTTTCTTGTTCTCTAACCGTATCGAAGCATATCTATTGGTTTAGGCAAAGGTGATTCTGTTTTAAGAGGAGATACAGGTGCAAATTTAGTTCTTTAGCTTTTTCTTCTACTTTCGCTTGGTAATGCATAAGACAATGTTAGAATTTGATCACTCTTTTTTTCATTTTTCATACTTTCTTCAGATGATTCATTTGATTCATTTATTGATCCTATCTATTGTATATCTCCTGCAGTATTGTTATCCAAATCATTTGATGTTTTAATGTGCTTTGAACTTTAAAGTATGCTTTCTTAATAATAAACATTTAAACGAGTTCCTTTTCTTTTGAATTAGGAACGTTCTTACAATGAATCCAAATAGAAACTCTTTTTTATTACTCTTTCTAAATCAGGCTTATAATGAATATAAGGACATTTCCAAATAGGATGGGACTCTTAACAACAATAGCATTAAATAGCTGATGAATTATATTAAAATAAAATTTAATCTTTCAACTGATGAAATTACTAAAAATCATTATTATAAGAGTTGAGTATTTTAAGAAATTAATTCCTCGATATGTAATAAATTTGACTGAAATCACAGCTAATAGCTGTGCTTAGTCTTTTTTGATTAGTCAGAAATTCTAATTCTCCAAAACATTATCCAGTATTAAATGTTTTAAGTACTTTTCCTGAGTTATCATCAATTAAATTAACTTATCCTTTCCATACTATAAAGATATTGCAGTCATCTATTTAATTTTATTAATAAATTATTTCTCTAGGTGTATAAGANTTAATTGATCGAATACACATAATCATATTCATTGATTTTTTAAACAAAAAGTTTTCATCTATTAAAATTTTGTTATTTAAACTGGATAGGTTTTTTCACTTAGGATTTTTCTTATTTTTATAACCTAACAAAAGAATATTTGTTTGCGATCATGTAAGTTCTTGTTAATTTAAATTTTTTTAGGTATTTAAATAAAGATTCAATAATCTTGTCAAAATTATTGTCAGGAAAATAATGAGAGTAAATTATCATTTTATCTAATCCTTCAATCATACTTAACGGTTCAGGATGATTTTCATTTTCATAGGTAGATATTTGCTTCATAAAATTCTATTATTAACCTAATGATGTTGTTTTTTTTAAAAATTCATTTCGTTTAGTTTATAAAGCACTAATCACACTTTAATCAGACAAGAAAAGACTTTTTCTTGTTCTCTAACCGTATCGAAGCATATCTATTGGTTTAGGCAAAGGTGATTCTGTTTTAAGAGGAGATACAGGTGCAAATTTAGTTCTTTAGCTTTTTCTTCTACTTTCGCTTGGTAATGCATAAGACAATGTTAGAATTTGATCACTCTTTTTTTCATTTTTCATACTTTCTTCAGATGATTCATTTGATTCATTTATTGATCCTATCTATTGTATATCTCCTGCAGTATTGTTATCCAAATCATTTGATGTTTTAATGTGCTTTGAACTTTAAAGTATGCTTTCTTAATAATAAACATTTAAACGAGTTCCTTTTCTTTTGAATTAGGAACGTTCTTACAATGAATCCAAATAGAAACTCTTTTTTATTACTCTTTCTAAATCAGGCTTATAATGAATATAAGGACATTTCCAAATAGGATGGGACTCTTAACAACAATAGCATTAAATAGCTGATGAATTATATTAAAATAAAATTTAATCTTTCAACTGATGAAATTACTAAAAATCATTATTATAAGAGTTGAGTATTTTAAGAAATTAATTCCTCGATATGTAATAAATTTGACTGAAATCACAGCTAATAGCTGTGCTTAGTCTTTTTTGATTAGTCAGAAATTCTAATTCTCCAAAACATTATCCAGTATTAAATGTTTTAAGTACTTTTCCTGAGTTATCATCAATTAAATTAACTTATCCTTTCCATACTATAAAGATATTGCAGTCATCTATTTAATTTTATTAATAAATTATTTCTCTAGGTGTATAAGATTAAAGATTTAACTCATAAGCAATTTAGGGGAGGATTTCTTCTGAAAAATTCTTGTTAAAAAAAGGAATGCATTACATAACTCTAAATTATACATCTTAAATTAATTCTGATTTTAAAGTAGTTGGCAATTTATCTATAATACTACTAATTTCATTTTTATATAGTTTCTCTTGTTTATGATAATGATATTTCAAATAATTTCTAATTCTGCCTTGAAGTTATTCAGCAACTTAATTATTATTCATATATTAATTAATTAGTAACAAAGTTCTCTTATATAGTTATTTTTAGGCATCCATATTATTAAACATGGATCCTATTTGATTCATTGAGAAAGCAAAGATTCCACTTGAAAAAATCATGAGAACGATAGCACATAGTACTTCATAAACATTTTTACCTGAAATATCTCCATATCCAACAGTTACCATAGTAGTTATTGCCCAATAAAATGAATAAATATACATTTGAAAAACACCTGAATAATCAAATTTTGGATCTTAAGTCCAAGATATTTCATTCACTTCTATACTTTTAACACCCACATAATACCATATACATGCCATAAAATGTGCACAATAAAATGTAATTATAATCAGCTATATAAGCTTTACTATTTCTGTTAAAATTGGAGATTCAACAAAAGTCTCTTCATATTTTGTAAGGTATTTCTTTAATTTGATAAAATTTAATGCAAATTATACTAATACAATCGCTTCCTAAAATCCACCTGCTCTTATACCAATATTGCTAATCACAAATATTAAAGTTATGAAATATATTATATCCTCATGCAATTCGTTATAAACATAATGTTTCAAAATACTAATTCTATTTTTTATCAACTTTCCTTAATCATAAATACCCCTATTAAATTTAATTACTAAATCTGCTGCAAATATATATGTTAAAGCACTCTCAAAGGCATCAACATTTTTACTTTATGTTGGATTAAAAGCTATTTTGAATGGCAACCACCATAACAATATTGTCAATTAAAGAGCTCTAAAAAATTCCCATAACAACATCACTTTACTTGCAGGGTTAAATATAGGAAGTTTTCTTATGATCTATTTTTTACTACCATCTTCTGAAATCTAAGTCTATGTCTGTTTTATCTTTTTCCAACATTTTTTTTTTTGCTCCCTCAAATTTTCTCGTATTTGTTCACTCAGATTAAATGGAAATATGTATGCTTTCTTTTTTAATTTTTCAATAAATTATTTCACTAAATTGTTAATTGCCAACATCTTAGCCATTCCTTAATTTCTTTGATGCTTTTGTCGATCATTTTTATCTGGTAAATTATTTTAACATTGAAGACTCTTCAATGAATACAAATTTTTATTTTTACTCTTTGATATACTCATTTCTTTAAAACGAAAATTCTAAACCGAATTTGGTTGTGGCATAGAATCTGATTCTGAATTCTGTTTGAAAGGTATGTCTTACAAATCTAGATGAATTAAATGCGGTCTGAAGGAATCTGAGATTCTTGAAGAACCTAATTTGACGCAAAAATTACACCTGCTAATTTTAAGTCATTATACAAGGTTTGTTCTAAATCATCAGTCATACCCAAATAAGAAATCTTATAATTTATATTTAAATTAAATATAATTTAGCTTAAATTAAAACACTTTATCATACGCTGTTAAGTACCTTTATCAAACAACCCAAATTAAATTAAAAAAAAATTTAGAAAATGGAATATTAGATAGTTCCTCAAATTTTATACAAAAAAAAAATTTAATATTTTTAAATTAAAAACTTAATTTTGAATTAATTAAGCTTGGAAGTGTGAGCAAATTTTTGACAATTAATAAATTTAGAATAAAAGTCATATCTTGATTGTTTTCTAAAGCTTTGAATCATAAATCAGAATTTTATAGAACATGTAAAAGAATTGTGAAAATATTTTACAAATGAGAATAAGGATTAAATTAAATCAAAATAATTAATTATTTTCTGTTTATAATTTCCTTCTTGTAAATTCTCCTAATGTTTCAGTAATCATTACTTTTTTGCTTCTCATGTATTTTCTATAAGATAATAGGACAACTTCTAAATTATTTTGAGCAAAATATCCTTAAAATTTACCCATTTTATCTATATCTAGCATAAAAACTCTTAAAAACTCTTATTACAATAATTCAAGCTAACTAAAAGATTACGATATTATTATTTAATTGTTTGACAAAGACTATCTATTTTTAATTGAAGGAAGTTCTAATAATTAATGTATGCTTTGTTTATTTTAATTTTATTCTATTAATATTTCAGTTTAACTTTATTAAGCAAAAGAGGGACTTTCTGTTGGTTTTTCTTCTTCTTTATGATAAATCTATCCAAAATTTTTAAAATGAATTGGAGATATAGTTTTTGTTCTTGGTTTTGAAGGACTTATTGCTGGTGCTGTTTCATTTTTTATTGAATAAAATCTTGATCCTTCATCTTCTTTATCATCAGTATTTGATTTCAAAGTTTGAAGTTAAAAAAATCCTTTTTTGTTTCCAACTCTTTCATATTTTTATCTTATTTATACAACTTCTTAAGAATTTTCTCTTTGTCTCAAGATATCTAAATTTGGTTAGTAGAAATAATAAGGGCAATTAATTATACTATGATTTTCCGAACAGCAATAGCATGTAGATATATAATTTAAATTATAGAACATTAACTAATCTTTAAGTTTATGAAAATGTTCTGCATCACATTTAGAATGTTTGATGATTTTCAAAAATGTTTATCTAGGCATCTTTAAAACTTGAGTTAAATCTTTGCTTATTGCAGTAAATTATCTATAAGATTAAGTTAAAAATTCAAATTCTCCAAAGCTTTATCCTTTGACTAAAGTAGCCAAAAGTTTTCCAGTTTAATTCTCTACTATCATTACTTCTCCTTTCCAAACTGTATACAAACTACAATCATCCAATTAACCTTACTAATAGATGATTTCCTTAGGTGTATAAGATTATATTTATAGTGTTTACGAAATTGTTGGAATAACATTTTTAGAAAAATTAGATTTATAAAAGGAAATTTCAGACATTATTTTTGTTTAAATATTTTTTTAAAGATCAGCAACTATATTAGAAGGAAGCTAATATAAAATTTAATCTATTTCATCAGTTGAATTTTATTATTTTATTTTTGCTTAATATTTTAGGTAATTTCTAATTCTACTTTAAACTTATTAATCCACTTAATTTTTTTTCATATAATTATTAATCAATAATAAAGTACGTTGATAATTTTATTATTCAGTATCCATGTTTGTAAATATATCACCTATTTTATTAATAGCAAATGCAAACATTCCTGTAGAGAAAATCATTAAAATAGTAGCACACAATACTTCATAATTATTTTATGCTGAAATGTCTCCATAACCGACAGTTACCATTGTTGTTGTTGCCCAATAGAATGAATATAGATAATATGAGAGAGTATCTTAAGAATTTAGTTATAATTTAGTTGTCCAAGATAATTCATATGAATTTAAACTTTTCATTCCAACATAATACCATATGCAAGACATTAGGTGAGCAAAATAGAATACGGTGATAATTAGTTATAATAAGTTTGTTAATTATATATAACCAGCTTTTGTTGCAAATATTTCTTCAAATTTTCTTATTTTCTTCTTTAATTTTTTGTAATTCATAGCAAACTAAATTAAAACCAAAATTTCAAAAAAAATATTAATTTTGATGTCAATTCTATCAATTACTATTAATTGAGTTATAAAATACAATGTATCTTCAAGTAATTCTGTTTAGACATAATGTTTAACAATTTCAGTTCTATTCATGATGAAATCTCCTTCCTTTATAAATCCTTAATTCAATTTCAAAATTATGTCCAAAATAAATATAAAAATTAAGGATAATTCTATATGACCAAATTAATAATTGGGTTGAAATGCCACTCTAAAGGGTAGCCACCAAGTCAAAAACATTAATTAAAGTGCTCTTAAAATATTCCAGACAAACATAACAATTGCAGTTGGATTTATAATAGGAAAAAAAATTTTTTAAGGAGATGTATTTGATGACCGAGATTTATTTGAAGAAATATTATCTTAAATATAATTTTCCTCTAAAAAAACTTACATTTAATTTGAAATAATAGTAGGTAGGATATAAGCTTGTCTTTTTAATTTGCTTATAAATTTTCTAACCAATTACTCTGTTTAAAACATTTTATATATCTAAACATTTTTTTGTGATTTTTAATATTCTGATACATCTTTTTCTTTTTTAATTAACAGCGCTCTTTGACTATTTCTATTGAGCTGAATAATTAATTAATTTTACTTTTTATATGTGTATACTTGTTCTTGAAGGTACAACCTGTTATTATTGGATTTCTGAAGAAGGAAAATTAAGCGATCGAACTGACTCAGTATTTTCTTTTAAAGGAGCAAGTGAAAGATCAACTTTTATCAAGTGGGGTCTGAATTCGTCAAACTATTTAGGAGAAACTTTCTTATTAGAGCTAATTTAGATTACATTAAAAAAAATCTGCAGAATTAACAGAGTCACGATTATCTTCAATCATTTTAAATTGTTTATTTAATTAATTAATGAGAATTATTTTTAAGATATGTATTATTGATTTTTGAGGATTTGAAATTGGTAATTAAACAAATAAAGAGAAATTTATTTAGGTTTGATTATAAACTTATAAAAAATAGTTATTTTAAAACACAATATATATTAGCACTTTATATTGGAAGTTAATTGTTAAAAATATATTGATATTTTTGCGTAATAATTCATAATAATTTTTGGACTCAATTTATTGATAACAATAATTTTAAATAAATTAAATGGCTGCATCTTCAACATTCAATGTAATAGCTTTGGGAGGATTTCTAGTATTCTCTGTGATTGGTATCAATATTTCTAATAAGTATTAATTTGATGATCTTACGATAGCCAATTTTATATAGAAATTTTAAAGGTATTATTGGTAATCGTAGGAGTTATGCTTATTCATTAACTTTACTTGATAAAGAGGAATACTCCATAAGTAATTATGAAACCGAACCAAAAATAAATTAATTTTAGCGTATTTTAGGATAACAATAGGAATAATCTTTAACAATCGAATTACTATAGAAGTATAATAAAAATTTAATTAGATCATGAAACTGAATAGATGTAAGGGTAATCAGATTTAATGGATAATTAAAACCAAAAAGAAAAATAAAGAATTTTAGATAAGGAATAAAGAAAACATAATATGAAGAATCGTACTAAATTTAATCGTTATAAAGTTAGATTTTTAATAGGATAAAGATTTATTAGAGAGTGTAAAATAATACGAGAATGGATCAGTGAGATAATTTTATGGAGACGATTCCAGTTAAATTCATCATACTTATTATTAAGCTCCAGTTTAACTCTTTGGAAGAAGTGGGTTATGTAAAATCATTATTAAAATAAGATAATGAAATCTAAAAGAAAAATAAAGAAACAGAAAAATTATTATCAAGGTTGATAAAGAAAATGGGAGATGCTCAACTAAAAGTTGAGGAGCTATTTTTCAGTTAATTTGTTCCTACTTTTGTAAATGAATTTTAAGATCATTTAATTAATGTTAATAGAATGTTGAAAGAACATTTTTAATAAAAGATAATTGAAATTGATATTTTTTTTGCCAACAAGCCTTTTGATATAAATTCAAATAAACATGAAAAATCAGTTGGTTTGAAAAGTGTCACAATAGATGATGTTATTTTTTTAAAGAATTAGATTAAAACAAAATAACGTGAACCTGTTAAAGCACCAATAGATATTGATAAATTTACAAGAGATAAAGCAGATTTTATTAAAGAATGTGATCTTTTAGAATTATTTAATAACATATTAGATTTGAATTTGCTTAATAGAAAGATTATGGCTGATAGAAAGTTCTTGCTTTTAA
This sequence comes from Paramecium sonneborni, assembly GCA_905182985.1. NCBI lineage: Eukaryota > Ciliophora > Oligohymenophorea > Peniculida > Parameciidae > Paramecium > Paramecium sonneborni. Next base: position 208,004 of record CAJJDN010000060.1, read on the forward strand.
AATTATTATCTTTTTCAGAGAGTAGAGGAAAACCTTAATATTAAACTGATGGTTTAGTGGAGAAGGTTTCAAGCGATTATGAGGTAAGATAATATTAAAATATAAAAAGATTCTCTTTAGTGTGTTTATTAATACAATTTTAAAGTGTGTAAATTATGAGAAATAAAGATTTAGTAAGTTTAATACAAATGATGGTAACGAAAGTGCTTTAAAAATGGTCAGTGTAAGCATTATTTAATTGGAATCTTTTGATTTGAATGAATAGAAAAATGATTAATAAACCAGAAACTTTGTGATTTAATAGAAGTTAGATTAAATAGATTAGGAACCTTAATTTCATTTTTACAGTGACCATATTGTTAAGACATTAAAAAAGAATAAGGATCTAGAGTCAAAAAAGCTAAATGAATTTATTTTATATACTTCAAGAGTAATAATAAATAATAGAATGATAGGATTGTAATTCATTGAATGGTTTTGTCTGTTATTATTTGTTGCATTTACTAAACCTACCTAAGTAGCATTGGTTACAATTGCAATAGATTGAAATGGATTAAAGAATGATTAAGTGTTTGATTAGAATGGCAAAGGACTTATCCTTTTTGGTGACAAATCTTTGATTTAATAATTATAAATTATAGTTTTGTAACAACAATTTATAATAAAAAGGATTTATTGAAATAAAATCCCAAATTTTATAAATAATTTTGATTATCAGTTTCAGTATTCAATTGGCAATTCTTGAATAATTTATTCCTGCTCGTATCTAGATCTTGAATAAGCAAATACAGTTATTTTATAACTATAATAAATGCCTGGTATAGTCATTAGAATGCCAATGAACAATAAAGGCAGATATTGATCATAATTAGATGGTTATTTAAAAAATAGTAGCAAACCAATAATCAAAAAAGTTATTCCTAATATAGTAAGCATAATAGTTATTGCAATTATCTTAATTAAAATATTTAGTACTTTCTTGGGAATGGCATTAAGATGAAAAAGTGGTAAATCCTTAAAGTTTTAAACTGTATTATGGCTATCATCTTTAGATGTATTTTAAAGTTCAAATTCATCTATTTATCCTAATTTATGAGGTTTCAAATTCATATTAAAATATTAAATAATAATCATGCAAACAATGACTTAATTATGTATATATTTCAATTATATAGAACTTAGTGGTTTCTCATTTTTTTCACCCAGAAATATAAGAGATAATTAACATCTCATTCTCAAATCAACTACAACCTTTCATACTAAAAAAAGATAATTGATCTTTGTAAAAAAGAAAAAATAAAAAAGTATTTCCCTTCCACACTCCTGTCGATTCCCATAATTAGAAGATGATCAATATTTGAAAACCTTAACATTGAAGGAAAGAATAAAGAAACGATATTTCTAACCTTTAAAGAATGCTGTTGCTAAAATCACTGAAATTAGACAATAACAATTGTCAAGAAGAAAATCAACATATGGATTAATTTTTGGTTAATTAACATAAAAAGAAATGCTTAATCTTCCAACTACAATTGAATAACATAAATAAGTAAATAAATAAGAACTGGCTTTGGCAAGCTTTGCAATAATGTTAGAAAGAAAATAAAGAAAAAAAACAACTAGAAAGTTATCCAAAAAGCTTTCTAAGCAAGAATCTTTAGTAGGTAACAAGTATAATTTATAATTATAAGAATACGATAATATGGAAAGACCTCCTTCTTGTAAAACTCCCCCTAAATTGTTCTTGATTACTAAACCATAAATCAAATCTAAAATTCAATCAGAAAAAGAAAGATGTTTCAAAGGATTAGATATGAAAATGTGTCATTTTTTATCTAGTTAACTTTAAAAAAAAGCTTTGCCTTAAAAAACTTAAAAAGTCAAATAACATTTTCAAACTTAATCTTGTGCTTCACTTCAAAATCTCTAAATGTATTCTTTTGCATCATCTCCTCGTCTAAAGGTCACTGTAAAATAATGTACAGAAGTCAATTTGGCTCTTTTAAAATAAAAAAGTAAATCAACTATAAAAGCTGAAAGACCTTATATATAGCATAACAGTTAATTATTAAAAAAGATACAGTAGACATTTGAAATCAAAAACACTAATTGGTCAAAATAAAATTCACTTGAATAAAAATAATAAAACTGATTAAAAACTAGATTATATAATATATATAACTTGCAGAGAGTATCATTAAATTATTATTCACCCTAAAGATGGTTTTCTTATAAACTATGTGTTACTTGCATTGTGCTATCTGCATGATAGTATTTAGTGTATTGAATGAGCAATATTCGATCTAATTCTATCTGATGAAGTTGGCTTATCATTTACATATCTGCTACTCAACACTATAATTAATTAATCATTTTTAAATACCTGGTCTATTTTCAAAGGTGTTATTAGCAATTAAAGTTCGAGTTTATTGTAATTTTAAAAAAATATTATCCTTACTAAGCTTTTTTTCAAATTCCTTTAATATAGTATTGGATTATGTTTTGGATTTTTTAAAAGCATTATTTGAATCTGTATCTTTATAGAATTTGTTAGTCAATTTAGAACTATTTTCTTTTGGATTTAGAGACATAATCCAAGGATGATTTAAAGCATCTTGAGGTTTTATTCTTGATTCAGCATCCCAAGTAAAACATCTTTAAAGAAAATCTACAAAATCATCATCTGTTGTTTTAAGAATTTCTTATAATGAGACCGATTAGGGTTTTCTATAATTTTTGATAGTTTTTTTTGGTTAACCGTTTTCATCAAAAAAGTGCTTTTTTCTAGGGCATTTTTATGCAAATTCAATAGATGGAGCTCCAATTACCTCCATAATCAAATTAAATTGCTCAACTTCATTATCTCCTGGAAAAATTGGTTGTCCAGTGTGAATTTCAGATATTAAACATGCAAAACTCCACATATCAATCTCCATTCCATATTTCAATCCAAAAATCACTTCTGGAGCTCTATAATATCTAAAATTTAAGTAAAAGAAATTAATACCTGCTCTAAATATAAGTATAAATTTAGTTTCCATCTATGCACCCAGAACCAAAATCAACTAATTTTATAATCTTTGATTTCATATCTTGTATCATAACATTTTCAGGCTTGAGATCACAATGAATAATATTGAGTTTGTGTAAATAATTTAATGCAACTAAAATTTAGTATGAAAATTTTCTTAAAGTTTCATAATCTAAACCTCTAAATTTTTGCTGTTTTAAAACTTCAAATAAATTTAATTCTAGTTTTTCAAATATAATGCACTAATGACCTCTAAAATTAAATTATTCTTCTATTCTCACTATATTAGATTTGTTTAATGGATCTCTTTCTTTAATCATCATAAGAAGATTCGCTTCTACTAAAGCTTACTTTTTTAACTTTTCTTAATTTCTAATAATTTTGAGAGCAAAAGTTTTTTGTGTTTTATGATCTAAGACTTAGAATACTTGACCAAAACTACCCTATCCAATAAGATTAATAATTTCATATTAATATTTAATATGATCTTTAGCATAACACAAATATTCTCCATTTTAACCATCTTATTAAATTTTAGATTATTTATAATAATAAACTTGCTTCAATTATTAAACTTCAAGAATTTCACTTTTGGTTAGATTAAACAATCTAATAAATTAATCAACTAAAAGTGGAAATTTCGACATAGTTGATATTGGTGTATTTTCTTTTTCTTTTTTAGTTTTATTCTTAAAGTTAAGTATAATATTTTGTATAGTATTATTGTTGTTATTTAGATTAATATTTGTATGCAGAGGTTAAACAGGCTTGAATTTTTGATCAGATATTAATCCTGAAGTATTGGGACTTGTTGGAGTTGTTTCAATTTTACGTTTAGTAGAAAGAGGATGAGCAGTTTGGATTATTTATTTTAAGGCAGACATATCCAAATGAACAGAAAATTTCTTACGATCAGCTAATTTCATCAACTAATCTGTTAAATTAATATTATGAACTTAAAAGAATAAGAATCAATTAATGATTATTTTAAAGATGATTAAAAATTTATAGGTGAATTAAATGGCTGATTATAAGGTAATGCGTGGATATATAGGTGGATATGGAGATGAATTGAGACTCTATTACACAAAATTTGATCCACCAAATAAAAAAGCATCTTTATGTATTGTTCATGGATTTGGAGAACATTAAGGAAGATTTCTACATGTATATTAAACAATATACATTAAGATTGCCGATATTTTTGCAAAATTAAATAATGTTTGTTGTTTAATAGATTTTAAGAGGATTTGGATATTCTGGAGGTCCAAGAGGATCTTAAACTTTAGAAGAATTACAAAGGATATAGAAGTTTTATTAAGATAAGTATCAAAAGATCTTCCACTCTTTCTTTATGGACATACTATGGGTGGATTATTAATTATTAGTTTTTTAATGAGGAATTCTTAATTAAAAATAAGAGGAATTATTACAACTGCTCCTATGCTTGGATTTCCTATGGATAGAAAATTAAAAGGAATCAAATATATTGCTTTTAAATATTTTGGACACTACATGGAAGTATGATTTAGTAAAAATTTTTTATAGGATTTGGTAATTAATTACAAAACTCAATATTACTGGAATGAGTAAGAATGATCAACATCTACTAAGATGTTTTCAAGATAAATTAATGATGCCTTTATTAGATATTGGTAGGGCTAAAAGTATTCTCGAAACTTTAAATCAAAAGTTTAAATATTCAAATATCCTATAATCATTTTACATGGTAAATAGGATGCTGTATCAAGTTATTATGAGAGTATAAGATTTTATGAAAAATGTGGTAGTCAAGATAAATCTATCAAATTATTTAAAATTCGTTGCCATGAATTATAACAAGATTTAGAATTTGTTAAAATGAAACAAATCATTGTTGATTGGCGTTCTATAAGAATTCAAAAGGCTGAACCTTTTGGTATTCTAATATTTCTATTAATCTTTAGGAATATTATTGTAATCTAGAATCAATTATGGAATTCCAAATGGAAAGAATAATAATATGAAAATTTTATTTGCTATCTTTTTCATTTTAATTTATTTATTGGTGATTTTCAAATTTAAAAAGAGATTCAATAAATATTAATATCCAATTATTCCATTGATGATAATATATAGATATTATAATAAAAATTTATGAAAAATTTTAGACGAAACAATAATCAATCATTCAGACCTTTTAGAAATAACAGAAGACCTAGATCAAATTTCTAAAGAAAATTCAGCAGAGATGATAATGATAGAAATAACAATTAACAATGTAAATGGCTTTTTATAGACTATCCATTTAATAGCTGATAGAAGACCATTTAAAAGAAGTTTTAGATTTAAAAGGTCTGGTAAATTTGAGGGATTTAGAACTGGATTAAAAAGATCTAGAAAATTTTCTGAAAACAAAGGAGATAATTTAGAAAATAAATTGAATTAATAATTGGAATAATATAAGAGTGGATAATAAGTAGTTGGAAATAGCGGTATCAATAAATATTTATTTCAAGCATCATCTAAATTGGATAATGATTTAGATGCATATTTTTCAAGAAAAGGATCAATTACAAAAGAAAATAATTTAGACAGAGAATTAGCAAGCTATTGGAAAAAAAATAATTGATAAATGTTAAAATATTCATAATCACAAGTTATATAACACAAGAATACTCTTATGATAGTTAAATAAAAATAATTTTACATAAAATTCAATAATTATGAGATTATGATTATTGTTTATCTCTGCTCAAACATCCAAAAGCAGAAAATACTTTATCCATAAATCCCATTTCCTCTTATCTCTATTATGGACCTTATATTTCTCTTAATCCTTGGGCCATTTATTGTCTTTGAGATACTCTGCTAACTCGAGTTTTAAAATCATCATCCTAATTATAATTAGAACAAGCAGTCGATTTGCAATTATTATTAGAGTTTGATTGAATTGGATAATTAGATGATTTTGATAAGTTTTTTATATCTCCATTGCTTGTATTCTATTTTGTAGTTTTAATAAAAGATCTACCCAAAATGTCTTCATTTTATGGTGAAATTGATCTACTAGACACATCCTGTTGTTTATCTTCTCTATATATGAATGATCTTAAATCAATGCCATAACTTTTATAGAATTTTTTCATCCAAACATGTTCAAAGATTTAGTTCATAGAAAGTCTTTCATTAGGATTATATTTAAGGATTCCCTAAATTAATAATTTAGCTTCAATAGATAAGGTTGGATCATAATCTATAGGTACCATTTTAACAATATTATTGCATTTTTCATTTTCATTTTTTCCTTTGAATGGTGCATAACCATGTATCAATTCATATAATAAAATTCCTAAACACCAAATATCTAAACTAAAACTATATGGCTAATTGGTTAACATTTCTGGAGCCATGTAATCTAGCGTTCCACAGAAAGTTCTTCTGACTCCATTTTAAGTTGTTTCTGCAGACCAACCAAAATCACAAACCTTTATATTACCTTATTTATCTAATAATAAATTTTCTGGTTTTAAATCTCTATGAATTATATTTTTCTTATGTAAATAATCTATTCCTAAACAGGTTTAAAAGAAATATACAAAAGCCTCATTCTCAGGAAGCCTTTTTCTTTTTCTAATATAACTGAACAAACTGCCATTTTCTTAAAAATATAAAAAAGTTATATACCTGCTAATTCTAAAATAAGAAATACATTCTCTTTATCTTCAAAATAATGAAATAACTTTGTTATATGAGGATGTTGTAGTCTTCTCTAAATTTTAATCTCTCTTTTAAGATTTTCGACAGAACAATACTCAAATATTTACTTTTTATTCATCTTAATGTTATTAACCAATAATACCACTTTCATTGCATACATCTAACCATTTTATTTATCTTTAACCAATTTTACACACCCATAACTGCCTTTTCCTAATTCCATCTTATTATCTCTAATAATGATTTCAAAATCCTCTGCTTATCTTCTAATTGATTTCAATGTTGAAGCTGAGTCATTTAATTCTGTTTTTGACTTTATTTAACATGGTCTACAATTGTTCTTATGAGACAATGCCCTTTAATAAAATATACAATCTACCAATCAGTATCCTTGCATTTTTAAGAGCAATATTTCATTATTTAACAAGCAGAACACATGTACATCAATTCTAATACTGTTTTACTTGTACAATATTTATATGAACACACTTAATTCATTTTATAATTTATAATAACGCATTAATTAATCTATTATTCTCAATACAATCTCATTAAATTCATTTTATTTTAGAGCAGAATTATTATAAGAAATCAAGGAGTATAAACCAGAACTTAAAGATATTTTAAATTATTCTAAATTTAAATAGAATTATATTCTATTTCAAATATTCATTTACTAGAGGATATTGATTAACAATTTATGAATTAATTCAAAATACTATAAAATTTTTATTAGAAATATTTATGGCTCATTTAAAAAAGTTTTCACTTGCAAAAAAATTAAGTTAAATACGTCAAAATACTTAATAAGTTTTTACTCCTTTATTATTTGCAACAGGGAATGATGATTGTCTCTTTTATTCATCTGATTTAGTAATGAACTTTTCATCAAAGAAAATAAGAGAAATGAAAAATCTGCTATTTACTATTTAAACTTTAGAAATACCTTATTTATGTGCTAATTAAGTAGGATTAGAAGATAGATATTTTGGAATTTAGTTTTAAAAATAAAATTTCAAATGGTCATTAATTGAAGAAAAAAACTTAGAATAATAAATATGTGTCAATCCTTTAATTATTAGTGTTTCTGAAACAACTACTGTTGATTGGGAAACTAACATATGTTTTCCATTTATTCGTAGTTAAATAGAGAGATATGATCGAATTCGTTTACAATTTTAAACTCTAAATGATGAATAAGAATAGGAATTTGAAGGTTTTAATGCAAGAGTTGTATAATAGGCGATTGGTAATTAAAAATATAGTTATTTTAGATAGTTTAAACGGTTATTAGATACTTGATCCTAGAATTCATTGTGGAAGATGGGAAATTAATCCAAAATGGAAAAATGTCTTACCTAAAACAGAACTTACAATTGACACTTATAGAATAGAAATTTAAAAGTTAGTAAAGAGTAATCCAGAATGTTTTAGAAAAAGATCTGTTAAAGAATTGAATAAAAGAGTTAAAGAAGAAGATGATGAGTTTTCTTTTGAAGCTATGATGATGAAACGATTAGAAAAGTATATAAAAAGAGAGATGCTTGAACCTGCTGCAGCAGATATGGAGGGATAATATAAATAACATATTTTAGATTAGATAAAGAATATCAAGTGATTTTTATATATTTTTGTTTATAAAATTGAATGAACCAATCTACTTTACAATAATCAACTGCATTAAACTCGTCTTAAGCATAAAGTCACTTTTCGAAAATAATGGATAAAACTTTTCTTGCGAGTGAACATGATTCTAAAATGAGAGATGTACTTCAAATAAGTTATAAAGATTAACACTAAAGTTTTAAGAATGAAATTTCTATGATATAAGGAGCTAAAGATACTATAGTATTTTATTTAATATATTATTAATAGACATCAGGCGTATATTTAAGTAATCTTTAAAAAGAAAGAGCTGATTAATTTGATGTTGTCTTGGCTTAGAGAAAATTTTTATGGAAACAAGAAGAACTATTATATCAATAAATTGAAGATTTAAAGAAGACTAATAAAAGATATTAAGATAGTGTTCATCATTATGGAGTTGGAAATAATAATCTGGGAATTGAAGTAAAAAAGAAATATGACCAAATACAAACTAAATTAAATTCAGTCAAAGAGGAAAAGAAAGAATTATTAAAGAATTTTGAATTAATCTAACAAAAATAAACTAGTAGTCGATCCAAATTGTCAAGTGTTGGATAATAAATTATTGAAAATCCACAATATAAATCAATGATGGATTTTATTAATCAATAAGAAAAAAAGGTTTAAGCTATGAAAATTGAATATAATGATCCATCTTCTAATTAAATAATACCATTTGATAAAAAACTCTAATAAAGTAATTATTCAATTCTATTTAAATTAAGTGGCTGAAAATACATTTGAAAAACAAGCTAGATTTTTATATTAAGGAACCAAATTTGAAGGCAATGATTAATAAAAATTAGCTGCATTAAGTACATTAAGAAATAAAATTGAATAATATATTGATGAGAGAGGACTTTAAGGAGTTATTTTAGATATGCCATTTAAATTAAATTTAACTAAGGAATAGGAAAGTGCTCATAAGGTTGAATATAATTAAACTTTATCAGAAATAGATAAAATTAGAAAAGATTATATTCAATCAGGAGGAACAGATCCTAATTTTCTGATATCTGTGAATAATTTGGAAAGATATTATAAAAATAATCATCCTATAGGGAAACAAGAAATGCCTGATAAATTGAAGATGAATTTAGAAGAAAGAGGTCCAATAACATAGAATCCAATTTTTTAATATTTACCTTAAACATTTTAGAAGGAGATATTGGAATTGGAAAATTAAGCTTAGATTTAAAGAGAAGCAGATTTAAGAAATCCAAATTTAAATAAGGATTTACTGAGGGGATCATTTGATGTTGATGATTCTAGTAAGGCAGATGAAATGATGTTAGAAAATTTAAAATAATAAGAAATTAGTATTATGTTAACAGGTAATATGAATGAAGAGAATAAAATGAAATATGATGAAATATAGAGATTAAAATAAATATATGAATAAAAATATTTAGAAAAGAAAGTAAAGGAATAGTTGGAATTGAAATAAGTAGAAGAAGATGTTTTGAATTTTAAAGGAAGACCATAGGATAAATTAAATTATTTATAATATCTTTAAGGTTAAATAGGTACAATGCCATTGTTTTATGATCCAGATGGTGGATTCATAGTTAGAATAGATTTTGTAAATAAATTACCAATAATTTATGAAAGAGTAAAGATTAGTTATGGATTATTTATAAAAAAGTAATTTAAATTATATAAAATAGTTTAGATGAACCTCATACTACAAAAACAACTTAATAATATGATTCTACTTAGGAAAATGTATTTCAAAAGAAATGTATAATATAAGAACGATTTGTAGAAAGAAATCATGAGATATATAAAGATACATATCTTTATTTGATTTTATGGTGTTATAATTAAGATTATGGAAATGGTGTAGTACCAATATAAGTAGGTTGGACACTTCATAAAGTATTTGATGAAGAAAATCTTATTTCAGGATGTTTTTTATTACCATTTTATAATGCCTCATTTACATTTGATTTATTTAAACAAGTGGAAATATAAGATATTAAATTAGGAATAAGAATAAGTATGCCAGGAGATGCTGTATTAGATTTGGATAGCAAAATTATTAATATTGTAGATTATAAATTATAACCTTTACATTAAAAATAAGAAGATATAATAAATCTTGAAAAAAACTTTAAATTTAAAGAATATCGTGTATTCCCTATGCCAAAAGAATTATTATATATATAATGTAATAAACCTGAATTATGGAAATCAGAACTTCCTCCAAATGTTTATAAATTGATGGATTTTGGTTTCCTTAATGAATAATAAGCTGCTCTTAAATAATAATAGCAAGAATATAATGAAAGATAAGAGAATCGTTTAAATAGGCCTAGAAGAAGGCTTTTTGGAAAACAAGGTACAATAACAAGACAATAAGATAAAAAACGAACTGTATTAACTTTTAAACAAAGATTAGCCTTAAAAAAAGGAGCTACTACACCAAATACTAATAAATCGAAATCTAGAGATAGAGAATCTTCCTTAAGACCTGATAGCAAAGCTGATACTTCAAGATAAAAAGTTGGAGAAGCAAGGAATACTTAAAGAGTCTAAGAAAAAGAAAAAAGCACTATCATGACAAATAAACCAAGAAAACTAATATTTAAATTAAGATCATTGTCATAATTACATGCTGGATCAATTACATCTTTTAATTTAAAATTAGCTCTTTTTTAAAATATTAAACTTGTAGAAGATGATGCCAAAAACATGTGTGTATTCAATAAAGAATTAGAACCTGATGAAAAAGGTGATAATTATTTTAATTATACTGAAACATTTACTTTTGATTTAAATTTAACCAATTATTTTTAAGAATAGGATTAATCTGATATTTTAAATACATATCTATTTATTGCTTTATTCAAAGATTAAGTAGAATTATTTGGTTGGCATGCCCTTCAATTATTTGATTTTATAGATGATCAATATAAAATAAAAAATGGTATCTATACTGAGAATCTTTATGGACCTCCAGGTTAAGCTCCTCCTTTCAATTTAAATAGAACCAAAAAAACTAATCATTAAATTAATTTTATTATCATGTAAGATGATGACCGAGTTCTTTAATTGCCTACTTATGATAATTATAAACTTGATTAAAAATGTAACTTTTTATTTTACTTTTTTAGTACTAACAGAAGAAGACAAAGAACAAAGAAAAAAATTATATAGTGTTGCTAATCCTAAATGGAATACATAAATAAGATTGGATATTTCTCTATTAAAAAACTTTTCTCAAAAAGAAGATTTTATTATGAAAACCTTTGTTTTAGAAGGTGAAAATATTATTATTGATGTTTTGGATAGATAATGTATTAGGCATGATAATCTTGAATTATTTGAAGGATAAGAGAAAGGAGAGATGATTCTCAATCATACAATTATTTTACGTATTGGTACAAGATATTTAATTGATACTTTTACATTAACTTATAAAAAGCTAACTTATTTATTTAATTTTATATACAAAAATGAAATTATCGGAATTTGTTAAATGAATTTATTTTCAAGCAGTGGAACAATAAATACTGGATAATAAATATTATATGTTCATGATTTGGATAAAAGTGGTAAAATTGGAAAAAAAACAAATAGATAAATGTACTTTTTTATTCAAGAAGAAAATTTAAATTTATTAGATATAGAGGAAACACCAAAATATGCTTAACATATTAAAGACAAATAATAAAATTTATAATTTGATTAAAATAAAGGTTTAGTAATAGAAATAGATTCATTAAGTGATTATGTTAATTAGAAACCAGTAGATTTTACAATTTAAATTTATAATGGAAATGAGCCAGCAATAGATGAAGATGGAATTATATGTGCTTATACAAGTTCTAGAAAATATTAACCATAAAATTAAATCGTAGAAATACATGGATTTGCTTATTTTAAATTACCATTAAATTAATTATAAAATAATAAATCAGATTTAGATAAATTCTATGTTTTTATTTCCTTTTAAGATTTAGGATGGATAAGTTTTTAATTATTTTTGAATGGATAACTAAATAGTTCAGAATTTGTTGGTAAATTATATTAAGGTGAAGTACCTGCCCCTCCTGTGGATTATTCTACAATTAAAAAAATTAATACTAAGATTTCATATACTTGTAGATTTGACTATAAACCAGTACAGTAACATGATGAAGATCCAGTTGAAGAAAGTCGTCCTTAAATATAAAAAAGTGGAACTTCTAAATTTCAATAGTCTATTCCAAGTGAATAAGTAGCAAAAATTGCATCTAGAAGAACTATGAATTCGAATGATAATACTGATAAGTTAATAATAATACTTATTAATATTAACGGATTTCTTAATTAAGCTTTTTTAATTGTTAAAGGTATATTAATGATGGATAGTAAACCCCTTTTAGATAAAAATGGTTAAGCCTGTTCATTTAAAACTGATAAAGTTAATAATGTTTAAAAAGTAGCATTCTTTAATAAAATGAAATATCCTTTCTTATTAGACACTACTATTTTGAATATGGAAAGTTATATATTCATTTCTGTTTTAGATGAATCTGAAACTGTTATTGCGTGGTTTGGGAGAAGATTAGTTTCTTCAGTTGGTAAAGTAATCAGAGGATAATCATTTGAATATTTATTTGCACCTCCATTAATGAGACCACCTCTAGATAAATCAAAAATTACTACTTTATAATAATCAATATAATTTGAAGTAAAATGAATATTATCAATTTATTAATCAAACTCATTATTATCTATTCATTCATTTTTTATCATCTATAAAATTAGATTTATCATAAAAGAAAGATATTCTTATAAATCATATAGATAAATTTAATCTTAATTATAATATTTAGATACTCCAAAAGAATTTATAACTTATCTTATTTCAATTTAATTTTATCATCATTTAATTACATTAATTTATACATTGTATTATTTCTATATATTAATTTTATAAAGTTCAGTTTATTGACATGTAATTTAATTTTCTTCTTTTCCCCTTTTTCTAACTAAATTTATCTATCAAATTTAGTTCTAGATCTTTTAACATAAAATTTATAACCATTATTTATAATATAAGACTCAAATATAATAAAAAAATCAAGAATCAAATGAATGAAGAAAATCCACAATTACTACACTTTTATTAGTAAAAGTAATTCTAATTGCAGCAAACTTAACATTTTTTCAAGAAAGAGAATGATTTTTTAAGGCTGTCTGAATTTTTTGATAAATCTTCAAGAAATAAGGCCTAAGAGAATATTCCATTATCATTATCATCATTGCTATCTGTAGAACTATGACTACTTCCTCCTAAGTCTATTTGTTAAAGTTTAATTGTTTCAAGTATTTATATTCCTTAATCTATTTTGTTTGGAATAAATCGAGTTCCTGGTGCATCTCTTGTACAATACTGACATCTATTACAAATCTTTCTGAATGAATAATTTAAATTTCTGCATTCAGCACAAATCCAATCGCAAGGTTTGTTTTACATAATTAGGTTTTCTATTTATTTTTTTAATTTTATTATTCATCTTGATTTTTTATTCAATATAAATATTTGTAAATTAATGAAAAAACCGACAATTCACTCTAAACTTCTAAAAACCATTTATTACTTACCTGCAATATTTCTTATATAAACAATATAATTTAATATCTATTACCTTTTCTTTTACTATCTTGACTTATCATAAACTATCAATCTTTAACAAAGTAAAATAAAATTAATATCATTTTATTTTTTTGTTTATATTCTACTTTAAATCAATTCCCTTTCTAATTAAATTCTTAATTTCACCAATATCTTATGCTATATCTTCCCATGTATTTGGTTTAGACATTTATTTTGAAAATTATATCTGCTACGCTAAAATTATTTACTTCCTTAATAAGTTATTAAGAATAAATTTGCAAATTTAACTATTCAATAAAGCTTCTAATTTTTATAGATATATTAGTAAAAGATAAAAATCTATCTCAGAAATAATTTTATGATTAAAAAATATTTCATTTATACCTAAATTTATTATCCATAGAGAAAAAAATGATACAAAAGCCAAAATTGGTGAAAATTGATAAGTAAATCAAGGATAAATTCGCTATCAATATTAATTCCAAATAGTCAAACTTTAATTTTACTACCTCCTTATATCTAAAATTAAATCTTGAATCAAACTTTTAACACTCTTCAATAAAAATTTGATAAAACTTTATAAATAAGAATTTCTGTAATGCATTCAATTTCTTATCTGAAGTTATTTAAAGAATATATGCCTTATATTTTCATAAATCTGTATTTAAATTGATTGTAATTCGTTTAAGTTTGCTGAAATAATAGATCACTCCTAAATCTCTTCTCATTTAATTTATCTTTTTTTTTAATGTATCAAATATTATGAATCTCTACCCTATAAATCTTCTTTATTCTATGTAATATTGCTCTTTTTTGCCTTTAATAAGTATGCTCCCTTCAATTAAAAATGACTTCTTCTAAGCATTTAAAATAATATTATTAAGTAAATAATTTAAACTTTGAATAATTTCTATACAATCTACACTAAAAATTTCTCCTTTAAAAGGTATTTGACATTAAAATTGTATAAAACTGTGAAATTATTTTCCGAATTTTATTTTGATTATCCTCCAATGGTGTTATTTACAAAAGAAGTCTGTAAACTTCATTAATTATTAATTTACTTGAAAATAATCTTTCCTAATATAAACACAGTACCTTTCCTTATGAAAAACAATCAATAAATTAATCTTCGTCACTAATTTATTCATATAATATCATTTTTAGTAAAATGTATAATACTTTTAATTATTCTAAGTGTGATTTTGTAGGATGAAAATAAAATTCTTACCTTTTCAATTTTTCATAATAATTGCCTATATAACATCTAGATGAACAATTAAGGAATTTGAATAATATATGATAGAGTTTTTATGATTGTTTTTTTGTTATTGTAAAATTGACTTTAAATAATTCATTATATAAAAATTTACTAATCTAATTCAAAGTTTATTCTAAAAGATGATTAATAAATGTATTAGAATTAATGATAATCAAAAACTCAATAATTTAGCCAATACTTAATTCTGAAATTAGATGTTAAATGCAATTTTATTTATAAAATTAAATTTACATATTAATTATGTATAATAATATTGGTCTAATGACTCCTAGAGGAAGTGGTACCTCTGGGTATGTATAAAAAAATCTAGCTCATATTAAACCTACAAGAAAACAAGATGAATTTCTTAAGGAAATTAAAGCTATGAAAGTTAAATATATTATTCAATAAAATTTAGGAAAATGTTATATAAGCAAGAAGAAAGGCAAATCCAGAAATTGTCTTACATGAAATGAAAAGAGATATTGAACTTAAAAAAATAACTTTATAAGAAGAATTAGAAGCAAGAGGAATTGCAGAAGATGAAATTATATAAAGAGTTTAAAGATTAGAAGACAAATTAAAAGATATGCTAAATAAAGGAGAATATTAATTAGAGTAATAATTTATACTAAATTATTAGTCATGTTGCAGATACTCATATTAAAACACAGAAAAAGGAAGAATAAGAGAAAAAAATTGGAGAAGCATTTGGAATAGATAATTAATAATTTAAACCAGGTACAGCATTTGATTTCGATGCTGAAGAGAAAACAAGACTAGAAAAAAAAGTTGAAAGGGAAATGAGAAAAGCAGAACGTTTAATTAAATTAAAGGAGTAAAAGAAAGAAGAAAAAAAGAGATTAAAAGAACTTGCAATATAGTAATAATCAATAAAAGCAGCCTAAGAAGGAGATGTCAAAAAAGAAGCAAGTCGTAGCAGAAGCAGAAGAAAAGAAAAAAAATCAAAGAAGCATAAGAAATGAATATGATGATTCAATTTATTAACTTAATCATTTAAACAAACAAAGAATCCATTAAATTTACCAATATCAAATAAATTTAATATTAGAAATATAAAAAATATAAGTGAACTATAGATTTGCCATTTTTGTAAAATTTAATTCAATTTTTTTTAATATATACCTTAAAAAATTACAAAATTTTGAACTAATTTCTAAAATTTCAATCTTCCAAATCAAACATTTTGTTATTTTTGATAAATTTTGATAATACTTAATCTTTAAATTTTTTTTATCTAAAATGATTAATATTTGCCAAGTAAATTGTTTTTTTTATTTAGAATATTGATAATGAGATATAGATTAATGAATAAAGTCAAAATTAGGATGGACGGAATATAATAAAATAAATGATTTTTTACTTAATAGTATTAAGAAAAAGATAAAAAATAATCAAAATAATTTTATGATTTAAATTCTAATATTAACAGTTGTTCATATTTATGGATTGTAAATTGAAGACAAAGTGACTTATTTACCAGTAAGATTATTATGATGAATTAAATTAGCCATTTAATATGACAGATTTTAATTTTTCAATATTTTCAGGTTATTTATCAATAACAGATAGCAACTAATCATTTCATTATGTATTTGTTTAGAGTTAGATTAATAATTTGAATAATAATGTGCCTCTTGTATTGTGGTTGAATGGAGGGCCTGGTATGAAATATAAGTAATATGTAAGGTTGTTCATCAATGATTGGATTTCTATAAGAAATAGGTCCTTTTGTATTTTTGAATGATGATGATGAGAGTTTATAATTTAATGAGTATTCTTGGAATAGAGTAGCACATTTATTATTTTTGGAGAGTCCAAGTGGAGTAGGTTTTTCACATAATCCATTGAACATAACATTCAATGATTCATAAACAGCAGACCATAATTTAAAGGTATTACAAGAGTTTTACAGCAATTATCCAGAATATTAAAAAAATCCATTGTGGTTGGCAGGTGAAAGTTATGCTGGAGCATATATTCCATTATTAGCAGAGAAGATAAAGAAATTTAATGATTTAGAAGTGGCAGTAATAAATTTACAGGGAATGATGATAGGGAATGGAGTAACAAATTTAACTCATCTTCCTATATCTTAATTGATATATTAAAAGGAACATTAATTGTTACCTCCAACATTTGATATTACAGCTTGTGAGAAAGATGTCACATCAGAAGAATGTGAAGATATCAATTATGATGCTTGGAAGATAACTAAGAGAATAAATCCATATGATATATATGGATATTGTTATTATGAAGAAAAGGAGAATGAAAATGAATTAGATTGGATCTAAGAAATGAAATAGTTTATGATGATTCATAATGATAATATAGTTAAGGTTACAAATCATGAATTAGGAGTACCTTGTGTACAAATAGACAATATCTAAAACTATTTAAATGATGTATAGAATAAAAGATATCTTCATGTTGATGAAAATATTTAATGGTTTATGTGTTCAAAATCACATAATAAATAATTTAAATATGTATCAGATCCTCCTTTGGTAATGAAAGTTTTATAGGAATTACTAAATTTTGATCTTTTTACTATTTTATTATATAATGGAGATGCTGATAGTGTTGTTCCATGGATAGATACTCTGCAAGGTATTTAATTAAATTATTTAGCATTATAAAAATTGAAGATCACAATTACTGAATAATGGAGACCATATTATGTTAAAAATAATTAACTAGGAGGATATACATAAGGTTATTCAAATAAATTGAGATTTGTAACAGTAAGAGGAGCTGGACATATGGTTCCATAAAATGATAGAATTACAGCATTCTATTTATTGAATTAAACTTTAAATGGAGAAGCTTTATGAATTCGTAAAGTTTTTAGTGTTTTTATACATTTATATTTAAATTTAATAATAATATTAGGTACTATACCAAAAATGCTATAAGTATTAAAAAATCAAAATGAAAAAGAAACTAATCATTAAATTGATTCGGACAGGTCTAAGTGCTTTGTAATATCTGACTTATGTTAAAGATAATAGTCATTTGATTAAAATATGATTATAAACTTGGTAAAATATATGCTAGATTTACTAAGAAATATTATTGAGTTTATTAATACAATTTATGCAATTAATATTAATAAATAATGAAATAAAATTCTGGAGCACCACCTACCAAATAATAACCATAATAATAACAACCTCCATCAAAAGACCCTCCTAAAACTTCTGGTAAAGCAAATGATTAAAAATAATAATAATCATAATAACTACAGCCAAATTAATAACCCAAAACTGCCCATGTTTCTCCACCAAAAAAAGAAACTGTCAAAGCCTCAACTAATGATATTGTATTTTTATTATTTTATGACATTTAGGATCACATACAAAAGATGAAGCAAACTATGATGGACTTTTAAAATAAGTATTTTGAAACTCTGAAAAATAAACAAGATTCCATTTCATAAAAGGTCATTTCTTATCATATTCTTAGCTTTCATTAAGAAATGCTGAAAGAGTTGAAGATAAAATCCTTAATGCTATTCGAAAAGGTGTCTTACAATTAGAAGTAAATTTAACACTTTATATTTTATAAGAATTCCAAATATAATTATGTTGAAGGACACATGATGGATAAAAAAGTCTTAATTGTAGAAAAAGAAAAAGATTAATTGCAAACAAAACTATAAAATGTTGATTCTGAATTGAAAACACTTAAAAGTCAAAAAATTAACAATGCATATAGTGCTTATAGTTAACCAACACTCAAATTATATATGCAAGAAGAGAATTTAACTAAATAATAACTTGCATAAGAGACAGTTTAAAAAATACAAAATGAAGCAAAAACAAGAAGAGATAAAACCAATAAAATTTTAAGTGAAAAAGAAAGAAAAGAAAAAGAAGAAGAAGAAAGGAAAAAATAAGAAGATGCTATTAAAACGTAATCAATTTTTATTATTTATATATAGCTAATAAATGAAAGAACAGTTACATGCTAAATTAAGAGAAAATATTGAAGATTTAAAGGCAAAGTAAAAATAAAGACTAGAAAAAATGGATAAAATGGAAGATGAATATTTTTAAAGTCTAAATGATAAATTATAAAAAATGAATAAGGAAAGAGCATTAATTGCATCAGTAGATATTCCTAAAGTTTAATTAAAACCTTACAAAAATGAAGGATAAAAAAGAGATAAAAAAAAAAAGACGAGACCTTAAAGTGCTTCTCCAGTTAATAAAACTTAACATCCACCTAAAAAAATTGAAATAGAATAACCTTTATATATGAGAGTTTTAGATAAATATAATAAAAAAATACAAAAATAATAGGATATTGTTAATTAAGAAAGAAAAAAGAAAATGGAAAAAAACGATGCTTATAATTAAGAATATGAAGAACATATGAAAGAATATTTAAAGAAACTTAAAATGAAAAAATTAGAATATGAAGAAAAAAGAATGAAAGCTCTTGAAAAACTAGGTTTGGAAGCTGGAAAATTTAGTTAGAATGTAAATGCAAGTTTTGATTCAAAACTATGGTTATTATAAGAGTCTAGAGTTAATAAATCACTTGATGATATTTCAGTAATTCCAAAAGAATCTTTAATAAATCAGGCTAAAGAAAAAAAATAAAAAATTATAAATTATGATAAAAAAGTTAAAGAAACTATTAAAATATAAAAGGATAAAGAAAAAGAAGAAGAATTAATGGTCTTAAGAGATAAAACTATTCATCCTGAAAGATATATTAGAATGGTTAAAAAAAATGATAAAGAATAAGGAAAGGAACCAGAATTTGAAATTTTTTAAAGAGAAGAAGAAGCTAGATAATAGAAAGAAAGAGAAGCTAAAGAAAAAGATTTAGAGAAATTTAAAAAAATTTAAGAAAAAGCTAAAAAGGATCTTGAATAATCAATTATATTAAGCAAAGTAAAAGAAGAAGAAAAAAAAAAAAAAGATGAATTTGATTATGAGTATGAAGAAAGTTTAGCCAGATAAAAAGGAAAGGAATATTTAAAAGAATTTAAAGAATTACATTAAAAAGCTTTAGAATTAGAAAAGGAAGAAAGAGAAAAATAATTAAAATTACTTTAAGAATAATAGAAAAAAAGAAAATTAGAATTACCGCAAATTACTTCTACTCCAAAAATTGTTAAAAATTAAACTTTAGGAACAGTAATTTAAATTATAATATTAATAGCTTGAAAGACATGATTATTTATAAGAAGTTTTATAATAAGCTAAAAAAGAAAGAGAAGATAAAAAAGAAAAAGAAAGAAAGGAAAAAGAAGAAAAGATTAAAGAAGAAGAAAGAAAGAAAGTAGAGGAAAGACGAAAGAGAGAAGAAGGTCTTGAATAATCTCCAAGAAAAGTTATTAATTAGGAAGATTTAGATGATGAATAAAAGGAAGAATTAAAAAGAAAGAAATTAGCTTAGCATAACTAAAAAGTAGATAAAATTAAAAAAAAAGTATACATTTTAAAATTATTTCCAAGTATATTGATGAAAAAACCTATGGTGAATCATCACAAACAGAAAGTTCTTTAAAAAGAAAAGCAGATTAAGTTAGTAAATTAGAAAAATAAACTAAGAGTATGGAATCAGTAAAATAATATCATATATTATATTAGATAGCAGAGGCTACTTGGACTACAAAACCATTAAAAGCAGTAGAGTAGGCATAAGAAGTAGATGCTCTTTATATTAAGTCAATTTAATAAAAATTAAATCTATTATCAACTGCTTAAAAAGCTTGATATTATTATCAATTCAATTAAATAAACAATACATAAAATATTTTAAAAGAACCTTTTAAATACAAAGTTTTTATATTAAAAACAAATTAATTTTCTATTTTTTTACAATAGGAATTTTTTAATTTAAATAAAAATAATTCTTATGGTAAAAAATAAATTTGAAGTTAGTCTTCTCAATTTTTAGTATATTTTTGATATTTTATTAGGTTTTAATTACATTTACTTAAATTCTTTCTATAATCTAAGAGTATTTTTGAATAAATTATTTTTTAAAATATTATTTAATTGTTTTAAAGCAAATTTATTACAGTTAAGGATTATAGGAAATATAGATCATTTAGACAATTATGAAACATATCTAATGATTATAAACCTAGAAAAACTCTTTTTTCCATAATTGATGGTAATTATATTTTTCAAAATGTGTTTTCTTTGAAACAACTTTAGAATTAAAAATTTAATAGAAATTCACAAATCCTTAATGATTAAACAAAAGATTTATAAGGGTATATACAAAAAATACTTGTTATAGTTCGATTTAGGGTATTATATTTTTATTAAAAATAATAGTTCGTATTAATAATATGAAAGTGATATTTTAATAAATTATATTATGATTTGAGAAATAATATTATTAAAGCAAATATCCAAAATCAAAAAAATCATATATATAAATAATTAGTTTAAAAATGTACCTTAACTCTAAAGGCTTATTAGAAGATCCAAATCCACCTGAGCTTTTGAAGGAATAAGAAAAGAAAAATGGGCATTCAGTTCATAGAGAATCAGTATTTTCGAATACAAAATTTGAAAAAAATACAACATATTTTCACATAATGGGTATGAAATATAGAGATATTATTAAAGGTCATGATGAACCTCATGCTATAAGAAGAAGACAAATACTGTAAAAACATCCAGAAATAAAAGTTCTTTTTGGTCCAGACCTGATGTCAGCATGGCTTGGAGTTTGTATAGTTTTAGGTCAATTTTGGTGTCTAAACTTCTTTGCAACCACAAACTGGTTGTTGTATTTGATCTCATCATACTGCATTGGAGCAATACTTAGTCATGCTCTTCATGCTCTTATGCATGATTTTACTCATTACTTATGTTTTGAAAGTATGTAATACAATAAATTAATGGCTATCTTCTTAAATTTTGGTTAGGGAGTTCCATCTGCTATTACTTTTGGAAGGTATATAAATTTTTTATGTATAAGATATCATGCTGATCATCATACATTTATGAATTTACCTGATTTAGATCCTGATTTACCATCTTAATGGGAGATAGATCATATCAAAGGACCATTGCGTAAATTTTTATTTATGCTTTTCTTACCTTTATTCTATTCACTTAGACCAATGTTTATAAGACCATTAATACCCAATTCTTATGAAATCTTAAACTTAGTATCTATAATCATATCAAATTCATTGATTTATATATATATAGGACCATCTGCCTTGGGATGGTTATTACTATCGACTTATTTTGGATTAAGGTAAAATTATATTAAATTATTAAGTGTGCATCCATTAGCTGCTCATTTGATCACTGAACATTATGAATTCATTAATAGATTAGAAACATATAATTATCTAGGAATTGCTAACTTTTTAATTTTGAATTTAGGATATCACACAGAACATCATGATTTTCCAAATATACCTTGGTCTAGATTACCTCTTGTTTCAAAGATTGCTCCAGAATTCTATGATTCATTACCTTATCATACAAATTATACTTTAGCCATTTTGGCTTATATTTTTGATGGATAAATGGGACCTTTTTCAAGAATTGTCAGAAAAGAACTTTAAATAAAAGCAAAGATTAAATGATCATTTATATAGTATTATATACGGATTAATTATAATCATTTTTTATTTTTTAAATATTTTACAGAAGGATTCATATTTGTTTTTGATTAAGATCTTTTTATCTATTATTATTATTATTAGGGTTAATATTATTATTATCTATTTGGAGATGCAACTAATTTTAATGCTAAATTATTCTAATTATACTCTGCCACAGTTGTTGTTTTTTTTATATCACAATACATTTTTTCTAATTTCAATTACATATCCTCAATGTTTTATTTTTGTTATTGTTATAAATTTTTAATCATATTATTAATAGCGATACTAAAACTTGGTTTATTTGAGTCCATGTTTGAAATCTATTCAGCAATTTTTTATAATTGCTTATTTTGTTCTTATTAAGTTTCAATGAATTAACTTTAAATTTATAATTGATTATTATTTAAGCCTTAAGTATTCACTAAAACTTTATAGTTTTTCTTTAATTCAATAGTTAAATCATTAATTTTACTTAACTATTTTTTTAAATTATCTAAATTCTATTCTTTGTTTAAACCCTACAATTCAATAAAAATTTAATTAATTTTATTTTCTAAATTTGATTAAGCATTATTTTCTTGTATTTTGAGATTAGGTAGACAATTTTCTTTATTTTCATTATTCATACTTCTATATGTTAATCTTAAACTTTCAGTGCATGGAATTTCAGAATCAGTAATGTATCTACATTGAAACTATGAAACTGAACTTGTTTAACTCATTCTTTATTTAGTTTCCAATAGTTCCTATTTTAATTATGTAATTTCTAATTCTAAATCTCTATATGTCTTTTTCTAAGTAGCAATTCTTATTTCCTTTTTAATAAATCTAGCTCTCTAAGCAAATTTCAATGAAGAGACTGTTTCATCCTAATTTTTATTTTCAGGTGAAATTGCAACAATCTAAAAATCTGAAATATTACATTACAATTGATGTTCTACAATCGGCTTGTAGACTATCCATTAGTAATTTAGTAAGTTTAGAATCTCTATATGGAATATGATCTTATCCCTATGATAAACATTGAATAACATGTCCTAAACATGATAATGAATAATTAATTTTCTTAGCTTCTTAAAGAGTTTCACCTATTGCTCCAGTTTTATTAACTTTTTCACTTCCTGCCAAATCAACTAAATGTAGCTTCGCTTTTCCCATTTATATAGTTAATATTAAATGACTTCTACTACTCAAAGCATTTAATTTAGTCTCAGCTACATGTCTATTATCTTCAGCTATTTAAAGTAATTCTTAACAGTTTTACAATTTATCTACTTTCTATATTAAATTATTTAAAATTTATACAATCTTTTTTAAACCATCAACATAAAATCCTAATTATAAATCTTCCTTTAATTTTAAATCTTAAACTCCAGATATTAAATCATAAACATGATCTTTATATATTTCTAGTATTGAAACATATAATGTTTCTTAATTTCTTAAAAATAAATGTGTGAATGTTCTTAAAACTATTCCAGGATTGCTTTATTCTCCAAACATTGTGAATGTTTTTCCACTTCCTGTTTATCCATATGCCATTAAGCATCCATTTATATTATTAAGAAAATCATCAACTGTCTATTTTGCCATAATTTCATAGATTTCATCCTATAATAATAGTTATAAGTATATATACCTATTTAGCTGATTATTCAAATACTCTATCAAAATTATAAGAATTAGTTTCAATAAGAATTGATTACTTGTCATAATTAAGTTAGCATTCCCCTGGTTTAATTCTTGCATATATTTTTAACATTCTATATTCTGGGTATTTGAGTTAGCTTAAGCTTTTTCTTTTTGTTTCTTTAATTGAATCTTATGTTTTATTAGAGAATGAACGCTATGCTTTAACATTCTTGGGAGTAATGTTTTTTTCAAATAATAAAGGTGGTGGATGATTAGTTTTAAAGAATTATTGAAAGGATGTGAATTACTTTTAATTTGGTTCTTAAGCCTTGAGAATCAAATCAATAGTTTTGCTATTGTAACTCATTTGAATATTTAATTAGATTACTGTTAAAATTATTATATATACAAATTAAGTAGGAGAAAATCAACAGGTAATTTTTCTCGGCTGTTTTGGATCAAAATCATCATTTTAATCCAAGATATTTGTTTAGCTTTTAATACTTGAATTTTCTAAGGTTGTTTATGATGGACCTTTAGATCTACATCCTATTTCATTTCCATCTAATTGACTCTTGGCAATAAAGAATACCATAAGATTACTTTAAACCAATTCATGATATCTAAATTTGTATTTTACTAAGAGTACTTAAATATTGAATTTAGATAAACTTCTAATTAAGTTTTTCTATCCTTTAAATCATTGTTATCCATAGAATTTATAACCTTTTTTTAAGGAAATTCGGGTAAATCAAAATTTATCTTTATTTTTTTTAATTATCTATGATTTTCCTTTAGATCTTGGTATCTTTGATTGAATTTCCAACTCTTATTTGCATAATGATCAGTGATTTCAATAGTATAAATTGTTGAATTATCAAAAAAAGCATGTTCTCCAAACTTAAAAGAATATTACTATCTAAATGAATGTAAAATTTAAATATACTTTATTTATTATTAAGGTTTTTGTAAAGGTAATGAAAAAACTTAGTTTTCATGTTTAGCCAAGTATGATTTCTTTAATGCTTCAATTTCTGACCATTAATTATTTGAATTTTAGTTTATTTAATTCTGATCAGGTGGTTTTCTATTTTTTGTTACAGGAATAAACTCTTCAATAGAGCCCAAACTTTATAATTCAGGATGTTAGAAGACATCATTAAAATATTACTATAATTCACATCTCTGACATAGAATAAAGATAATACTCGCTTTATAACACTCTCTTCAGATAGATTTGTACTAAAAAGTAATTTTTTTTTTGGAAATTGTAACTAAGGGATTTTAATTTTGAAAATGTTGATCCATTCCAAAATTTTACAGTGAATAGATTCTAATTCAGAGTATCGCTTTTTAACTTCTTTAGAATCATTTGTATCTAAATTAGTTACTTTGATAACATAATAGACCTTTTTCTCTTAATATTCATGAGTCGGTATTTCCACTAAATATCTTGAATGTGTTTTCTTCATTTAATAAATTTAATTTATGCATTTTTCTGCATGTAATCACTAGAACTTAGATTATGTATTTATTAATTAAATGACGAAATAAAATTAATCATTATAATCTGATTTCAGATTCTTTTTCAGATATATTCAATAATTCTTATTAAGTAGTTTCTTTAATATCTACTTTAATTAATTTATCATGTCCTTCAAATAACAAATAACCATAAAAATATTTATTATCAAGTAAATATGGAACCCAATATTGATCATCAATCCACATAGTTTTATATGGAATATTATTTACATCAAACCACTAAGGTTTCATTTCTTCTGTCTCTTAAACTTCTCCTTCAAATTGAGTAGCTTTAAATATATGAACTTTAAGGGTTTCTTTTTCACAATCAAAATCCATTTTTATATACCCAATAAGTTAAGCATCAGTAGGAGTAATACAACCTTCTTCTTAAGTTTCTCTGATTGCTGCTTAATATATGCTTTCTCCATTCCTTTCAACTTTACCTCCAAATCCATTATATTTACCCATTCCAAACCCTCTCTTTTTCATAGCTAATAAAATTTAGTTCTTTTGATGGATTAGAAGCAAAGTTAAGATTTTAGAGGGTTTAACTTTAATCATAATTAAAAATTGTATTTAAAATAAATAAATAATATCATTCACTTAGGGATGTTTGTTTTTATTGAATATCCATGAGCACTTGCCAATTCATTTTTTAATGCTTCAACAACCATTTGATGTTATTTCACTTTTGATTTACCTTAAAATTCAGGTGATTCAATTTCCAATCTATACATTGATCCACCTAGATAATTTTAATAAAAATTAATACATCCTCCAGATGTGTCAATAACTTCTACTTTAGTAGCTTTTAGAACTTAAGTGAGTTTATCAGCCATTACTTTCTCAATATCTTGAGAAAATCTAAAGACTAATTTTCTAAGCATATAAATTATATATATTAAATAATAATCATTTTTTATTATTTAATTCTTTATATTCCTTTTATTAATAATAGTCATCAATAATTTCTTGATTCTAAATTTTCTATCTTCTTTGTTTATAAAATTATTTAATTTTGAATTCATCATTCATCTCCATACTTTTCTCATCATTATTATTAAATAAACAAAAATAATACACATATGTTTTTTGGATAAGGATCTAAATGAATTGAGAATTGATATTTTACATTCTAACCATTTATGGTTCAATAATCTCAGCTACAAAAGTAAAAGTGCATACTGAATAAGTTTTTTTAAAAATTCTAATAATTCAATAATATAAATACTTATTTATACATTAGCAATTACAAAAAAATAGATATTAAATTAATTTATTCTTCGTTCATTCAATATATTTTTAAATATTGATAATAATCATCTCAGCCTAAGCACTTACAATCACTACTGATTAAGAGTAGTTTTTAAAATATTCATCAATATAATTTTTATATTTAACTATATCACTAAAACTTTATTTTTTACTCTGATCTACTGATCTAAAGTAAGAATCTCAAAGTGGTTCTAATAATGCACTGCTTTATCAGAATTGATTTCTATAATAAAAATTATTTAAAATGACATCAGTATTCTAAACTTAATTAATATAGAGCAAAATTGATACGGCTACTTTGATTTAACAAAATAATTAATTGAATAAGCGATAAAACAATTTTACAATAAAAAAGACTGAGACACATATTATTAAACTAGATTTGATAATAAAGTAATTGACTATCCACATATAGCTTGTGTAATTTATAGATATTAATATCAATAACAGAATTTAATAATAAAATAGATTCTTAAGTGGTTATTAGAAAAATACATATAAACATATAGTTGAAGTAAATATGTTTTATTTTTGTCAAATTTATTAAATAAATAAAAATGTTAAATTGGAGATGATATGAATTTAAAAACCAATTTGATTTAAGGTAATATCTTATTCAAGTTCAAACAAAACTTAGATTAATCTTTGAAGGTAAAACAACATTTAATTGTTATATAAATTAGTGAGTTGTTTATAATATTATTAATCCTTTTTACATAGAAACTAAATAATTAAAAGGAGGATTATTTTTTTTCCAATTCAATGAAGTGTCAATATCATGAAGGATAAGTCAAGACTCATATCTGTCTTAAAGGCCTATGTAAACATGCTGTTCTATGTCCTATTTGTATAGTCAAAGATCATCAAAATCATATGACAATTGAACTCTTATAATTTAAAAGATCTGTTGCCAACATGATTTTACAGCATGATAATCCTAAACCATTAGATAATCTCACTGAAATAACTAATTAAATTGCTCAATTTGATTAATCTCTTTAAGAAAACCTTAAATTATTATATTAAAAAAGAAAAGAAACTATCGAATTTGATCAATTTTAGAAAGTTGAAGGGATTCTCAAAGTAGAACATCCTACCAATTCATAATAAATGGCTTTAAAAAAAGTTGGATAACATATGCTTTTTTATAAAGATTAATCTAATTAATGGACATTTTAAATAATTGCTGATAATCATCAATATAAGATTTGGGATAAACTAATCTAAGATTTAAGGAATCAAGTTAAAGAACAAACATATTAATTATCAAATATATTAGATTCTTTATAAAAATTCTCTACACTTATTGATAATGAACTCAAATCTAAAAGAATCATTATTCCCAACAATAACTTAGAAATTTCTAATGATAATTTAAGTATATATAAAAAGATTAAAGCTGAAGGACGAGAACAAGATGTTCAATAAATTTAAGAAGATATTCCTAAAGCTGAATAATAATAATCTATCAGATTACTTAGAATGCTTGAAAATAATTCTGAGAGTGAAGATTCAGAACCAAAAATTATTCATCAAATCTAATAATAAAAAATTAATCCATAATCTTAATCTGTATAATAGTTATAATAACAATCCTTCTTGTTTGTTTAACCAGACAGAAAATATGTTTCAGTCACTGAATAATTTAAGGATTCAAAATAAGGGTAAGTTAGAGAAAAAAGAAAATATGTTAAAAAAGCTGATAAATTAGCAATAATGGGTTAAAAGAGGGTTTATAGAAGAAAAACATATGATAGATTTAAATTTAATACAAATTAATGTATTGCAGTCTTTAGAGAAATGTTAGATTGAAAATAAAACATGTTATTAATAATATTTATTTAGAATTAACTCCAATTAATTATTTTGTATATTTACAATTGTATTTATATCAAAATCATTTTATAAAGAATTTATCAACCAAATTTACTATTTTTGCTAAATACAATTAAAATATTTTCTTATTAGCAATCAATTTAATGAGGACTTAATTGATCAATAATAAAAGTATTTCATTTGAAAACAAAAAAAACAAAAAATTTTTGTAATTAACAACATACATATAAAATTTTTGATTTAATTTAAATGATAATTTTTTTTATATTTTATAGATAAGATGTTGAAATATTTTAGAAACAAAATATTATAGATAAAATAATTTGGAATTAATCATGTATTAATTTGAATAAATAATAAAATGTATTAAATCTAGATAGCAATTATAAATAGATTAAGAAAGCAAAACAGAATTTATATTATTTTCCAATATTTTAAATCATATGCAAGATTTATTAATTTAAATATTATAATGGGTTCTAAACCAACAATTCCTGAATCAGTTAAATCAATGAGTACAAAGAAAGACACAGAGTTTTCTGTTCATATAGTATATTGCAGTGGATGAGGATATGGTTAATTTTACAATTTCTTTGTTGAATGTTTGGAATTAATCTATCCTAATGCTAAGGTTACAGGGGAATAGACACCAAATGTTATATAAAATATAATTTATTAGGTTTCTGGTTATTTTGAGATAGAAGTAGATAAGAGTGGCAAAAAATAAGTTATTCATTCTAAAAAGAATGGTGATGGAATTTTTAATGAAAAATCATGTTAACCAATATTGGAAAAATTAAAAAATTATGTAGAGGCTTGATGTCTTGGAAAAATAAGATAATATATAAATAAGTACATTAACATTAAATGAAGAGATTAAGTTTAAAAAAAAAAATTTATTTTCTGAAGAACCAAATGATTAATGTTCTAATTCATATTTTATAATTAAGAAATATAATTTAGATTAATATAATTCTTCTTTAATTAAAGTTAATTTAATTTAATATTGTATAAATAATTGATATAAAATGTTTATAGTTATAAAAATTATAATATTGAGTAGAAATTTTTTGCAGAATCATTTACGAAATCCATTAATATATTTGATTTCTTAACCATTAAAGATTAATTTTCCTTCTCCATACTATTTTCCATATTTCCAAGTTCCACTATATTAACCATGTTAAGTAATTAATTAACCAAGACCATGTCTACGATGATTTTAAAATTATCCAACATATTTTTATCCATCTGGAAATAAAAGTTCTCCTTTTCCATGATATTTTCCATTTAACCATTCTCCATTATAATATCTACCATCTTTTCCAACGAATTCTCCATCCCCATTTAATAAACCATTTTTAAATTGACCTTCAAAAATGTTTCCATAAATATCTATTAATTTTCCATATCCACTTCTAACTCCTCTTTCATATCCTCCTTCATATATTGTTCCATCTTTGAATTTGCTTTTTCCTCTTCCATGTAATAAATTATTTTAAAATTAACCTTGTAATGTAACATCATTAAAATAATATATTCCTTTACGTAATTCTCCATTCTAAAATTCTCCTTCTTTATAACTATTATTTTTATAAAGAATCCTTCCTATTCCATGTGGTTAATTTTAACTATTTATTTCACCTACATATGCTTATGTTTCTTCTTCTATAATTTTTATATTTTTCTTTTTTAAAATTTTGTATGTTAAAATGTGTTCCAATTTTTTAAATCCAAATTTTTCCAAAATTCTTCTTTCTTCAAATAAAATTTATTTATTATTTTTCAATATAAACCTTTATCTTCTAGAAAGGAATCCTCGTATAATTGCTTATATCTTAACTATTTTATTGAAAATATCTAGTGGAGTATGAGATACTTCTTCTCTATATTCATTGTAACAATATTAACCTTTACATTAATTTCCCATTTAAAATATAAATATATTATTATTAAAATGATCATATTGATTTTGTTTTACACTTGTTATGCTTACCATCATTATGGAACACTTCAAATTAATCAGACATTAAATTTAAATACTAATTTTACTCAATAAGCTCCTAGCATAATCATCAAATTTTAATTACCTTAGAATAGAAACAAAGATTCTAAAGTGGCATGTTTTGTGTCAAACTTAAATTTAGAATCAAAATCATTCGACATAGATAATTTAAATATTTAATAGGAAAATAAAATTGTTTATGATTTACATAGTATACAATCAAATAGTGATTCTTAACTCATAGAGTACTATTATTTCAATACAATCTACTTGATTTGTTAATCATAATCAACTAATCTAATTGAATATTAATTAACTTATAAAGAAGAATAATATAATAAGGGCTGCATTAATGATTGTTAGGGCTATAATGATACTAAATCCATTAGTTAATCTTATTGTCAAAATAATTTTTGTGAATGCCAAATTAATTAAATTGGTTTCTTTTGTTAACTATAATCAAGCTTTATTTTGAGTAGCAATGAATAAGATATTACTTTAAATGCATACTCGTGGATCTTTTTTTATTATTAATATAAAAGCCTAGATTTATAATTATTATCTGATATTCCTAATGATGATAAAACTGTATGTAAATTTGTATTAATCTATATTTAGTATATAGTTTGACCTAAAGATAAATTCCTTAATTACAAATTCCCAATTTGTCTCATAGCAAAGTCTTAAGCAATAGCACTTCTTTATAGGAGGAACTCTCTTAATTAAATGACAGTTAGTTCGATAGCAATATTCTTTATATAGGATTATTTAATAATAAGTCTTAATAAGCCAAATTTTAAATTACAATTATATCTAATGAATCTACAGATTATGGATAACTTGAAAGGAATAAAATAATAATAATAGCAGTTGGATCAGTTGTGGGAGTTTTATTGTTAATAACTTGTGTTTTAAGTTTTTTGAAAACTAAGAAATTATAAGCATAATAATAAGCTCTTCGCATGAGGTAAGAAAGGATTCATTAAATCAATCTAGAAATAATACCTAGATAAAAATAAGATTCTGGTAATATTATATATTATTTTGAGGGTTTACTTAAAAATTTATTAAAGATTATTTTGGAGTCATTTCTTATAAAAAACTTGTACAATTATATCCTGGCTTAAAATAATTTGAAGAATGTGTTATTTGTTTAGAATCAATAAAAAATGGATAAAAAAAATAATAAAGAAGTTGTTCTGTAACACCTTGTTTTCATATCTTTCATTAAAAATGTTTAAGTTCTTGGTTAGAAAAATAAAAAAATTGTCCATTTTGTAGAGCTGAATTTTCTACTGCAATTATTCAAAAAAAATATCCATGGCTTGAACTTAAATAATAAAGAGTTAATAATATTTCCCAAAGTGATTCAAAATATATTAAAAATATAAAACAAAATTCTAATACAGATCAATCTTAAGATAATTAATTAAATGAAAGTTAATAAGAATTAGTAGGAAAAGATAAAATAATTGTAGATTTATGAAATACTCTAATCAATTATGATATTCAAACTCAAAAATTTATAAATTAATAAATAAAGTCATATTATTTAACTTTAACTGACATCGTTTGTATCTATCATATCCGAATAACCAAATTTTTATTTCAAAAGGTTAATTTATTAGTATTCTTCCATTAATCTATAGGCTTCCAAAATAGATTAATGTTAAAACGTTATTGTTCCTTCTATAAATGCAGTTTCCATTATACTGTTTTAAATTGATAGATGCTACAATTACTAAATTGGTAATTGCATTAATGGAATATATTGATTTTATTCAAATATCAAAATTTCATTATGTAAAATACCTAAAGTTACTTTAAGAGGCATTCTTTTTTATTTATTCAAAAGTGAATTATGTAACATTTTTACTGTAAATATTTTTATACCATGTAGTTTTTATTTATATAGATTATTTAGAAATTCTATTTCAAAATATCTGATTTCATTTTTGCCCTCTAATTAATATTTTTAGGTTTAAAATTGAATTAAAATATTTTGAATTTATTAAAATATTTATTTTTTCCAATCTGATTTTTTAGTATTATTTAAAATTAATAATGGCACATAGTTTTAAAACCATTGCATTCTTACTTATTCAAATGTTCTCATCTTATGTACTTCATTATTGTATAAAATACATATAGCTAAGGCACATAAAAATACATATTCTTTTTGACTCATGCGAGAATGATTCAATTTCAATTATGATAATTCTTAATAAAATAATAATTGCGATCTCATTTTATTTTTACTAAATTCCTAAAATTCAATCTCAAAACACAAATATAAATATTTCTTTAAATAAAATTTCGGTTATTGTGATGAACTTATTGAATAATAGATACCATTACAAAATTTAGACAAGAAATCTAAAAATTTAATCATACTATAATATACTTTTTTATTTTTGATTGTAATTTTTCATTACTTTATAAACAACTTCATTATCATCAAGATAACGACAATTATTGTTTTAAATAATCATCAATTTGAAATCAAAATTTTTATCTAAAAATATTGATCTACAAACAGTATCAATTAAATCAATAGTTTTACAATGTTAAGTTATTTATAAAGTAATACTTTTATCATCTGGTAAAATCACAATAATTTCAAACTCATCTTCTTAAAATTAAGTATTTCTCATTTGAGTTGTATAACTACCTCTAATTGTAACTAATGTATCACTCTGTATACTATCTAAAATAAAAAAATTTTCAGGGAGGTCAAGATGGGAAATGAGAACATCTTGATATTGTTTCATTGATTAATTCAAAAATATGGATTTTAAGAAATTTAAGATATATTCTTATCTAGCTTTGATTAATTGATTCTCTGAAATTAAATTTATACAGTTATTTTGTAATTAATCTATTCCAAAATTATTATTCAATAAAATAGATTCAAGTTCAATTAAATCACTAAACCTTTGATATGTTCTGATTCTATAATTATTAATTTAAATCTTTAAATATGAAAGATATAGTACTTAGACAATATAAACTATAAATGTATTGATTCCATCCTTCTATTTGAAAGAGGATACAATTTATATAGAAACTTATTATTATAATTTTTTTAGGAATTGTTCTTCTTCTTGCTACTTTTTTTAGATCTTCTCAATTTCCTATTAATCAATTGTTCCGAATTACGCCAGTAATTTCAAATTACTTTATGTTCTATTAAGTAAATTATTAACTTAGTTACGTATTCATCATTTGGTTGATTTATTCATTGATTTTAGAGAATTATTCTTGTATTTATTTAAGTCCAGCATAATCAGGATGATTCAATTCAGTATATTTAATTAATTTTTCTATCATCAAAACATATCTAGGTAATTATTATACAGGTTTAACAAGAAATGATTCAAAAGTCAAACCATTTAAAATTCCATTTGCCTCTATATTTTAAATATAAGAGTTGAATTCTGCCTAAAAATAATAATTATAAGCTACCTTGTCCTTTCTTAATTTATTGATATTTTCTAATTAAAATCTACTGCAATACTCATAATAGATTTTGAAAAAAGGAATTTAATTCTTAAATTATTGGGATATAATAATAAAATGTCTATATTTTTGCAAAATTTCTTAAATAGAAATGTAAATTACATTAAATGGTATAAAAAAATTTAACATTAAGTTTTTGTATTTGTTCAACATTAAGAAACAGAGATATTAATTCATCTTCAGTTAGAATAGCATTACGTCTGACTAAATAGCAAATTTAAATAATTACCTAATATCTGACATCATTCTTCCAACAATAATATTTAGGTCTTCATTATATTTTTTTTCAATTTAGTGAAATTCTACAACAACATATTTCCTATTTCTAAGTTACCTAAGTTTTTTATGAAAAAGTTTTCTATTTAAATATCTCCGATAGTTCCTTTATATAAGAATGATTTTTGGAATAATGCCTTTAGTAAAACTTTAAAATATTTCTTTTTAATTGTATTAAGAATTCATCTATAGGTATAAATAAAATGTATACCACTCTGGCTTATTATTTTTTTTTCTTAGTAGATTTAACTGATGAATGTAACGTTCCTTATTCCTATTCAATGTTACTCTATTCTAAAAAACTCTCTTAACTCTAAATAATTGAAGATTAGTATAGCTGGTTTTAATGTCTCAATGTAGAAAATATCTGAGATTATTTATAGGATGTGACTAATTGTTCTCTAAGTGACTCAAACTTCTAATTTGTAATTTATTACATAATTAAATAATAAACATATATAAATTTATTTTTCCTACCTTTAAAAAGTTCACTTTCGATTTGGCTTTGCTCCTTCTGGAAGTCCAGCTATTTTACTGAAAAATATATAGCCATCCTTAAGGGAACTAAAACAAAAAATCTATAAATCTGTTTCCAAATTTTCATTCCAATTACTCGAGCATTTTGACGTCATAGATTTGTAATGAGTTTTTATTAATTTAATTCCTGAAATCTAGGTTATCAACATGATTCTCTATCTCAAAGAGATTTAAGTATTCATGAAAAACATACAATCACTTTTATCCAACCAATTTAATAAACTTTTTAATTTCTTTTTCTCATTCACTTCTGTTGATATTAATTAGAATTCAATATATTTTTATTTTCTGTTCATCAAAATGATTTCTTAACAAAGTATAACTCCATTTAACCTAAAATAATGTATTAATTTGGTAATAAACGATGGATTTTGCGTTATCAACAATTTTTATATCATCTAATAACTTATTTAATTGTGTTTTATCATTTTTAACATTAATTACAATTGGATTAATATAATAATTTTAAGAACTTTTTTTTATTTCTTTTTGGATACAATTTTCTAATTATTTTTTAGATATAATATTTTTATTTTTTTCTTCTCTAGTTACACTAACTTAATCAATAAAATCATATATTTTTAATAAAAAATGTTTAAAAAATTGGCCAAATCAAACATCTGATTAGCTTTCCATCAATACCACTTTTTAGATTTTTAGATTACAAAATTTTAATAATCAACTTTTTTTTTCTTTGATTAATTTGATCTGACAGTCAAATATAAATGAAAAGTAATCTGAAATTTAATTTAAATATAAATTAGATTTAAGCAATATAAATTTGCTTTTCATTAGAAGGGGTTAGGTTAGTAATTTTAATAGCAATGACCATTTAAAATCGGTCTGCAGAATAAAATTCAATCTAATTGATTTTACATATCCAAAAGTAAGTATCAATTAGGTTTAAATGAAAATCTCAATGATTTTTTATGTTTTTATAATTATTCTAGCAAATTATGTTATTCAGGTATATCTGTTTGTGTTGAACTCTGAATTTTCTACTAGATTTAGTGTTTAGAATGATTCTGTATATTTGCAGTCAATTTTTTTATTATTTCTTAAATTCATTTCATGGAATTGTTTTGATTATTACTAATTGTGCAATTTACTTTAGATCAGGATATTTTTAGTTAATTTAAATAATTGTATGCATTTTTTTTTTAATATATAGTTTTAATATATTCTTTGAGATAGAATTCCGGATTTAGTATTTTTTGAATTAATATTATTGCATATTCCAAATATTAATTTGATTCAATATTTCTACTTTTAATTTATTAGAGTAAAATGTTAGTATATGTTATTAATGCTGATTTGAGTTTCTAAATAAGATAGGCAATAGATTTAAAGTTATCTTTCATCATTTTATTAAATGAGTTGATGGATTTGAATAGGTTAAGATATGAGAGAGAATTTTTAAGTATTTATGTGATAGATGGAATGAAATTATGAATAATGATAAAGGGGTATGCGTATGAAAGGTTTGACAAAATATTGTATTTATTTAATTAAAATGACAGAAAGGAAACAACAAGAACGAGATAACATACAAGTTTCAATAAGAATAAAGTACATTAAAAAGACATGTAACTAGACCCATGTTTGATGAGGGAAAGACGTGTATTCGAATTGATCCAAACCTGAAGAATACCATTATCATAGAAGGATAGAATCAGTAAGAGTAGAAATTCTTCTCATTTGATAATGTAGCTGGAGCAGATACTACATAGGAAGATATTTTTTAGATGATTGGATTACAATAAGCCAGCAATTGTTTAGAAGGTATGATTAACTGTAATTTTAGGCTACAACGGATGTGTGTTTGTATATGGTTAAACAGGGTCAGGGAAAACTTATACTATGACAGGAACATCACAATAGCCAGGACTTTTACCACGTATAATAGATTATCTCTTTGGATGTGTATTTGAGGACTAAGAAAAAGATCCCTCAGTTGAATATTTAATCAAGTGCTCACATCTCGAAATTTATAATGAACATATCATTGATCTTCTTAATCCTGATTTGGGTAACTTACAACTACGAGAGGATCTAAATAAAGGAGTATACGTTGAATTTCTGACAGAAGAATGTTGTGCCAATGTCGTAGAAGCAATGGAAGTTGTCTAACGAGGCAATGAAAATAGACATATCTCATCAACTTAAATGAATTTTGAATCTTCACGTTCACATAGTGTTTTCACTGTTTAATTAGAATCAAGAAGATAAAGTCATTCACTTATCAATCATAGATTCTCAAGATTTCATTTTGTAGATCTAGCTGGTAGTGAACGATAAAAACATACTTAAGTCTAAGGTGAAAGACTTAGAGAGGGTTGCTAAATTAATAGAAGTCTTCACATTCTCGGAAATGTTATTAACTCACTTGTAGAAGATAAAGAATAAAATAGATATGTTCATTATAGAGATTCTAAATTAACATTCTTACTTAAAGATTCTCTAGGAGGTAATTCTAGAACTCATCTCATTGCTAATATACAATAATCTAATTTATTTTATTAAGAAACACTCTCTACTCTTTTGTTCTCTAAAAGAGTCAAATAAGTAAAGAATAAAGCTAGAGTCAATGAAGATGAAAGTGGATCTTTAGAAAGTCTCAAAAATGAAATTAAAAGATTAAAATAAGAATTAGCTAAATGGATTGTAGGTCTCTAAACTACATCTAAATTAAATGAATCTCCATCTAAATAAAATATCAGTAAATAACTCATTTATTAATTAGTTATGCATAATATTAATTTCGAAGATCTCAATGCTACTGATCAAAGATATATCAAACTAGAAGAAATACTAAAAGTCTATCTTGAACAATCTACTGAAAGTGAAACTGCTCTTCATGTCGAAATCGAAAAGTACCTAAGTGGTATTAAAGAATTAAGAGAAGCTTTTTAATTAAGTTCTTAGCTTGAATAATAATTAAAATTAATTATTAGATTGTAAAATGAACAAATTGTCAGATTAAAACATGCTAATGGAGCTGAAGATTTATCTAATGATTATTAAGAAGAACTCTCAAAAGCACTTTTAAGTCAAGCAGTTGTAATGAAGAAATTCTCAGACAGTCTTAGAATCAAAGAAGGCTCAGCTAAAAATGTTGAAAAAGCTAAATTATAAATTAATGAAAATGTTTAATTGCTCAACACTATTGTTTCAACTGTTAATGTAATACATTTCATTTATTTTATTAGGGATCTTTAGATGAAAGAAAAAAATTACAAAAATAAATTTAATAACAACTTTCTTAAGTTTATGTACCTGTAGAAGAATTTACTTAATTACAAAGTGAAAAAGAAAAACTTAATTAATAATTAACTAAATAATCAGACAAAGATGAAAAAATTAAATAATCTCTTGATAAAATTGGAATTACACTTGAACTTGAGGATGAAATTAAAATTATTGATCATAAGTAAAGAGATTTAACTTTAGATTAATAAAATGAATAATTAGAACTCAAGAGTAGAGCTGTTGAACAATTAAATCTATTATTAGTCTAAAAAGAATAAGAAATATCATAAATATTAGAATAAAATCAAAAATAAGTATAAGAAACCCATCTATTAAACCAAAAAATAGATGAAGGTAAATAAGAAATTCATCTATTGAATCAATAACTTTAATCATTATAACATGATTTGTAATAAACGCAAAAATAGTAAGAAACTTTAAATATAAATGTAAATCAATTATAAACTGAAAATGATTAATTAAAATAGTAAATCATTGCTTAATAAACTGAAAAAGAAAATTTATAAATCTAAAATAATCATAATTTAAAAGATTTAAATAATTTATTATAGGAATAGAAAGAATAAAATGAAACAATACTAATCTAATTACAGAATTCAATGAAAGAATAAAATAATCTAATCATATAAATTGATTCTAATTTAAAAGAAAACAGTGAACTTAAATAATAAAATCTTTAATTGATTAGAGAAAAATAAAATATCTAATTAGAAAATAAATAATAAATAGATGATTTGTTAAAATAAATTTAAGAATTACTTAAATAATTGGAATAATAAGAATAATTCAAATAAAATGAACTGTAAGTCATTAACAATAAATTTAAAATTGAAAAAAGTAGTATTTAAAAAGAGCAAGAAAATCAAATTTAAGCTCTGGTAAAAAAACATTAATTAGAAATTGATTAACTAATGGATCAAAATAAAAGATAATTGGATCAATTCTTAAATCAATAAGAAGCAGAGGTTTAAATATAAATGATACAATTAACAAATTAAAATACATTATTGAAGAAAGAATTAACAGAGAGATAATTATAATTGGAAAATAGAAATAAAGAATATGAGGTAAATTTCTATATATCTTTAGCTTCTAAAAGAAAACTAAGATAGATTAGAATATGAGATAGATTAATAAAGAAATAATTATGAGTTATAGCTTGAAGAAAAATAAATTTAATTTGAAGAACTTAAAGAATAATAAAAAATTATATTATAGCAGTAAGATAAAGAATTAGAATAAAAAAAGAATGATTATCAGAGAAAAATATAACAAAAAGATCTAGAAATTGGGGACATTAAATAAAGTTATTAATAATAATTAGAAGAAAAGAAGATTATTATAAAAAAATAAGAAGAAGAACTTTAGATAAAGAATGAAGAATTAAACAGGACAGTATAAGAGTTAATAACCAAATAAGAAGAACATATAGTATAATTATCTTAAGTAAATGAAAAACAAAAAGAATTTGAAGATAATTGTTTTGAATTACAAAGCAAGGCTTTACCAGAGAAGGATTAAGTAATTGAACAATTGAGAGCAGAAAATGAATAAAAAGAATATGATTTATAAGTTCAAAATGAAGACTTTATGAATTAATAAAATCTTCTTTTTGAAATTATTAAAGAAAAAGATATTGAAATTACTAAATTAAAAGAGGATCTTGACGATCATAGTAATAGATTAGCTGAAGCCTCAAAAGTAATAGATAAATATTCTAATTGCAATTCTGAATTAAAAGGAACAATCGATTAAATAAATCATTAATTGGAAAAGTAATAATAAATAATTAATGAATTGTAAATTAAAGAAAATTCATCGATTCAAATTTATGATGAAAAGTTGAAGTCTTTGAATGAGATTTTATAATCTAAGTAAAGTGAAGTAGATAATTTACAAAAGAGATTAGAAGCAGAAGACATAGTAAATAAATAATAGAATTTATAAAATACTTAAAATATAAAGACTTCTGAAAAAAAAATTAAAGACTTGGAAAAGGAAAGATAAATATATTAAGAGGAAATTTAGTAAAAGGAATAGGTTATTAATTCGCTAGAAGCAAAATTGCAGGTTGTTGTAAAAGAAAAAGATACAACTGCTAATTAATTGAAAAATTAAATTAAAGATTTGTAGTAATAATTGGTATCAAGCAATTAAGGAGTTGAGGAATAAAAGATTTGGGTTATTCATTACAAAAAAGAAGTAGATAAATTAAGTAAAGAGGTTAATTTATTTTAATAAGTTTCTTAATAATATTAAAGTCAAAAAAATGAAAATGATTCTCTTAAATAAGAAAATTAGAAACAAAACAAATTATTGGAAAATTAATAATAGTAAGTAATAACCCTTAAGAAAGAGGTAGATTAATTAAATTAAGAAAAAATAAAATTAATTGAACAGATTTCTTAGTAAGAAAATAAAATATTAGAGTTGGAACAGATTAAATTATAAAAGTAAATATTATAAGGAAAAGTGAATGAATTATCAAAAAGTTCAACGGATATTCAATAAAAATATTAGTAGTCATAAGCTCAATTAAATATTTAACAAGAGGAAGTATAGCATGCAAAAAAGGAAATTTAGGAAATTAAACAAAAGAATAAAGTCTTAGCATAATAGTAATAAAATGAAATGTAGAAATTTAATTAAGAAATGCTCATAATTTAAGAGGAATTGGAACAAAGTAGAAAAATATAGATGGAAATAAAAAAGTCAGAATAAGAATAAAGAGAATAGAACATGTAAATAAGATAGAATTATGAAAATTTAAAATTAGAGAATTAGAAGTTGTTGAATTAAATAGATGAAATTCAATAAGATCTAAATTATGAGAAGTAAGAAGTTTTGAAAAAGGATGAAGCCATTTATAAATTGTCTGATTAAGTAAAATACAAAACTCAATAATTAGAATCTTAAACTATATTGATGAATTAGGTAGAATAGAATAAATTAAATTAAACAAATTAGATTTTATAATAATCTAATTAATTGACAAATCTTTCAAAAGAACTTTTTTCTTTAAAGCAATAATTATAAATAAATGATACTTAAGGTGATTCATATAAAAGAGAAGTTGAAAGATTAAGAAGAGAGTTAGAATTTTAATTAAAGTAAGTAGAAGATTATAAATAATAAAATAAAAAGATTTAGCAATAACTAGACTTTGAGAAGAAGCATAACTAAAAGTAAAAAATTTATGAAGCATCTGAGTTATTAAGTAAGATTGATAATACTCTATCTCCAATAAAAGGAATAAAAGTAAATAAATAAATAATTTAAAGGGTCAAACTTTATATGGTAGTTCAGAGAGTAAGACTTAGAAAAGAATTTTCTAGTAAAAAACCCCTTAGAAAGAGCATGGTTTTTAGAATTCAAGTAGTGCTTCGATGTTAAATGCTTCATTTAATTCATAAGATTAATTGACAAAGGAAAACAGAAAATTAAAATAAAGTTTAGATTAGAAGATGAAAGTAAAAGATGATTTAATATAAGATTATTGAATAACTAGAGTAGGCATTAATATAAAGTGAATAAACATTGAAAGAAGTGCATGAGAAGGCTAATTAATTTTGTTAATAATAGGAAGATGAAATAAAATAAATAAAAGATTAATATTCAAGACTTGAATAAGAACACAATGCCATATTGGTAATAGTTATATTCTTAATATTTTTATAGGCTGAAAGAGAATATGAGAATTAATAAATAAGTAAATAAAAAGAATAAGCTCTATTTAAAGTTTAAATTTTATAAGATGAAGTTTTGAAATCAAAAAGAGGATCTGTTGGAAGTTAACATATTCCTGGATCAAAATATTCTGATTCTGCTCATGATATGTCAATCAGAGAAACACCTTCATCATCACATAGATATAGACTTTCAGATGGATCATTTAAATCATATTACGGTGTTGAGGCTCATTCGAAATTAATTTATGACACAGTAATAATCATATTTAATTAATAGTAAAAACTTCTACTTGAGAATTAAAGATTAAATAGTCAAATGTGTAAATTATACTAGATTCTCGGATTAGATAAAAATAGATCAAATAGATTGGGAGATGGAGAGAAGATAATCTAATCTGTTCAATTATTACTATAAGAAGTTATTGTAATTTTAGCTTATTTATCATTAAAGGATTGCAAATAGGAAATTCAGAATTTGATTCAAGCATAACCTACAAGAAGTTTAAAGTATCAATCAATGGAGAAGGAATTATTATAAACCAAATAAAAATACTATGCTGTGGAAAGGAGTCCTAAATTTTGGAATTCTAGCAATGATACTCCAAAAGCTAAATTCTTTAATTACTCAAATTCATCAGGGAAATGATTTATTGTAATTAATTTTAATCATTTACCCAGATATTCATTTTTTATTTTTTCAACCACTTTAATCCAATTTATTGGACTGGCTTCTGCATCTTTGAATTTATAAAAAAATTATGATGATTCCAGAATCTAATTAATTAGAGTACTTCAATACATAATAAATGCCGTCAAATGATATTTTTATCGTATCATCGATTGGTAGATATTTCTTTTCTCCTTTAATAAAGTCTATTAATAGACAAGGAGGTTTAAGATATCCAAACAATATAGCTATTTAAGGAATACAAAACCATCTATTTGAATTTAATTATATAAATCCAACAGATTTATTAAATTACTTTAAACTCATATTAGATTGAATTTCAGGATCTAATCTATTAGATGAATAAGTAATTGATTATTTAAATGTAATTTGAGCATCTTGCTTTTGAAAAATCTATTGAGTTCTTTTGATATTATTTGGTAAAGGAGTTGCTGATTCATCTAATTCCTCAATAATAGTTTTTAATCTATCTTATCTTCTGCGAATCAATTATTATTTCATTTCTACATTGGTTGATGTAGTTTAATAAATTAAACTTGACTTGCTTTGATTTGGAATTATTTCTTAGTATAGTATTTTACATTAATTTGGTATTTCAATCTCATCC
Source organism: Paramecium sonneborni (assembly GCA_905182985.1). Classification (NCBI taxonomy): domain Eukaryota; phylum Ciliophora; class Oligohymenophorea; order Peniculida; family Parameciidae; genus Paramecium; species Paramecium sonneborni. The sequence continues at coordinate 251,732 of CAJJDN010000060.1, forward strand.
TACCATGGTACAAAATGTCTAATAGTATCAAAATATTTATGAATTAAGATTTATTCTGAATTCTCATATCCTAAACGATCTTAAGGATTTAAAGTTAATAAGGAAGTAATAAGATCAGATACATCTTCTGGTAATTTACTGTCGAGTTCATAGTTTAGATTTAAAATGTTACTAAAAACATTCTCATTTTAATTGGAAAATGGTTATTTTCCATGATAAAACTATATATATATTATTTTAGTAATATTTTACTTCATAAATTATACACCCTAAAGCCCATAAATCCGCTTCTTTTGATGCTCTACTGTGAATAAGCATTTCTGGTGATATGTATTCTGGAGTTCCAACAAATGTAGATCTACACTCACCAATTTCACTTTCCATCTTCTTTATTGATCTTATATAATTATGCTAAAATTTATTTATTTGTTCAATCAATTCAGGAGGTTGTCTATGTTCTTCAAAAAAATAACAAGTTGCAAAATCTGTTAATCTCAAATTAAAACTTTTATCAATAACTATATTTTTTGGCTTGATATCTAAATGTGCAATCCCTTCCTTATGTAAATAGATTATTGCATTTGCTATTTAATAAATATAAATTTTAATAAGATTTTCAACATCTAAAGATATACCTTTTTTGAACTCTTAATAAATATCGTATACAATATTTCCTAAATCCCCAAATGGACAATGTTCACAAACGAAATATAAAAACTATTTATCCTAAAAACTCCCAATAAATTCAACCATACCTAAAACATAGAAAATTAATAACTTGGATGCTTTTATGAATATTATTTCATCATATGTCTTTCTATATAAATTTCTGCTTGTTTATTTGATTGTGTGATTTATTCTTTAAATACTTTCTTGATTGCTACTTTTTTATTGTTCTTTAAATAAATAGCCTCAAAAACCTCAGAATATGCTCCTATGTTAATTTAATGGAAAAAATACCCTAACCAATCATGCCTACAATATAAAAATTTTTTATGTTCATTTTCTTGTCTCTTTTGAGTTGGTTCTAGAGCTATATTCCTTTCATAAAATAATTAAATGTATTATTTTAATATATGTCATCTTCTTCTCAGATTTTACTTAATCATTACAAATGATAAGTCATCAAGTCCCAAGAATTCGTTTATTTACTTCTAAATATCAAGTTCTGATTTTTAATCCATTTATAACAATGAAAATCTTGGATTCCTCAAATCATCTTCTGTTAAATTTAATCCTATTTTCTTAATTTTCTCATTTTAGCTCATTGACCATTCAACATATTTGTTTTCTACTTCATAATTTGTTTTAGAATCAGTTTGTATTTTTGGATCTAATTTATTTATTTTTTTATTTACATTAGTCATCTATTGAATGAATCGATACTTCTGTTTACTTCTTTGCTTATTCCAATTTAGGAACTGCATCATATTAATCTTATAATTTCTTTTTCAATTCTGCTGATTTCTGTTTCAGTTAAGTAATTAATATTTTTTCATCCTCTGTTGTATTTATTTCAGTTTTTATTTAGAGATCTTTCATTACATCTTCTATCTTTTCTTTAGGTTATTTAAATTATTTTGGTTCTTCAAATTTTTATTAAATTTTTTTATTTAATTATTCTTCCTATTTTATTTCTGGTTCTTCATTTACAACTTTTTCATTTGGATTTGAAAATTCATCAAAAAATAAAGAAAAATCAACTCCTTCTAAACCATCTCTAAGCCCATCTAACTTATTTTCCATTTCATCAGACATTTCTTCAGGTTACGTTTCCGTTTCCACTTCTATAAATGGATTTTCTTCATTCTCCTTTTTATTTAGTTTTTCTGCCTCTTCACTTGCAAATGCATTATAAACATCAATTATATTTTAAACAGGAGATGCTTATTATTTTTTTTCTTCTTTTTTTTAATCTAATTCTATATCAATATTATCAAATTCTAAATCTTCATCAAATAATGGTATATCTATTTTATATAAATTTTAATCTATAATCTTTTTTTATGGTTCCTCGATATTTGAATCAATAATTACTTCAGATTATATTTTATTTACTAATTAATCTTATATAATATCAACTGATTCAATTACTTCCAAACTTTCTTATTATTATTGTTATTATTATTATTATTGTTATTATTATTGTTATTATTATTCATCAATTTTATTGTTATTATAATTAAATTAATCAGAATTAAATTCTTAGTTTAAAGTATATTCTTTATATAAAGCATCCATATCTAGCTCATCAACAGCTTATGGAACTATATTATATGCTTCTTATATAATAATTTCTTATTAAATTTAATTTTAAACATTTTGTATATTTTCAACACTTACTTAATTTATTTAAGCTAAAAACTATTTCTCTTCTAGTTATTCTATTTTCATTTATTCATCTAATGATTCATCCTTAATTTATTAAACCTTTTCGGTGTTATTTTGTTCTATATTCAACAATTATTCAGCTTCTACAGATGTTTAAGGATTCAAAAATTGTATCTCAACAGATTAAATAACTTCATCTTCAATATTCTATTAAATATTATTAATTCCTAAAGTTTCTATTTAGATACTATCAATATCAAGATATTTTTCTTCTTCATTTTAGATTGAAGCTTGTTATTCTACTTCGTTATTCTCAATTGATAATTTGCTAACAATATCATCAAAAGATAAAATTTAATTATCTAAAGGTCTAATAATAATCAAACTAAAATTACAATTTTATAGCTTCTTCAATATTCTCAACATCGAACTCTAACATATTTCCTTTTTATTTAGTTGTTATAATTGATTAAGCTTTTGCAATTTTATCTTCATCACCAAAAACTAAACAAAGACCCACAGCTTTTTGCTTAGTCTGAAAAACAACTTATTAGTTAGTTAAAGAACTTAATTTGAAGTAAATGTTTTCATTTTTTTATAATTTCAAGCCCGTAATAAATGCTACAACTTGTTAGTGTTCCAAGTTTACAGGAACTTTTATTTCATCTTTTTTGGTTTAGTAATTTTCACAAACAACATTTAATTAGTCATCATTTATTGCTAAATAATTTATTCTGATATTATCAATATTGGATGAGCTGATTATCTATAAATCAAATCCTTATCTAAGTAAAACAATGTATATATACCTTTCAAATTGATATTGCTAGTTCTAGTGTAAAGTTCATATTGCTCTCCGATTATTTATTTTATGGATACGATCACTTTTGGAATTTCATCAAAATCTTAATCAAATTACACATTCTTATTATGTAACATTTTTTTATACTTTTGTGAATAGTTGATGCGCTTTTAAATTTTAAAGATCAAGTATTCCATTATTTTGTTAAATTCCGTTAACAAAAAGGAATAAAGACACTACTATTAGAAAACTCTTCTTCATTTTTAATATTAAAATATATAAAACGGATGCTTATAAAAAAAATGAAAAATAAATTTAAATATAAAATTATAGAACTCATAATATCAATAGGAAAATTGATAAAATAAACAATAAATCTTATATAATACAATTATGACTTTTTTTTTATGAATAATTTATTATTTTATTGTATTTATTACTTATAATAAACATTGAATAAGAATGTTATTAATTCTTTTCTTGATATTTAGAATTGAAGAATGTAGTTTGGCTTATTTTTTAATTATAAGTGTATATTAGTATTGATTATTTAATATTATTTTAAATAAAAATGGATTTTCATCATAAAAATAATGAGCGGAATAATAAGCATGTGAATGAAAAATAAAATTATGATCGAAATGAAAAGTATAATGATCGAAATAATGATCGAAACAATGAAAGAAATAATGAAAGAAATAATGATAGAAATGATAGATATGATAATAAAAATGATAGAAAAAGAAAGGATCGCCATTAAAAGAGAAAGAATAGGAAATACTCATCATCAAGCATATCTAGACCATCATCTTCAGTTTCAGTTTCTGTTTCTTAATCAGAATCATCATCAAGTTCTGAAAAAATACCTCGTTATAGGCCTAAAAATCATGATAATATGGTATTATTATTGGAGAATTTACCAGAAGATTTAACAAAGTAATAATTGGATTGTGCTTTTAATGAAGCAGCAATGGAAGCAAATGTAATTCCTCATGAAGAAATTTCTATAATAAATGCATTTGGGTAAGCCTATATAAAATATTGTACAGTGGATTATGCAAGAAAAGTTTTAATATATTTAAAAGGTAAAATTTAAATAGGAGAACATACTCTTAATGTAGATTTTTATGATGATACTAGTGGTAGATAGAGAAGAGTAATGAATATAATAATAATAATTAGAATAGACATGAATTAAAAAATAGCTTAATTAATTAGCCTCCTACAAGTTATGATTGGATATGTGATAAATGTGGTTATGAAAATTTTGCAAAAAGACACAAATGCAATAAATGTTTAAATCCAAGAAATATTAATTGTAAAATATTAAGTGTCATGATGGCTCCTCCTACTGGATTTACAGATGATTCAATATGTAACACTAGTCTTATGATAAAAGCAAAAGTATTTATTTCTTATATTTAAATAAAGTCAATAGCAGATGCCACTGATAGTGATATATTAGATATCTTTTCTCCTTTGGCTGCTGTTAAAGATATAAGATTAGTCAAAAACAAAGTACCCAAGGATCCTAGAATGAAAGAATAAAAAGATTTTGCCTTTGTTGAATTCTTCAGTGTTGAAGATGCAGAGAATGTTTATAGGCACGTTACTCAAAATGAGGTCAGATTACATGGTGATTAACTAATAATCTAGTATTCAAGAAATAATAGAGCTTCAAGATATGAAGATCATTCGAAACCGTTTGGGTAAACTTTTAGTCTAAACTTAGATTTTACCCAAATAGCTAATTTGTAATATAACCTTAAGGACCATTATAACAATAAATTCCATCCTAAATTTAATCTCAGCTTTCCTCTTAAGCGAATCAATCATCTTAAGCATAATAACCATAAGATATCATATAACAACAATAATAACCATAAATGCAAATTCCATTGCCAATATAAATGCCTATGCCAATACCTTCTCCGATACCAATTCATTAAATTTCTTAAATTACACCAATATAACATACTTAATCGCCATAAACATAATCAATACCTTAAATACCAATTCAAATGCCAGAAGTTTCAATTGTTTAACCTATAGTATAAGCTCCATATCAAACTGCTTAATTAGCTTAAGAGAGAATTATACTTAAATAAGAATAGAAACTTACTTTGTCTACTCCTCCAATGAATTTAATGTCTCAACTTCCACCAAAAATTTATACACCAAAGCCATAATAATAATAACAAAATCCTTAATAATCATAATAATAAAAAAAATAATAAAAAATAGAAGAAACAGAAGAGGAAGTCAAATCTGATAAAGAAGATGATTAGCCATCTCCTCTTCCTACTAAATCTATTAATAAAGTATAACCTCAATTAACTGAAGCATAAATTAGAAAAAAGGCAGAATTAGAATTAAAAAAATGGGAAAAATAATAATAGATAAAAAAACCAGAAGTTAAAGTAACCCCTACAAAACCTATCATTAATTAAGTTGAAGCCTAAACTAGGTTAATTTTATATATTTGCCCTATATGCAGAAAAAAATTTCCAAACGAAGAAGTTATGAATTATCACTCTCTAAATTCTGAGATGCATAAGTAAAAATTATTATAGATGTGAATTATATCATTATTAAAAAGTTGATTTATTTTCATTGTTTTCTATTTATATCTTTTATTTATTCAGCAATATCCAATAATTCTTTTCGAATTACAGCTTTTTGTTTAAAATCAGATTCTTTTTAAGCTTACCTTATTAATTATTCATAGCGATCGTTCAATTATTTTAACTACATTTCAGTTTCATTATTTCTTGCAGACATAGGAGGTGATAATACTTTCTTTTTTGAATGTTATTGTTATTATAATAAACTCTAATCTGCTTAGAAATGCATTTCAGGTTTAAAAGGTGTTGTCTATTTCATATCTTCTAAACAATCTTTAATTGCTTATTTTAAAACATTTGATTTTACTATATTTTATTCAAATCTTGGACTAGATATTTAAGGTTATAAATATTCAAAATTTAACTTTGTATTTTTCTTATTTTGATTATTTATCTAATTTGAATATTAATTATTTGTTGCCATATCTTGATCTGGATCTTCTGAACAAGATGCATTTCTAAATCTATTTCTATTAAATTTATTATTTTTTTCTTCATATTCCAATCTTAATTATAATTACTAATGCTTTAAGTTTAAATCTTTTAATTCTATAGTTAATTTATGTATTGTAGATTAAAATTGATTACTCTTATTTAATAATTCTTAAATTCTTCTTGTCAATTAATCCTCTGTCTATTAACGTTAATTTGATATTTCTTCCATCATTTTCAAAAATGCTCTTTCTTTTTCTTCCAACTAACCTCTATACATTTATATTTATTTTTCATATTCTTATAATTTAAATAATGGACATCGATCTTTATAATCTAAATAATTTGATTCTAATTCATTTTTCTCATTTTATAACTTTTCATATCTCTTTTCTAATTTTTTTACATATGATTATCCTTACTCCAATCTATGTTTCAAATCCAATACTTATTCTTATTATTTTTAATTATCATCTAATTTTTGTTAATCCACCTTCTACATTAATCCTCTCTCATTTATTTTATACTGTTCTAATTGCTTTTACAATTGATCAATTTAATTCTACATTTATTATCTCTCCTTCTTACCATCTTCTATCTTTTTAACTAGATCTGCTACTCGATCTTAGTATTCTTTTAATTATGTATATCTTTCCTCTTGTAAAGCTTCAATTTATAAAATATAATTATTAATATTTTCTTTATCATTTTATTGTCTTTATAGTTACATAGATAATGTTTCATTTTAATTTCTCAATTCTTGTATTTACTAAGACAAAATTTCTTCATCATTAACTTTCAATTTATTAGAAGGTTACAAATCAATCTTTTAAGTTTCCATTACTTTTATTTTTTCTTAAAGAGCTTTCATTGCCATTACATATGCATTTGAAGAACTTTTGTATCCAGAATTAGAAGTATTTCTTTATTCTCGTTAAAACATTAATTATTTTTGATAAAATGATTATAATTAATTAATCCATTCAAATATTATTAAAAAAAGTCTAATTTGCCATTTCAACAATTATATATATGCTATTTTCTAAATCTTATTTCTTATAATTCTTATTCTAAAAAACAGAAGAGTTTTAAGATATATTCAAAAATCAAAACTTCTATAATTTTTTTTCTAAAAGTTTAAATCTTGCATCTATAGAATGAACTAGATTGAATGCTTCAAAAAACTATCTAAATTAAAAAGAATTAAATCATATCAATTATTTAAAATTGTAAAATAAAGATATATTAATATTTTTCAGAAAGAAAAATTTTATGATATTAATTAATGAGAATAAACTTAAGTAATTTAAGTAATTTTCTTTTGAAATAGAAAAAATGCTTTTTAATTCGTAACCGAAATACTAAATAAAATAGTTAATATTTGGATATTTCATTTCTAAATTTTACAATAATCTAATTTATTGTTCTAAATATATTAGAGTGATAATGTTCTTAAATAAATCTTATTAAGAATTCAATATTTATGAAAACTCTATATATAAATTTGAAGTATCTTTAAAAAGGGAGTATCTAAAATATTTTCAACTTTTATCCTGAAAAAAATAAGACAAAAAAAGTATGATATGTATCTATATTTGATTTTGTTTTTTATATTGTTCAAGGGCACACTAATAATATTAAAATAAATAAGATAAGGAATATTTAAAAAGATTGGCTTAAAATATTTTTGTTTCAAGTATACAAGGATTTTAGGTTTCATTTAATTACAATTAATTGTATTGTGATATATATTATTACTAATATTAAATTTCATTGGATAAATATTAATGAATTAGAATATACAATATAATTGAATTTAAGTGAAGGCGGGAGGAGAAAATAATTAATTAATGGATTTCGAATTTCCCCAATTATTGAACCCAACAGATAATGAACCTATAATACTAGTTTCTGAATAAAAAGATGTCTTGAATAGTAAATTATTGACAGCTCGTTAAGTTAGTTAAGGAGCTCTTCAGACATAAGGAAAATCTGATCTAGTTGTTATTAAAGACTTTTTAAAGTAATAAGCTTTAAATTTATTTATAAAATAGGGATTTGACAAAAAATTCTCCATTAGCTTATGTTCCAGATGCTGAATCATAATAACTTGTTGATAATTTTGATTAAAAAAAATACGCTTATGAAAGTTAAGTATAAGAACAAGTAAATTCTTATAAATAACTAAATTAAAAATTATAACAAGGATATGAGAATGCTTGTAATAACATCATATCTAAATTGGTTATAAATGCATAAGGAGAAAGTAATAATGTTTAAAGAGCCTATGATTCTTTATAAACTGTATTGAGAAGTGATCCAGAACAAGAAGCTTCAATTCCTAAGCCAAAGGAAATTGTAGATAAAGTATAAAAAATTAATAGCAAATATAGATTTCTTAATTAAGAGCAGCTCCTGAGTTACCAGAATATTTGTTTACAACTACAAAAAAAGTAAGAGCATGGAGAAACGCTCCTAATGAATTATGTGTATGGAATAAAACAAAAGAGCAATTTTATAGAGAAAATTTAGAATAGAGTTTAAATTAAGATGTTTAAGATAAAACAGAATTAGCTCTAAAATTTTGGAATTCTTAAATAAAAAAACTGGGTGATCAATTATTGAACATAATCTAAGATGATTAATCTATTTAATAATAAAATTTTGTGAATTTAAATATTGAGACTGCAGAAGCATTGGCATTATTATTAAATACTATGATTACTCCATAAACATAAATAATACTTCATATTGGAGATTTTACAGTTGCAGAATCTAAATCAATTGCAGAATCAATATAAAAATTAACTAGTATTTTAAATTTATAGTTAAATTGGAGAGTAAGTGGAAAAGCATAAGGATTATCACATATTGCTTAAGGTATTATAATAAAATTATATTAATAGCAATATCTTAAGCAGAATAATTAAAAGTATTGACATTTTAATTTTCTTCATAAGTTTAAGCAAATTCAGCTAAAGATTTCTTCAGTGAATTCAAAGAAGTTAAATTACCAAATTTGGAGGAAGTAAATGTATTAGCAGAATAATCTAATATAAATGGAGCAATTTAATATATATCTAAAGCAGTGAAATCAATTGGAGGAAATTAAGTTAAAAGAGTTTTATTTAATTTTAGGTAAGTTTATTAAAATAAATTATTAGTCAATCTTAAATTGATAATAAATCAGCTTAATAATTAGGAGAAGCATTATCTACATATAAAGGTGTTAAAAAACTTACTCTTAATTTTTCAGGTTACTCTTTATAAAGCAATTGTATTAAAGATGAAGGATTTAGTGGATTGATTTAAAATGTTGTCAATTTTGCTGATAGTCTTGTTGAATTGACAATTAATGTTGGAAGAAATTAATTAACAGATAACTCATTAACTAGTTTAAATAAACAATTTTCAGTTGTACAATGGGTTTCATTAAAAAGTGTTAATATTAGTATTCATTATAATAAAATTACAGAATAAGGAGCTCGTAAATTAGGCAAAGTATTATATATTTATTATATAATATAGTTCCTTCATAATTTACCTATATTAGTTAATGTTTCTGTAAATTTGAATTCAACAGAGATAAATTAAAAAGGATTGAATTTTATAATTAATTAATTAGGCCCATAGGTAAATGCTTCAATTTGGGTCAAATAATCAAATATAAGTTAAGAAGAAGCAGCAGAATTTGTTGGAAAAGTGGCATCATTGAGAATATGATTTTGTTAATTAATTACATTAGCAAATATATATATATATATTTATTATCACTAATTTGATCTTTTCTTAAATGTTATTTATGGAGACTCATTTCTTCTGTAAACTTCAATTTCAGGGGAGCTATTCTCTTTTTATTCAAGGAAGGAACTCTGTTCTTTTCTTAGTTATTAATCATTTATATACTTTCTGGTTAGAATTTCGTCATATTTTTGTAACTTTTCAGAAATAAATGTAAGTTCTGTAACATATTCTTTCATTCTTGTATTATATAGATCCTTCATTGCTTCAAAACATCTTTATGTTTCTTCTATACTTTTTACATCTAATGAAGGAATCCTTTCATTCAGATAAAGTTCAACTTTCTCCTATATATCTTTTTAATTAATTGTTATTCCACTTGATTATGGTAATAAATTTTGTTATTGTTATTATATTTTTTTATTACTTGTATTTGATGTCCCTCCTCTTTAATATTATTCTAATTCTCTAATCAAAACTAATTTCTCTTACTCTAATCTTTTTACAACAGCTTCCAAATCTACTTTTTCATTTCTTCTTATCTAATTTATATTTATATATAATAACCTCATTTTCTAATTGTCCAACTCTTTAACTAAATCTTAAAGTAGACAATGATTCTTCAATATTATCATTTTCAGAACTTATTGTAGCAATCATAACAGTTTTACAATTACCTCCTAATGAATCTTTTAATAATGTGGTCATCAAAGAATTTCTATATGGTATATGTTATCTATTTGCTCCTTTCATTCTTTCGTTTAAAGCTATAATAACTTATTCTAAGTAAGTTAAAGATAAATTGATATATTTTGCTTCATTCAATAAATTACCTTCTACTTAAGATTTACTTATTCTTTCTGATCCTGCTAAATCAACTAAATGCAATTTGCTAACAAAACAAGTCTCACTTGTAGTATCACATCCTTCAAGAGTTACAGTAAAAATACAATGAGATCTTGAACTTGATTAATTCATAGGAGTTGAACTAACTTATCTTATAAAATTTCCCATCATAAGCAAATCAATTCCTTCCTATTCATTATTACATTAATGAATAGATAAATTCTTTAAATGAATATTATTTTAATCATCTTCAAATAATGCTATCTTTAAATTGATATAATATATACTTTATTCCATTATTCTAAAGGAGTTTCCAAATGTCTTTTTTCTAATAAATCATAAGCATTTTCATTATATATTTCCATGAATGAAATATATATTTTATATTCAAATTTTGTTCTTTTATCTATTTCATCAAATATATAAGAAAGAGCTCTTGGTATAATACCTCTCAACTACCATGTTTCAGCTCCACTCATTGTATAAGTTTTACCTGATCCTGTTTATCCATATGCAAATATAGTGGCATTATAACCATCCAAAAAACTAAATTTGAATATATAGTTCAATACCTATTTATTACAGGAGTTGTAACATTAGTGAATACATGCTCTTAACTTGATTTCTAATCAAAAACATGAGTAAAGTTAAAATCCAAATTATCTCTACTGTTGTTAATCAATCCAAATTTAACATGTTTAGGTAATAATACTTACAGTTTCTTATTTTGATATATTTAGTATTGCATGGCATTTTAAGATTAACTTCATTTACAAATATAACTATTACCTATTTGAAGGTTTTAGTCTCAGATATACTTCGAATTGAGATTTCATAAACTGTTAAAAATATTAATAAAAAAAGTATCAATTGGAAATTCTAGTTTTTGAAATCACTCTTTTCAATATACTTACATCCTTTTCATCTATTTCATAAATTGTTGAAATTATCTATCTACAAAGAAAGCATTCCTTCTACTTCTATGCTAATTGCATTGCACACTAATAGCAAATTCCTCCATGACCACAATTCATTAAAATTGCATTAGAAGATTTTTCACAACAAATAATGCACTTACTATTTGAATTTTAAGGACAGGGCTTCTTTTTCTAAATTATATTATTATTCAAATTTCTCTCTGTTAATATTTCATTTTAATTTGTATCTTTCAGAACAACAATTTCTAAATCTTTTATTTATCGAAAATAAGCATTTGATAATTTTTACATAAAAATTGATGTTTTAGTTATCTCTTTTTTAATTTATTTTTCAGTATTTTAAGTTCCATTTTTAGGAGATGAATTTCTTGATTCGATTGAATCTATAGCTAAAATAAATTCAATTATGGAACTGGAAAAGACATATGAGATTGTACAAAAAATTAGGATATTCATTGATATTATGCAATACATATAAAGATCTCCTATTTTGATAGTGAAATTAATTCCAAGTACATTTAAGGTATTTACTATCCAAATTGTTGCTATCAAACTACTTAAAGCTGAAGTATATAATAACCATGATAATATTTTAACTAATTAAGAATGGTTTTAGATATACCTTCATTTTTAAAGCGATTTATTATTGTGCTATTGTTAATTCTAATTAATTTTGAAATTAACATCAATAAAAAAGTTATAGTAGATCCAATTAATCCACTTAAAAACATCCAATACCACCAAAAGGTTTATGACCATGTCCAATCTACATATAGATTCATTTTTAATGTTATACAAAGTATTGCTATCAGTTATGAAAATCGGTAAAAAATTTTAGTCTATATTAAAAATGAAAAATACCAATCTTATAATCGTTGAATATTAATGTTGTTCATCTTATTTCTTATCACAAAATATTTTAAAAATAAATGATAATCCAACAAACATATTGCTGAAAATATAATACTTTAGCTCTAAATAATATGTAAGTGCGATATATATCTAAATTATATGAGATAACTTACATAAAAGAAAATGTTAAGAATGTGATCGATATTTTCGATAATTTATCTTCTCGATAATTTAATCCATATGATTAGTTCATTCAATATGGCACATCCAAGAGGTAAAGCTAAGGGAGTTTATTGAAATTAGAACAAAGTGATTAGGAGAACCAAAATATTGATATAGGTGTATTTGTAACACAAGTGCTTGTATGCTAATTCCACAACTTCTCTTGTCAATAATATCAAATCATTACTTTTACATAGATTTTGTTTTTAGTTAAATATTATAATTAGCAAAAATGAATTTTTTTGGATTAAATGTTTGATTTTACAAATTGATTTGAAATATACATTTAGAAACATAATGTATACTTTTTTTTTAGCTTTAATATTATTTTTAATATAATTACATACACTGCAAATTTATGATTTCTTTATGATCAAGCTTACTGTTTTAAAGTAGAAATTTCTTTAATTATAAGAGTTGTAAAATAAATGTTAGTTTTAAAAGTAGATTTTATTGAATTATGATATTGTAATAAAATTATTGTTTAAATAATTTGTATAATAATTCAATAAATTCACAATTTTTCTGAACTCATTTTCTTTAGACTACCTAAATCATGCTTACTTCTTTAACTAGTATGTAAACGCATAGTTGATTTTCTTCTGAGTTTACTTGTTAAAGTATCATCCATTTTTTCTGTTTTGATTTCTTCTTCTTTAAAGAGATGAATTTTCTGACAAAATTGTTCTGGTATAAATTTAAATAGAATTGAGAAGATGATACCTCCAAATCCAAAGGCTATACATAATAAATGTTAAAAGAAGGTTAAATGAGAAACTTTAACATATTTTCCTCCATATTGAATAAGGAGAACTTAAACAATGACTGTAATAGTTTGAACTATCCAAAATAAAGGATTATTACAAAAATTAGCAAAGGGATTTCTAGTATGATAATCTAATTATCGACAGGAAATTGAATTAAATACTTACATTAAAACAAATGCTTAAAAGAAGATACTCATTTATACGACATTTTGTGGATACTTGAATTAATAGAATGAATATGATTACATTTTATCCAATCAATTCTTGTGGAATTTAGCAGTCAATATATTTGGGTAATAGAAATAAAATAAATATAAGAATTGTAATTTAATACAAGCTTGCACCAACAATAGTACGATACATAGTTGGGGATACAATTTAATCAGTTCTTTTATATGGTTATCTATCTAAAACTTTAATAGAAGGAGGTTCTGTTGCTAAAGCTAAAGAGGCAAATGTATCCATAATTAAATTAACCCAAAGCATTTAAATAGCATTAAGTGGAGACTATTTAAGAATTACAGCACCTGTAAAAGACATGAATAATGCAACTAAATTAACAGTCAATTAAAATTGAATGAATTTTCTAATACAATCATAAATATTTCTACCCCATTTCATAGCTAAATTTATTTTAAGATATAATACCTGTAATAATTGAACTAAAATTATCATCTATAAGTATTATATCAGCAGCATCTTTAGCAACATCTGATCCAGTAATTCCCATAGCAAATCCAACATCTGCTTTTTTTAAAGCAGGTGCATCATTAGTACCATCTCCTGTAACTGCAACAACATTACCTTCTTAAATTAAACCTGTGACCAATAAATATTTATCTTCAGGTGATGCTCTAGCCATTACTTTCATTTCTCTACTTATTTTCGAAAAGATCTACATATTTTTTACTACTTTTATTTCATTTCCTTCTTCATTTTTACCATTCACTAATCCTCCTACCAAATCTCTAAATGTTTTCCCTTCAATCACTTCGAATTCTTATTATGCTCTATTTTTCTCTAATATTCCACATTCCAAAGCAATAGATTAAGCTGTTATTATATTATCTCCTGTAACCATTCTAACTTTCACTCCAGATTTTGTACATTATCTTATGGAATCTGCTACATCAGGTCTTATTGGATCTTTGATACCTGCAATTGCAATTAAAGTTAAATCTTTATCAATTTCATCTTCATTTATTTGATGTACATGTGCTTTTGCATTTACAAATCCTTTTATTGCTTAACTTTAAGGTTCTAAATCTTTATATGCAATAGCTATGGTTCTTAAAGATTAAGATGCAAAATTTTCAATAACATTATGTAATATGTCATCTTTTTTTGTTTTATCGAGAAGCACCTCAGCACCATTATTAGAAACATATCTAAAACATTAAGCTAAAATAATTTCTGAAGCTCCTTTAGTAAATATTCTAATAGTTTAATTTTAAGGATTTAAAATAGCAGTAACCATCTTCTTTCTTTTACTACTGAAAGGAATTTATCTTAGAATTCTATCATTTAATCTATAATTAGAATATTTATATCCAAAATTATCTGCTAATTCAATCAATGCACATTCAGTTTTATTGCCAATTTATATCCATCTATTAGAATCTCTATCTTTGGTTGGATTAGCAATAGAATTACAACATATTGATTCAGACATTATTCCAATAGATTATTTAGATATTTTAGATGTTATATTTATTTCTTGATTCAAATAAATGTGATTTTCAATCCATAATGCTGTTACTTACATTATATTTTATGTTAAAGTTCCAGTTTTATCACTACAAATATTATTTGCGCCACCCATTATTTCACAAGATGCTAAATTCTTTACTAGATTCTATTCATCTTTCATTTTTCCTACAGAATAAGCTAGAGCTATTGTCACTGCCAAAGGTAAACCTTCTGGAACTGCAACTACTATTATTGTAACTCCAATCATAAAAGCTTCAATTATTAATTATAATGATTTCAAAGTAAATAACTCATGTTTATGATCTATAAAAACATCAATTAATAAATGTCCCATCAATGCTATAAATGTTAATATTGCTACTAATGTACCCAATTTACCTATATTTTCAGCAACTCCTTCTAGTTTTTACTAAAGAGGAGTGGGAGGATTATCTTAATTTAATAATTATTTTAATTATCCTTATATTGTATTTTAACCTACTTATAATACCAACATATATCCATTTCCATCTAAACATCTCGTGCCACTAATTAAAAATGGACTTATATGATGATGATCTTTGCTACTAAACTATTGTTGAGAAATCTCATTAAATGGTAATTTCTTTATTTCATCAGATTCTCCTGTCATTGGAGATTCATCTACTTTTATTTAAGAACCCTATATCATCAAACCTATATTCAAATTTTATCAAATACCATCAACTGGAAATATATCTCCAATACCAAATTGTAATATATCTCCAACTACTATTTCTTTTACTGAAATCTCAACTATTCCACCTCTTACTACTTATATCAATCCATCATCTAATTTACGTCTCAATTATTAAAATTATCTCTCTTTTAAATAATTATTACCAGCTGTTATAGAAACTATTAAAAAAACAGCTAAAAATATTGTTGCTCTAAATAATAATTCAATTTTATACCCTTCAGTCCATCCTGTTTTTATTCCCTCATTTATTATACCTATTATTGTACTGACCAAAGCAGCTACCAACAGAATTTATAGCATTGTATCTCCAAAACACTCTAATATCAATTCCCATAATTTTGCAGGCTCCTTTTCTACTGGATCATTATTTCCAAATTTATCTCGGTTCTCTTGTACTTATGCTTCTGAATCTATTCCTTTCTATTTAAATTAATTTTCGATTCTACTAATAAATGCGATTTCAATTATTTTGCCAATCCTTAATCCCCTCCTAATTTTACGACTTTCTAAAAACTTATCCCATCGTTTATGGAATTTAAAAGAAACAATTCTTTCAACTCTTCAATATTATGAAATTCTTCAAAATCTTTTTAGTCTTTTTATTTTGAATATTGTTATTACATTATAAAAATATTAACGATTTTCATTAACAACAATTATTATTGTAGTTAACTTTATTTAAAAAAAAATGATAATCCTTAAATAAAATCTCATAATGTAATCTAAAAATGATTACTTGTTATTACTTGTCATAAGTTGAAAAGGACATTCTTTATTAAATTTTAGATATTAAATTATATAATATGCAATTTGTATCTTCAATTAATTAAATTTATAAGCCAATAATTATATATCCTTATATCTATTTTAGGTTCATAGTACAATTGCATTAATTTTAATTTTATATCACATACTATAGATCAATCCATAAATTCAATATGAAATTCCTTTTTATTTCAAAACATTTAACTATTTTATATATATTCAAAACATCATAATAATTTAAAAAATAAATTGAGTCTGTTAATAAATTAATATTTTTTTTAATTTATTTGTTAAATGATGTAGCACTCTTTATCTCCCATATAGCAAAATGATGAAGACTATTTAAAACCTAAAATCCCCGAAATAACACAACAAATGCCATAGTTTTGTTAATATTACAAGGAGAATATACAATACCCATCCTTAATATAAACTGTCAGAAAAAAATAAATATTTGATACAAAAAATGTTAGCTATTAAAATATTTCACCTTTAAGGTCAAACTAAATTCAATTTCGAGTTTCTTAACCAAAAAGTCCAATAATTAGATAACAAATTGAAATTCCTTTATAATAAAAATCTCAAACTTAATTTTTCCATTAAATTCCAACTTCATTGACACCACCAAAAAAATAAAATATGAATCCTAATATATCTACATAACAAGCTGTTATTCCTCAACATTAAAATCCTTAACTTATTCATAAAATTCCCTTAAATGAGTAGATTAAATAAAAAATAAATAATTATTCTATGAAAATTTAAAATCATTAAGATTAGGGTTAATAGGAAAATATGAAGGTTGAATAAAATTAAAGAGACATGTATTTATGTTTATAAGAAGAATTAGAAAAATCGGAAATGAAATTAAAATAATTAACTGAAAGAAGCTAATTAATGGAAGAAAAACGAAAATAACTGAGAAATACTTTTAAAAATACTACGAAATAATTCTAGAAAAATCTTTGATGATGAATTTTTTGAGACAAATTATTTTTTTCATAAACTTAAATTCCTATATATTTCATAGCAATAATAAATCTTATTAATCAATCAACAAAACCAAATCAATTTTTTGAATAATAATAATACTCTCTCATTCTTTCTTTTAATTTTAACCAAGCTAATTAAAAGATCAGGAAATAGAAAAGTAAGTAACCTAAAATTTATAAGTAATTGATGATAAAAATTAATTAAAATATAACTGAAAAAGGTTCATGTTAACATAAAAAATCTTATTAATTTTCAATTAATGTTCTTAAAAATATTTATTCATGAATAAAATAGTACAATTGGATCCAAAATCAATCAATCAAATTATTTTTCA
Source organism: Paramecium sonneborni (assembly GCA_905182985.1). Lineage (NCBI taxonomy): Eukaryota > Ciliophora > Oligohymenophorea > Peniculida > Parameciidae > Paramecium > Paramecium sonneborni. The sequence continues at coordinate 269,807 of CAJJDN010000060.1, forward strand.
TAATAAACAAAAAAATTTTTATTCTTAAAATATGATTATTTCTTTTAGTACATTGTTTTGAGAATATAAATAAAATAATCTCCTTTCCATATAATGATATTTCTTGATCACGATATTTAAGATATAGAGGACTCCATATTTTTTAATTTTATTCACTTTTCTTATTTTTATCTGTTCAAATTAGGTCGACCTATATTAGTAAAGCAAAACGAAGAATCTTGAAAATTAATATCAATTCGTCTTCTTGGAAACCTTATATTTTATTATATACAAGAAAAGTTCTCTCAGATTCTATTCAAGCGAAAAAGGTGATAAAATTAATCGATTTATTTTATCCAACAATTCATTTTTATCAATTTCTATGTGTATAATAGAGCATTATCAAACATGAGCAAAAATGTTCTCTTAATATTTCCTAACCTTATTAATTTATAAAAAATAATGCTCCAGTATTACAATCAACTTATAGAGTTCCTTATTAACTGTTGACTTCTGGTTGAACACATGCCTTATTAAGGTTTCCAAGAAGCAAACTTCTCTTTAGAACTATGATCTCTTCCAACAGGGCTTACTTCTGCAGAAGATTCCATGTTCTCTGAAAATCTGGAGGTGAACAATAAAGGAAAATTTAATTAATTAAAATTTAATTTGGTTTAATTTTTTTACATTTACTACTTTATGCATGCCGATATGATAAGCAGCTTTTTTATACAAATTTTGCAATTTCATAATCAATTTGAAAATCTTTCCTTAAATTATTGAAAAATATTTTTAGATTAAATAAATATATCTATTTCATTTTTTTCTTGACAAGGTTATCTCATCTATTAACGGTGAGTTGTTCTTAAAAATAAAAAACTCTTTACTCAAAGCTTCAGATTTTGTTTATTTATCTAAGATAATGAATCCCATACTAAGGTACATTGGAGAAAACTGTTATTTAAGCAGGTTTTTATTTCTTTTTATTGACTTAATTAACTGCTATTTATTAGGTTTTTGAAACTAAGGTTTTTTAAATTTCCTTTTTGCTGCATGTAAAAAATTTAGGTCTTATCTTTATACGATTTATTTCATAAAGTGATTAAACAGCATCTATTTCATGAGATATGGAATAAATCTTATTATTTATTCAACTATTTATTTTAGCACTACCTTGAATAAATTATTTAAATAATTTTGCTTCTATATATCAGCCATTTTTGTTACTACCTAAATAGGTAGACTTATTTGGATAATTTATAGACTAAAAGCTATAAATTTTCTTTTTGGTGAAATTGATGAATCTTTATCTAATCTTCAAATCCAATAAACGAACAATCAAGAGATGATAGATCTTTGAAGAGAAGTTCAAAACAGTTTCTATCCATCATTTAGCTTGACTCAATTTATTCTAAGTATTAATACTCAATTTTATAAATTAACAAAATGAAACATAATCTTGAATTTATAAAATTTAATAAACTAAATTTTTATCAACTGAAATTAAATATTCTTTTCAAAGGATAGTAGATTATAATAAAATCTTACTAGCTAATTTCACTGATTATCCCTAATAATTTAAAATTATATCTAATTCTATCTAATGATTTACTATATACAATAATTTGAACAAATTCTTAGATCTTTTTTAAAGTATTTATTAGATCTAAAAAATACTGATACATAGATTGAATTTTTATAAATGTGAGGGGTTTTATGTTGAAATAAAAAATTTTTATGAAATTTTATTGGAATAAAAATAAATTGATTAAATCAGTAACGTTAATGATTACTTTTATTCACTGATGCATCTTCTTCGAGCCATTTAATTCTTTTACCATCTTCCCATAAACCCAATCGGATAGTTCCATCAGGAAGATGATATTTTCCCTATCCACTTTATTTTCCATATGCCCATTATCCATCATATTCTAATAATATTTAATTTGATTACTTCTTCCATCTGCCCATATATAAATTCCTTAACCATGTTTTTTATCATATTAATATTCTCCTTCATATCTTCTACCATCTCTCCAAGTATAAACTCCTCTACCATGCATATTATTATTTAACCATTCTCCATCATATTTCTTATAATAAGATAAATTAATACTCTGCCGTCTGTCCAAGAATAGATTCCTCTTCCACAAATTTTATTATCTACCCAGTTACCTTCATATGATGATCCATCATTCCAAATATATTTTCCATATCCATGTTTTTTTCCTTCTTTATAACTACCTTCATATTTAGAGCCATCTGCCCATGTTTCAACTCCATTTCCATCTTATAAATCATCTTTCCATTATCCCTCATATTTAGCCCCATTTACATGTATATAAACACCAAAACCATTTGCCTTATCTTCCTTCCATTCTCCTTCATAAATATCTCCATCTACATGCCAAAATTTTCCTTAACCACATGCTTTATTATCTTTCCATTATCCTTCATATCTAGCTCCATCAGGCCCTAATTTCAGATCATATGATTACAAATTTAAAGTCCAAAACCCTCTCGAACTTGACCTCTCCATTCACCATCATATATAGCCCCACTTTTAAATGTAAATGGTGGTCTTCTTTCTGGGTATGTATTTTAATCATTATGATAATTTGTTGTCTCTTATTTATCAGCTTATGAGAAATATTATTGTAATTATTAATTAGATTTAAACTCTGGATGCGGTGAATGAACTTCTTCTGTCACTAGAGGTTGATTTTAAAATTAACTAAAGTTCTGCTATTACATAGATTGTTATTGTTAATTCGAAACGTTGGTATAATCTAAATTTTTAGTGTTTTCATATTATTTTAAATCTTGTGGAAACGAAGTAGCATCTATAACAGTTTCCGAATTTTTGCATACATTGCATGCACTTGAGCAATCATTCCCCATTTTTTTTTAAGTTAGAAATATATAATATTTAATATATTACTTAACTAAATCAACTTAATATTAGACTTCTTTTACTTTTGTAATTTACTTTAAATATTATTTTTCATTTAATCTAGATCCAATATATCTTTACGATGATTATTGTTTTAAATATAGAAATATATATAATAAATTCCTTCAATATTTTAACATTTTTTTATGAGCAATAAAATTTAATGGTATTTGAATTGCAGTTTCACAAAATGGCATTTCAAAAGATTCTTCAACTCTTGGTTTGTAATAACCTTAATTATTTTTAATAAGATCATTAATAACTTATTGCTCCTCTTCTGGATCAGGTACTTCCTCTTTCAATTTTTTATCTAAATGTTAATCTGTATTAGTATTTTATAAAGATTATCTTATATCTTCAAGAAGTTCTTTACAAAGTCGGTTCTTTGATAATTTTCCAAATTAATATAGCTAATTGTATTGTTGTTTTGAAATAAGTATATCTGTGATTTTATCTGTTTATAAAAAATACTCTTAACTAATCTCGCAAGGAGGCCTTAAGAAATTATACTTTTCTTTACCAAAAATTATTTTCTATATTTTTAGATATTCCACCATATTTTTATTCAACTTACGATTTGTGGCAATGTTCAAATAATCCAGTTGGAATCGAAGATTTTTCAAATGAGATTTTCCTTACTGTTATTTCCTCTAAAAATCCTTTTACTATGTTCCAAGAAAAAGTGATCGTACTAGGACAATTAATTACATAACATTTATGCATTCTCGAACGATAGTTATTTTATAGATAATCTAAAACTCTTTAAAGTTATTATCTAGGTAAACTTGTGATTCCTAAACCTCCTAAATCCATTACTACTACCCTAAAAAAATTATAGAGAAATAATATTTTACCAGTTTTCTATTTATCCAGGTAACATGTAATTTGTTAAAACATGTTCAAGAAATATAGTCATTGAATCTAAGGTTATGTCAATATTTTTTTATGCTGCCAATTTTATAGCATTAACCACTATTATTGGTCTAAATCTATTATCCCTTCCATGCAAATAAATTGAACCACTTGACTAAAAAAATAAGTAAAGATTCATTACTAAGAATTTCGTTGTTTCCTAATTTTCCTTAAGTGGAAATGCTTGTTTTCTCCATTAAATATAGGCCTATATAGCTGCATAAGTCTTTTCAAACTTAAATTTAGTAGCATAGAGCATCCTCAGTAATTAAGGTTCAGTCCACCTAAAATTAATTAAGTGAGAACTTAGGCATAAAGCGCTTAGATATTAAATATGCTTCGAATTATTTCAAGATTTCGATTTCTTGTTAATCAAACTCAACTTAACCTTCAAATATTTTTCTAACCTTTATTTTGTCAACTATATAACAAATGTCTTCTTCTATTTCATATTTCAAATTAATATATACATTTAGGAAATAAAAGATAGCATTCTTAAAATAAGGTTTATCTATTAATCATTTAATTAATGAATCAACTTTAATAAACTTTAAGGTATATTAAGTTAAAGATAGAAAAAAGATTATACACACAGATCAAAATTATGTTAACGTAAGCAGTTTTTTTAAAGAAACTTTCGAAAAAGAACCTGATTATGAAGATGTATTATTTTAAAATTTAACTAAAATTATTGTAGTCCCATAAAGTTGTGTAACTTTAAAAGCATTTGATTACTTTAAGAAATATTATCAACCATAACAAATTATATGAGGAACTTTGAATAGAGATAATTTATTTTTAAATCATCATGATAAAAATAAATGCTTCCAGTTAATCCATTGAACGAAGAATGCTAGCAGCTATCTATATTTAACTAGAATCATTTAAAAGTATTTAATTATTCTAATATAAATAGAATTATATCTAGCAAGATTTTTGATGAATTCTTAATTGAGCCAAAAGATTCAAAATTAGCAGCAAAATATCCAAAAGTTCAATCACTTTCAATCACATATTAAGAATAATATAAAACTTTGTATCCAAATTTTTTTCAAGAATTTTAATGATTAATTTTATATATAGTTTAATCTATAAAAAAAACCAAAAACTAATATCAAAAAATTTAGCTAATCTATTTGGTAACGTTTTATTTGAAGGTCTTTCTTCATTATGTTAGCATGTTAAGAACAATAATCTGAACTCATTCCTTTATTTAATTAAAATACACTTCCACTCCATGGTAAGGGACGTCTAAAATTTACCCAAAATATTTAATTTCAGCTTAATCTATATAACCTCTTATATTATACTAATTTTATTCATCTTCTCATTTTTTATTTGTTGATTCGAAACCTATTGCTTCACTGATTTAATACATTATTTCTATTTTTATAATTCAGATATTTAATCCTAAATTATAAAACCATTTTCTTTTCATTTATTCTTTCAGTTGTCCTTGTAATAATTTTAGTGGATTTTGGATTATGTTTTATACTTTCTATTAAAAATCTCTCTAAACTTAAGTGCTTTCTTGTTGAATTTTTTGGATCTCATTTAAAGAAACAATATCTTATGTTTTATTATTATTTTTGCAAAAATCTGAATTGTTTTTTATTAGGATATCCTTCTTGAGGTTATTTCTTCAATTTTTTTTTGTATTTTGGTTATGAGCATTGAATAATATTATTTTCCTATTTACGGTATATATTTCTAAAATAATATAAACTGTAAATAAATATCAAAATATTATTAGTAAGCTGCTCCCTGAAATATGTAATTTTAGTTAAATAGTAAAAGATATTTTCAAAATATATTTATTAAGATACAACTATTTAATATTGTTGATTTCCGAAACCCTTAGATTTTGAATAGAAGTATTTATAAAATCGTATAATTAATTAAATAATTTTAAGTGAATAATTATTTTTAATTAGATTTTCATAAATTAAAAATATTATGAATTTCTTGAATCATTAATTCAATCTATAAATTTTTTCAAAACCTCATTTCATAAAATTAATAATATAATATTCTCTATAATGAATTAAACTAGCTTTTCCATTTTTGAATAAAATTATTCAAGAATGAATTCAATATGGCATGAAGGATAACCTACTTATGAATAGATAGAAAATTAATTACAATAATAACAGTTAGAAAAAGCAATCTAAATAAAAGATGAATTCAATAAATTTATAGACAGACCTTAATACAAGTTAGTTAATTAATTCTTGGTATCAACAAATTGTTTTCTTAATATGAATAATCTTCGTCTAAAGACTATAACTCATAATAATGTAGCTAAATCATCACATATTTAGATTAAAGGCATATAATTGTCGGGGAAAAATGAATGTTTATAATTGTTTGGTGAAAAAAAAGTAATTCAAAAATGGAAAACTTATATAGCCAAATACACAATCTAAAGGCACTTTTAAAAGCATTACAAGATACTCAAACTAATCGGATAGGGTAGTTATGCTAAAGTATTCAAAATCTAAAGGAAATAAGATTAGAGCATTTTTGCTGTCAAAATTTTTAAAAAAGTGAATGTTTTAGAAAAAGAGAAAGGAGTGGTAATAAATGATTAAATTTTAAGGAAAGCTTACTATTAGAGATAGACATAATGAGAAAACTCAAATATGAGAATGTAATACAACTACACGAGGTTTTTGAAGATGCTGAAAAAGTTTATTTAATTATAGATTATTTATAAGGAGGAGATCTTCTAAACAAGATATTAAATAAGTTGGAGGATTATAATGAGCATATTGTTTAGAATCTAATGTTTAATCTATTGAGCTCATTGAAATATCTACATTCTAAAAATATCATACATAGAGATCTTAAACCAGAAAATCTAATTTTTAGAACAAAGTGTAATATGATTGATATCGTAATTGCAGATTTTGGACTTTCCGATATCTATAATGAACATGACATCTATTTATTTTAAAGATGTGGTACAGTTGGTTATGTTGCTCCAGAAGTTTTGAAGGATCAAACTTATAATCATAAAGTTGATATTTTTTCAGCAGGTGTTATTTTATTCATTTTACTTACTGGAGAAATGCCATTTATTAATTATGCAAATAGTGAAGAGTTAGTTGTAAGTAATTATTAATGCTAAATTGATTTTGATAAACTCAATCATAAAAATATAAGTGCTTAAGCATAAAATTTAGTTAAATTACTTTTAGAAGTGAACATATGCTAAAGACCATCAGCTGAAGATGCTTTATTACATGAATGGTTTACCAATCCAAAAACAGAAACATTTTGCAATTTGCCAGTTAATATTGTTCCATTTATGGTCACTCGTAAAAATCAAGATGACATTATCAAAAGCAGTACTCCTTTGTGGAACTAGAATGAAAGCTTTTAAGATTCCTCATTTTTATAAAGTAAAAATTAAAATGAAGGATTATAAAATGAAACTAGATACTTCGATGATTTAATCAAATCATAGTTAGATTACTTCGAAAATATGGATGATTCTATTGAAGAAGACTAAACATTATCAAATATGGTTCCAAGATATCATATGTTAGTTAGGTAGAGAAGTTATGATTGATTATTTAAATATATTTATGTATTAAATTATTAAAACAACTCTTATATTTGATATTAACTTACTTAATTATGAAAATCTTCTATACTTTACCATTATGTTTAAATTATCAATTCCTTTATAGGCTTTTTTTGATTACTAAAAATAAAAATGTGTATACAAAGGGAATTCCATTAATAAGAGAATAATAATAATTATTAAAATTATCTTAATATTTTCTAAATTTTAGTAAATTTTATTTACAGGTTCTTAATAAATATTGCCTCAAATAATTGTTCTTTAATATTAGAATGTAAGATTAGTTTAGAAAATACTATGTTTTCTTATAGTTTTAATGAGTTTCATTAATTTAAAAAATAAATTAGGAAAATCAAAACCTCAATTGCTTTGATAAATGATCTTAATAGATATCATAAAACTATTAATAAAAGTAATTTTCAAATATGTACTGCCAATTCTATTTACATCGTTTATTATTTATGAATGGCCAAACTTGAATGCCAATCAGGCCAGAATTTTAATGAGTATAAATGTAGTGTTGATAGTAAGGCTAGAAAATTGTTTTGCATTTTATAGGTTTTTATTTGTAGTAAAGTAGATTCTATAAACAGAAAAGTAGATTTGAATATGAAATGACAATTTTTTTAGCAACTGTGAAAGTTGTGAATTCATTCCAAGCTCAGCCTGCCAGTGAATCAATTTACATTATAGTACATTACACAATTAATAGATTTGTGAATGGGTTTTCGATTTGTTTCTACTATCCAATGCTCTTTGTTATGCTTTCTCTTTTTGCACAATTATAATTTTTGTTCTTATAGTGATTTTTGGACTTATTAGAGGAGAGATTCCTATTGTAAACAGAGCATTATCTCCAGAAGAACTTTAGAGATTGACACGAAAACCATGGGTTGAATATCAAGTCTAATAATAAGAAGATTGTCCTATTTGTTTGTGTTAATTAGAATAAATGGAGATAGTCGTACAATTACCTAAATGCAACCATTATTTTCATGATACTTGCATTGATGAATGGCTTAATACAAAACCTTTATGTCCATCCTGTAGAAATAATGTCAGAATTGCATTACTAAATGATTGATTATTATTAATAATTTATGAAGTCAACAGAATATAAATACACTACAACTTGGTTGAGACCAAGATCAAAGAATCTCTATCAAATAATACTTGAACATCAATAAAGGGATGTATTTAATTAATAAATCTTGACTGCTTCTTGTCTATAGACTCCAGCCAAATATTNCTTACTTAATTATGAAAATCTTCTATACTTTACCATTATGTTTAAATTATCAATTCCTTTATAGGCTTTTTTTGATTACTAAAAATAAAAATGTGTATACAAAGGGAATTCCATTAATAAGAGAATAATAATAATTATTAAAATTATCTTAATATTTTCTAAATTTTAGTAAATTTTATTTACAGGTTCTTAATAAATATTGCCTCAAATAATTGTTCTTTAATATTAGAATGTAAGATTAGTTTAGAAAATACTATGTTTTCTTATAGTTTTAATGAGTTTCATTAATTTAAAAAATAAATTAGGAAAATCAAAACCTCAATTGCTTTGATAAATGATCTTAATAGATATCATAAAACTATTAATAAAAGTAATTTTCAAATATGTACTGCCAATTCTATTTACATCGTTTATTATTTATGAATGGCCAAACTTGAATGCCAATCAGGCCAGAATTTTAATGAGTATAAATGTAGTGTTGATAGTAAGGCTAGAAAATTGTTTTGCATTTTATAGGTTTTTATTTGTAGTAAAGTAGATTCTATAAACAGAAAAGTAGATTTGAATATGAAATGACAATTTTTTTAGCAACTGTGAAAGTTGTGAATTCATTCCAAGCTCAGCCTGCCAGTGAATCAATTTACATTATAGTACATTACACAATTAATAGATTTGTGAATGGGTTTTCGATTTGTTTCTACTATCCAATGCTCTTTGTTATGCTTTCTCTTTTTGCACAATTATAATTTTTGTTCTTATAGTGATTTTTGGACTTATTAGAGGAGAGATTCCTATTGTAAACAGAGCATTATCTCCAGAAGAACTTTAGAGATTGACACGAAAACCATGGGTTGAATATCAAGTCTAATAATAAGAAGATTGTCCTATTTGTTTGTGTTAATTAGAATAAATGGAGATAGTCGTACAATTACCTAAATGCAACCATTATTTTCATGATACTTGCATTGATGAATGGCTTAATACAAAACCTTTATGTCCATCCTGTAGAAATAATGTCAGAATTGCATTACTAAATGATTGATTATTATTAATAATTTATGAAGTCAACAGAATATAAATACACTACAACTTGGTTGAGACCAAGATCAAAGAATCTCTATCAAATAATACTTGAACATCAATAAAGGGATGTATTTAATTAATAAATCTTGACTGCTTCTTGTCTATAGACTCCAGCCAAATATTAATAGGAAGAATCTCAAATGGACATCCTTAATCAAATAAATTCATTTGAATAAATTTCAGATTTAGACATTCAAAAACTTATTAATCCTATACATTTATTTGAATCTTCTATTTCAGAAATTCAAATGAATGAGTCTGTCAGCAATTTAGTCAATTACTAAAAAAAAGAAATTTTACAAGAACTAAATAAATATCTAGCTAATCTTAACATCGTTAATCTTATTACCAAATATAGAAAATTAGAATCAGGATTTGCCTTCATTATTAGATTACAACAAAATTAATCTATTTAATTAATTTTAAACTAAAATTGTTAATTGAAATTTGCAATTAGACATTAATACCATAACATATTATGCAAATCAACACATACCTAAAGAATTCTAAAACCAAAAACATTAAATATCATTCTAAAATAGGTCACTATTCAGAATGTTGGAAATTAGTCTGTTCCAATCTGTTTTTACATCCATTCATGATTCATTTTATTATTATTATTATTATTATTTATTTCATTAATTATATTAAATTATAGTTAATGTTTCATGATAATATTTAATCAATTTTATTTTATTCATCTAATTAAATTTCCAAGAATATAGACCGACTTTAATTTTTGAAATCCTAAGTAATTCCTTTTTAGGAATTCAGACTAATAGTATTCTTCAAGTTATTGTGCCTTATATTTTCTATTCATTAAAGTTTTGTTATGAGGCTATAAATTAGTACGTTAAAACTAATTACACAGACTTCGCACAACTTTTCAGTTTTCATTCAATATCTTATTTGCTTCTAATTTGTGATTTAAATGTTAATTTGAGAATCATAGCTAAAAATTCTAAGAATGCTAGCTAACACTTCTAAGAATCAAAACCGAAAATTTATCAAAGGATTTAGAAAATTTTTATTTAATAGATCGATTAATCAAAGAAATTCATTTCTGCATCTTGGACTGAATTAAATTTAAAAGTATTATAAAGTATTTCTTCAATTTAATCCTCAAATAATAATTAATAAAACTTTTTATAAGAAGTAACCTTAAAAAGATCTTGAATTTAAATACTATAAGATACGATATCTTAAATGAAAATAAATAAAAATATTAAATTTAATCTAAAAATTTGAATACTCAAAACAATGTTTTATAGAAATTATAAAATATATAATTATTTAGATTATAAAATTTACTAAAGTAAAATTTTAGCAATGATATATTGATGTATAAACCTCAAGAGTAGAAGGTTAGAGAATATGATGATGTTTGTTTATATATTTTTATATATTATATATATATATATATGATATACCTCCTTCATTTGGGTCCTTCTTCATCTTCTAATTCAGAAGTCCAAAGAGTGAGGTTGTCTCTAATTAATTGCATAATTGTGGTGGCATCCTTATATTATGATTCTTCGATTTATTCGATATCAGCAATAGCATCATCGAAAGCCTTGAAGATATTTTGTAAATAAATACTTGTTTAGCTAAACTGCATGCCTTTGTTGGGTCGTTCAAGACTTCATAGTAGAAAACAGAGAAGTTGAGAGCAAGACCTAATCTAATTGGATTTGTGGTTTTAAGCTCTGAATTAGCAACATTTGAAGCTTGTTAGTAAGCTTCTAATGCTCCATCAGCAGCATGTTTATGTTGGTCTCCGCTTGAATATTCTGAAATGTATCTATGATAATCTCCCTTCATCTTGAAATAAAAGACTTTAGCTTCTGAATTTGTAGCTGTCCTGATAAGTGAAGTGTCAATGAGGTTGAGTACATCATTACAAAATCCATTCAATTCTTATTCAATTTTTTTCTTGTAAGATCTAATTAAGGCAAGGTTTCTTTGACTTGCTGGATTTGTTTGAGCCTACAATAATTATATATAAAGATGATTTAATATAAGGTATAAGTTTTTTGAATTAATAAAAAATGAGATTTCTGTACCTTTCCTTCTTCTTTGTTCTCAATACTAGAAAGGACTCTCCATGCTGTTCTTCTTCCTCCAATACTGTTTTTGTAAGCAACAGAGAGCAAGTTTCTCTCTTCTACTGACAATTCTTGTCCAACACCAACTAATTGTTTGATGTAGTTAACCATGTCCTCAAATCTCTCTGTTTACTCTGTGAGTCTGGCCATGTAAAGCAATTCGTCTCTGCTGCTCATCACAAAAAATAAATAAAAAATTCAAATTTAGTTAAGAGTTACCAAGTTTATAAACCCCCCCTTCTCTTTAATAAAATATTCAATTTTTAATATATTCCCCCAATTATTTTATTTATAGTAATATAAAATTTTTCAATACTCTTATATTTTTACTTTCTAACATTCAAACTTTTGGGATTTAAATCTCCCTAAAATAATTAACATCTTGATGGGGTACAAATCAAAATTCAACTTTAATCAGTTAAATGTATTATTTTATTTAACATCAAAAATTGATATCAAATATTAAATTCCTGAATCCTAATCGTTTAAAATTCATCAAATTTTAAAGTAGTGATTTCTATTGAGAAATTTTAAGGAATATGGATTAAAGTTTTAAATATTATTAATTAAATAGGTTTATTATTATATATTAATTATTAAATATTATTACACATTATTGATTTAATTGAATATACAAAAATTTGATGAATAATTAATTTATTCCATAAAAAGGCAAATTTTATATAGAACACTGCTATTGAAGAGTTTGATTTTATAGAAATATGTATTAAATAAATTACTAAATCATGTCTCACTTAACAGCCTTACTAAGAAAGAACTACATATTATGGAAAAGAAATTGTTGTTGTTCTGTATGCGAAATATTACTTCCACTATTTTTCATCGGCCTATTGTTGACTATCAGGTAAATATTTAACATAAAAAATAGAGTACAAGTAGAAATTGATGATATAGCTGAATCATCTTATTTAAAAGTAGAAAAAGATTCCGATCTTCCTAGAGTGATTGCACCAAATTTGATTAATTTTCCAAAGAATCCTAATTAAGACACTGAGAAATTGCTAAGCTCGCTTCCTTAGTTAAAGTAAGAGTTTCAGTTATAGTTAAGGAATTGTATAGATAATTCAGATTATCAGGGAGCCTCATACAGAAATGGATTAATAGGTATTGGACCAGAAGAGAATGAAGTGGCTTAAAAATTATCAACTTACTTTGTTGATTATTATGGATATGAAGTGAAATGGTTCGAAAATAATGAGGAAATAGATAATTATGTTAGATCAGAGGGATATAATAAGTTAGAAAATTACAGAGGACTCTGCTTGGCAATAATATTTGAAAGAGATGATTTTGCATAGATGAATTTTAGTTATACTTTAAGATTCAACACTTCAGATTCAACTGACTATATAGAGTATCCTCTAAATAGAAAGGATAAGATAAATTCATTTAAATAGTAAATATTTGTGAATATATTATTAGTGAGGATTAAGAAATCACATATTTATTTTATAAGAATGGATTTTTAACAATTCAAAATTGGATTGATAATTTAATTATTCAATAATATGATCCATAAATAAGTATAGAACCAACTTTAAGTCATGTGAGATCAAGAGATCATATAGAAGATAAGTTTCCAGAATTTGTAAATGGAGCATATGGAATCTATTTGGCATTACCTTTGATGATTGTATTTTTAAGAATGACACATGGAATTATTTATGAGAAAGAGAAGAAGTTAAGAGAGGGAATGAAAATTATGGGATTAAGTAATACTTAATTTTATTTATCATGGATAATTCAATATGTAATAATCTATGGAATAATAGCAGCATTGGCAACAGCAATACTAAGTAAATTTATATAAATAATATTTTTAGAAAGTATGATATTTGTTGAATCTGGTTGGGGATTTGTATTTTTAAATTATTACTTGTTTTGCTTGGTTTTAATTGTTTAATCACTTTTTTTGTCAGTATTTTTCTCATAAGCTTTAACAGGACTTATTGTTTCAATAGTTTGGTATTTACTTATGTTTTTAATGTTGAACTTGGTACCTGGAAATGCTATTCCAAGCAGAAGTTAATATTGGGGGGTATCATTTTCAAGCCAAGCTTCCTTATCATTTTCATTTGGTGTCATTACATTAATGGAATCATAAGGAAATGGATTCGATGGATCGAATTTAACAACCACTATCAATAATTATAGTATTTCTATAGCTTGGACTTGGCATCTAATCAATATTATTGCATATTTGATTTTAGCCATATATTTAGATTAAGTATTTCCAAATGAATGGGGAGTTAAGAAACATCCATTATTTTTCATTAGTTGGATATGGGAAAAAAACAGAATGGATAGAGTAAGTCATTCATCAATGGTTTTGGAAAGAATGAACACACATGATGATAAATTTGAAGAAGTTGAATAAGCTTTAAAAGAATAAGAATTAAAAAATGAAGCACTTATTATTAAAGGATTATATAGAACATATCCTAATGGCAAATAGGCTGTTAGTAATCTCAATTTATCTATGTACTAAGGATAGATATTTGCATTATTAGGGCATAATGGTGCTGGTAAGACATCAACTATCTCTATGCTCACTGGATTATTGGAAATTACAAAAGGAGATGTTATTGGTTATGGCTTTGATGTCAAATCCTAATTATCAGAACTTAGAAAAATTATGGGAGTATGTCCTTAGCATGATATCCTTTTTGATAATCTTACAGTGAAAGAACATTTGGAATTGTTTGCTTAATTCAAAGGAATGAAATCAAGTGAAATTTCTGATTAGATAACTAAAATTATAGCTGATGTTGATTTGACTGATAAAACAGATTATTTAAGCAAAAATTTATCTGGTGGTTAAAAACGAAGATTATCAGTTGCTATAGCATTTATTGGAAATTCAAAGTTAGTATATTTAGATGAACCTACTTCAGGAATGGACACAAGTGCAAGAAGATATATTTGGGAAATGTTAAAGAATTACAAAGATAATAGAATTATTGTATTAACAACTCATTTTATGGATGAAGCAGATTTCTTAGGTGATAGAATTGGTATTATGGGTGAAGGTAAATTACTATGTTCCGGAAGCAGTGTATTTTTAAAAAATAGGTTTGGAGTAGGATATAATTTAACTTTAGTAAAAGATAGTACATAGGATGATTCATAATAAATTATAGATAATATAACAAAATACATTAGCACTGCAAGTGTTTTATCAAATGTTTCAGCTGAAGTAGTAATGTAATTGCCAATAGACTCAGTCGATAAATTCCCAAATTTATTTGAATATTTAGATAAAAATATGAAAAGTTTACATATAGCCACATATGGTATTAGCATAACAACATTAGAAGAAGTCTTTTTAAAAGTAGCAAAGATAGGAGCTGGACATGAACAGGTAGATGATGTATAAAATAAAGAGAAGAATGATGAGATAGATTAAAATGTAGATTTAAACATTCAAAAAATTGAAGGGTGTTTTTAAACTTTCTTTTTACATTTGCTTGCATTAATGTAAAAGAGATTTAGAATATTCAAAAGGGATACAAGAGGATTAATTTGTGAAATATTTGTACCAATTTTAGTAGTAATATGTGGATTAGCAATAATGACTGTAAAATGGATGAAAGATGATGATTTAGCTATCATTACACCATAGAATCTATATGATGATTAAAAATTATAATTGTTTTGGGGAGGAGATTAAACAGGTTTGGATTTAATGTAATATTTTTCGACTGATGATTGGAATATTGAAAAACTATCTTCAAATATAGAATAAGCAGATAAAGAATACTTTGATTAATTTGGATTAAGAGATAGTCCAGGATGGTACTTCATTAATTAATTGATTGGATCTACATACTAATATTGGTTTTTATAAAATTCAGTGTTTGTATAAAGTTCTCCACTTTTATTAAATTAGATGAATTAAGCAATTTTAAGGAAAGTTACAAATACAGCAACAGCTAAACTAGAATTAGCATTTTATCCATTCCCATAAACTCATAATGAAAAAAGTATTGATTAATCAGTAGCAGGATATTTATCAGCTTTTATATTTTCAATAGGTTTTGCATTTATTCCAGCATCAATCATATCATTCATAGTAAAAGAAAGAGAAATCAATATAAAACATTAGTAATTGGTATCTGGAGTATCAGTATTAGCTTATTGGGCAAGTAATTGGATTATTGATATTGTAAAACATTTGATACCAGCAATTGTAAGTGCATTAATGGTATTAGCATTTGATATTGATGCCTTAATTTCAGATGGTAATTATGGAGCAGTATTTTTATTCTTTATTTTATATGGATGGGCTATTATACCTTTTAGTTATGTATTAAGTTTTTTTTTTAGAGTACCTGGAAATTCATTATTATCATCTTTTTTCATTCATCTTGTATTTGGATCAATTATTAGTATTGTTATTTACGTATTCTTTTTAATTGAATCGACTAGAGATGCTGCTTCATATTTAGTTTGGATTTTTAGACCTATCCCCTCATTCTCTTTTGCTTTAGGATTATTGAGAACAAGTCTTAAATAATTCTTTGAATTAATATTCTAAAATTCAATTACACCACCTAATACTTTTGCCATGAGAGTTGCAGGTGAAGATTTACTTGTACTTGCAATCAGTGGAATGGGTTATATGATAATCGTATTTATTTTGGAATTCTTTGAAGATAATGGTTCATTATAAAAATTAGGATCTAATGAAGCATCTATACCCTATAATCCAAAAATACTTGATGATGATGTTGAAAAAGAATAATAACTTTGTTAAAATTATAAACCGTAAGAATAAGCAATTCTAGTTAGAAATCTTAGAAAAGTTTTTATGTTAGAAAAAAAGTAACATAAAGTTGCTGTTGACAATATTTCATTTTCTGTTGCTAATGGAGAAGTATTCAGTTTATTAGGTGTTAATGGTGCTGGTAAAACTACTACTTTCAAAATATTATCAGGAGAATTAAAACCCACTTCTGGATTAGCTTATGTTGCTGGAAATAGTGTTATTGATTAAATTCAAGATGCTAGGAAAAATATTGGATATTGTCCATAATTTGATGCATTATTAGATAATCTAACTGTTTCAGAACATTTAGAATTGTTTGCCAAAATTAAAGGAATTTCTAATGCACATCTCCATGAATTAGTTGAAAAAAAAATGGTTGAAATGGATCTTAAAAGATTTGAATCTGTTGAGGCTGGATAATTATCAGGAGGTAACAAAAGAAAATTATCAGTTGCTATTGCTATGATTGGAAATCCACCTATCGTATTTCTTGATGAACCATCAACCGGTATGGATCCAGAAGCTAGAAGATTCATGTGGAATGTTATTTCTAGAATCTCTACTTAAAGAAAATAAAGCTCAATCATTTTAACTACCCATTCTATGGAAGAAGCTGAAGCATTATCTACTAAAATTGCTATTCAAGTAGATGGTAATTTAAGATGTTTTGGTACTGTTTAACATGTTAAAAATAAATATGGTTAAGGATATGAAGTTGAAATTAAATTAAAAAAACCTTAAATTAATATACTAGATTAACTTATCAATGAAATGGGATTGAGTAGAGGAATTAAACTTAATTAGTCAGCAACTCTTAGTTCTTTGTAAAAAATCAATTAAGCACAATTAATGAATTTAATCCAACCTAAAGAATCAGGATCACATTTGTATAATGATTTAAATAGACATGGAATTAGTGTTGAAACATTAGCAGAATATATTCTTGTTGAATAGAATGGAAAGCAATTATTGGACTTTATACAATAACAACTTGGATAATACGAAGTCATTGAACACTTCTAAACATTTTATAGAATTAGATTACTATCCAATATTTCTGCTGGAAAATTGTTTTCAGCTTTTGAAAAAAATAAATAACAATTGTCTATTTCTTAATACTCTATTAAATAAGCCTCCATTGAATAAATATTTAACATTTTTGCAAAACAAGACTTATAATCAAAGGATCAAAAATAAGAGTAGGTTCAAATTTAAGTTTAATCATGATTAAATATTGTTTTTTATATCAAATTTATTAATAAATTTTTTAAATTTAAGCATTTCTTATTTATTCAAGTTATTTTCAATCTCAAATACTCTATTTCAATTAAAATGGATAATTAATACATTAATTATAAAAATATTAGGTTGGATCAAATAAGTTTCCATACTATAACATATATTGTGAAACATATTTAGAATAAACAAAATAGATTTAAAAATAGGCTTAAGTTTAATATGATGACCAATATTCTTAAGTTTAAAATTAGCTTTCTGGAATTTTAGAAATATAATTTCCGATGAATTTTGAAAAACCTTTGTTCTCATTAAAAAAACTGTTTTATGGTTATTCCTTGTTTATATATGTTTCAATTTCAGATTTCCGTTTTCTGATCACAAATAACTTTTTTTTCAATTATATTCTTTTAATAATTCTTTTTTCTTCTAACTCCCTGAAAATTTAATTACCAATATGCTTCTTGGGCTTATTTTATTTTTGAATTAAAGGCTTTCCTTTTAACTCTAAATATTATGAACTAATTGTAAAATTATATCAATACTTAGCATCAACTAATACTTAAATCAACTATTTTATTTTTTGAATTTCATCATAATCTATTTAGATATTTTCTTCCTTTTGTATAAATTAATATTTAGTTATCAATTATTTTAATTAAAGACGTACTTCTTCTTTAAAAACCATTTATTATTCTTGATTTCTTTCCAAATAAATACTCATTAAAATGCTTGGCTTAATGGATTTTAGCATTTGAGAAGCTAAATTAGAATATTATTTCATTTACGTTTTAAGATGCCAACTTACTTGCTCAATCTTCTTAGTACTCTCCTAATAGTAGCATAAAAGTAGTTTTTGCAAATCAGTTCTGAACGATTTCTCATCTTTACTGTAATTTTGGTCCAGCAATTTCCAAAAAGTTTTTATAATGAAAATAATTTTTGTTCTTCTTCTCTAGTCCATTCAGTTTTATTTAAACAAGGTTTTAGAATATTTTGGTACCTCTCTCTACAAGCTGCTGCAGTTCTTATTTTTCCTTATGATATCTATTGCTGATGTAGTTGCTCTGCGATCTTTTTCCATTTATCGCCATAAATTTTGTATAATTCTTATAGTATTTAGTCTTCCTATAAATATATTTATAAGAATTACATCTTAACTCCAGCTCTTACGATATTCCTTCATAATTATAACTCTTGCTTTTTGCTTATTTTTTATAAATTTAATTCATTGAGGATATTTAATCATTTATTTAACTGCATTTTAATTCAGTAATTTTAGTTAATTAATTTTTATTCATATTTTTAATAAAGCTTATAAGAACTTATTTATTATTTTTGTATTAGAAATAAGATGAATGTGATTAGGAAAATATTATTAATAAATCAAAATTTATCATATTTCTATTGACATGTTTGTAAATCTTCCAATTTACTGTTCCTTTTTAATTTAACAGAATCCTAGGCGACTCATCAACAATAAGTCATAAAAGCTCTTGGCTTTATTTTCTTCTTATCTAAATTTAAAATACTAAATATAAAATTAAAAATTAACATTTATTGAACTAATAACTTTGTCTTTTGTAAATTCGTTCCTTAAATCTTAAATCAATCTTTTATATAATTGATACTCAATGGTTTCAATATTGATATCCTTTGAGTATCTATGTGAATTAATAGGTTCAAATTCAGATATTTCTGCTTAATAATCAAAACTATTAATTTCTTAAAACTAATTATTAGAATTATCAATAGTAGTCATTCCTTAAATTTTAGAAAAAGAAGAGATAGGTAAGTTTTTACTAAATAAAATAATAATTAATACTTGTTAATAATAGTTTAATTAAGTGGTATCTCATATTGATTAATCATATGAATTAAATCATCTTGTTTAGACCAAAATTCAGGTTAAAGATTCATGAGTTCCATTTTCATTTATAGATCATCAATCTAATCTTAATATTTAATAAACTCTTCTAAATTTCTTTAATAACTTTCATGAAGAACTCTATCCTTATCTTGTAGATCTAATTATTTAGAAAGTGTATTTTATTATTTTTTTGTATTTCTTTTACTCTTATCATTAAAATTAGTTTGATTTATTGCTTATTAGTTTTAATCAAAACTGATTCCAAATTCCTCCAAAGCTTTCATAATATTTCCATGTTTGACTTCAACTCTTGTATCCATAATTTGATCTTCTTCATCTGAATTTTAAAATTAAAAATGTTCTTCTTCTATCTCATTATCTGCATCATTTACAATAATTTATGGTAATAATGGAGTATCTTTAGAAGAGACTTGAGAATTCTCTTTTTAATTTCTTCTATTATTTAGAATCTCTTTTAAGGATTGTTTTTCAATAGATTATACATCTTTAAGAATAAAATTCGCAGTTCCAAAACCATTTGAACTATCAGTGTCTTCCTTTCTTAAATATAGATTAATATCAAATGGATTTTTTTAAGAATCCAATTATAATCGTTCAGCACTTGCTATATTTCTTGGGTTATCTCTTGAACTGTTTGAATGTTCTTATAATTCAGTGATTGCTTCTTTTTATTAGTTTAACTTTGGCTTTGTTTATTTATTTTTTGAGCGGGCATCTTTTTTTTCGACTTCAACAAAGTTTTCCTTATTCATCATTGAAGTCTATAAATTGATGATTTCTTATCTTAAGAGTTAATATTATTTTAAATAAACCATTGCCAATCCATGTAAATAATTTGTACATTCTCTAAATGAAGTTCCCTCTTTAACCAAGTTAATACATTAATTAATGATTTTCTCAAGATTCATTTATTGTAGCTATAATTTAGACAATTTACCTCCCATATTGGAAATTTAACTGATTTTGTTGAATTATGAAGTATTAATAACATCTTCTTCTTCAATCATTTATTAAATTTGAAAATGTGTTTGTTATATTTAGTTTAATTATTACATAAGAAGTGTTTAGATATTAATCTAAATGTGTAAGATATTAATAATATATTTAATAGCATAATAAAACTGTTGATTGTAAATATTTAAGAATATAAATTTATAATGTCATAATGTGAGATAGAGTGTTGTGATAAGGGAATAAGGATTGATGGCAAATGCAGATGTGATATTGGTGCATTTGGTGAAGAGTGTTACTATAATTTATAAGACCTTTACATAGCTCCCTATTACACATTTTTAGGTGTTTATTGTGCTGCTTTTGTTTTTATTCTCTTTATAACAATTCGACAATTTTAGACCTCTTTAAAGGCATCTAAGATCCCATCTTATTATACGTAATTGGTCTGAACAAATTGTAGTTGTTTTTAGTTTGCCTATGCATTAATAGGGTCACCTTAGAATTACATACTTGCTCTAACGATAATATTATCAATTTGTAAACTGATTTGGCTGATTCTGGATCCTTTCGAAATTTATGTAAGTATAACAAGCTTAAATTATAATAGAGAGACAAAACAACTGTTATTAAGAGATTTCTATCTGATTTAGTTTACACTCTATTATTTTATATCTATGGTTGTTTATTGATTGTCTGGTATACTATGTATGATGAAATATCATTCAATGTATATTAGGATAAGACTAAAAGGAAATACATATTCAAATATTATAAGGAAGTTTTAAAGTTGCGACTTTTTATTGTCTTTCTAATCTAAATTGCTGTAAGCATTATGAATGGTATCAATTTTATTCTAAGAAACTAGGTCTTAGGAAAGGCATTTAATATCCTGCCTTTTTGATGTTTTGCTATAGTTTTCTATTGATTAATTTCTTTTTTTTCATACTTGAATTTTTGATCTATGGATAATCTCTTTAAAAATGCATTAGAGAATAGATTTCTAATTGCAAATTATAATTTATAGAGTAGCAAAAACTAAACAATGATTAAATTGATCAAGTTCCTTAAAATGATAGTTTATGTAAATCTCCTGAATCTATGCAACGATATCTAAGAATGTCTAGATAAATAAGTATTGAAGATTAAAAAAATGAAATTAAAGATGAAGTCAAATAAATTGAAGAAGTAAAACATAAAATTGCAGTTACAAAATTTAAATCTGTATCATTTGCTAGAACTTTTATTAAAGGGATGCGTGGTTCATCATTTTTTAGATAAGAAAGTTAAAAATAATTAAAGACACTTCAAAAAAGTTAAGATAATAAAAATGAATCCTCTTAATTCGAAAATTAACTCTAAGAAGAATAACCAGAAGAGGGAATGGATAGTTGTTGTTTAAAAGAAGATTAATAAAATGATCTCAAATGGGATAATGATGATGATAGGATAACCTACTAAGAAACTGTCAGATAATAAATTAAAGCTGTAAAAGAAACCAAGGAACAAGCTGAAAAACGAAAATTATCAGAGATATAAAATTTTAAATCTAAATCACATAGTGAAAATAATAAATCAACCCATATTAATAATTGCTCTTTTGAATAAAAAACCTAATAACTTCGCTATTAATCTGATGAATACTAAGAAAAGTACAACAACAAATCAGCCAATTTGGTTATTGACAAATAGATTTTATATAAAATATAATTATTGGTTTATATTGGAATTATTTTGGAAATTTTATTTGGTGGCTTGAGTATTACAGTATTAGTAACTGATTTAATCAGAAACCCAGTTGGATAACTAATATACTTATATGGATCATCAACACTCCAATTATTTTCCTTACTTACAGTTTTAAAATTATTTCGAGATATCAAAAATTAAGAAATTAAAAATCTTATTTGGATTTAGAAAGTAGGTAGCAAAAAAAATAAAATTAATCAAAATTATTTCTTTTCCATTCCAAAAGATTAAAAAGTTGATGAATAAAAATAAAAATTAGAATAGAGAATTAATATGATTACTCTATATTGATATAAAATAATATTAATCTAAGTTTTGTTTATTTTTTTACTCAAACATATTAATTAATCTATAATTAAAACAATTAATGATTGTTTTTTAACTTTTCAAATCTTTGAATTTTAATTAATGAAGGAAAAAATAAATACAATGCATATTTTCAATATTAACTTCTTAATTTGTACATTTATTAAATGTATAGTTAAATATTTTTGACTAAAATTTTTCTTTGAGGCATTCATATCAAATTAAATATTTACTGATTAAGATTTAATAATTATTTTGAATATACATGATTTAAAGTTTTTTATACTAGACTTCTTCAAACTAATAAAAATAATGAGAACAATGTTATTATATTTTTTTTTTGAGCAAAGTAAAAGATATTTACACAAAAGAAAGTATGAAAAGTTGAATAAGGTAAAAAAAAAGATTATAATCTCAAAGTGAAATTAAGATTAATAGGATTTTAATTTTAAAAATATGTATAAACAACTTCAAATTTGAGATTTACCTAGAATTTTCATTTTACTAAATGCAATAATTCTTCTTTCAGATTAAGATGCTTATAGAAGTAGAATAATGTAAAGAGGATGAAATTCTTAAATGTAAGCATGAGCTTCGATTCTTGAAAAATTAAAGCAGTTACTTTTTAAAATAAATGGAAGCAAATAATGAATTTGACGAAAGTAAATTAGTTTAATATATCATTAGCTCAATAGTTTGTATATTCGATTTGAGAATTTCCCATATAAAGTAATAGATAGAATGGGACTAGGTTAAGATCAATTATTAAAAATAAAATCCAAGATTAATCGATGCTTTTGAAGATAGATTTGGATAAAAAAATAAAGATATAGAATTTGATTACATTTATATTATCAGAAACTGGTTTTATGGATAGATATATATTTGTAAATTGCAGAAGAGATGGATAGAGAACCAATGAAAATAGGTACTATTATTATTGATGTAAAATCGAGATAACTTTAATCTGAACGCACTCATCTCATCACCCTTTTAAACTTATTATGGTATTCAAAAGTGGATTATTATTGAGGAAATCTTAATTATAAAAGAATCCATATTTAGATATTATTATAAGAGAGTTCATTAGTTAGAATTATAAATATTAGTGTTATGGTTTGAATGTGAAGAAAGACATGCCTATAATGAGTGAAACTTTCAATAGGAATAATAAATATGTTAAGACAATTAATTCTTTAGGTAAAATATTGAATCTTTATCATTTGAAATTGATCCAGAATTCATTTACAATGAAAAGACAGAGATTTAAGATAGTGAAAAGTTAAAGTATATGATAGAAGAGTCTTTAAAGAATTGGAATATCTAAAATTTAATAGATGTAATAAAAGGAATAAGATTCCATTGTGAATATTGAAATCAGTTGAATAATATTTAGATAGTAAGAATGGAAAGTATTTAAAAATAATATTGAAAGTTGAGAATGAAAAAAAAGTAAATAGAAATGAGCTTAGTTTCAGTAATATAAATTAGTATTATCGAAAATAGGCGCGTTATTTAAATAAACATAGAGAGTAAGATTTTTAAATATTTTGAGATTGAGAATGTGATATAGAATGGAATATTGAAATGATTATTGGCGGTATTTTATATGTTTTAATGGGCAAAACAAAAAGATGTCATTTTTTGTTTTTTTTTATTGGTTTAACTGGCTCTTCTGATTCTTCATCATCATCTTCTTCACTTTCATCATAAGAATCATCTCCATCTTCATCATCAAATTCATCATCATCAATATCTTCATCACCATCATCCTAATATATATATTAATAAAATAATACATCGAGAACTTCTTCACCCTTTTAATTTTTATTATCTAATACTTTAAGTGATGGTAATAGTTCGAATATCTTTTTATGATATCCTGCTTCTTTGGTCAAAGGGTTATCTTTCACTTCTAAGGATTCTAATTTGGTTAAAGAGGCTAAAGGCTTCAAATCCTATCATGATATTCTTCATGATTACATCAACTGACTTAATATTATTTTGTGATAAATTCAAGTTGAGCAACTCTTTGAAATTATCTGCTATAAATTTTATTGCTGCTCCTGTTAAAGAATTATTTTCTAATTCCAAATTTTATAACTTGCTCACTTTTGGAAATCCCTCAAGTGTTGTTAATCCACATTTTTATAATGCCAAACCAAGAAGTTATTAATGTTGAGTAAATAGAGCGGCCATTTCCGCGGTGAATTTTGTGATTTTCACACCTTCAATATTTAAATCCTCTACTATATCTTACTCCTCAACCTGCTCTTGGATTTGCTTTTTGAGTTGCTCCATTAATTAATTATTTATTTTTATTTTATGTATATCAATTATTTATTTCATTTTAATAATCCTTATATACTAAATTTATATCTTAATTAAATTATACAAAGTACATATTACATATTTCTTAGCATTTATAAATTATTTTAATATATGTATATTATTCATATAAAATTAATTACCTAATATATATATATTATTCATATAAAATTAATTGCCTTATTTTTCAAAAACTATTTCATCAAATCTATGTTTGCCCTTATTAAGAACCCTCACAAAACAAAAAACAAGTGAAGAAAACTATTTTATAATATTAATAATATAGATAATATCAAAAGAGAATATTTAGATGATAGAGACCTTAATATATTTTTAAATAAATTGACATTAATTTTATTAACTATTTCTAAAAAAAGTACTGAAGAAATAAAATCTATTACCTTTTTATTATAATAAATTATTACAGAAAGTAAATAAATAATTCATAAATGATCTCAAAATTAAATCAAATTTATTAACACAAATCTGCTTTATTAATCTTATGATAAATAAAGAAATGAGAAAAAAGCTGAGTCTTGTTATTTAATAGCAAAAAAATGCATACTTAAATATTATTGAGAATTTAGATAGTCAAGTCCTTTAATCTTTAAAAAACATTCATAAATTTAGATTGTTAAAATCTTTCATCTGAAAAAGCTTTGACACTATTTAATAATCTAAAAATGGATATATTCGAACCTATATGCCGAAAGAATATTAGACATATTTAGGAAAATGGTCTTTATTACTAATATTGTTTGTACATTTTGGGTTGTTCTTTCCTAACTTAGATAAGTAAATTTATAAATTTAAGATACATTCAAGATTTTTAATGAAGCAGCCTCAAAGTAAATGATAACTGAAAAAAACACTAAATTCTATGCGCGTGTTAATTATGGATTAAATAGATTACCTGATCTTGAAACTTAGGTTTGCCATTATTTGATAAATATTAAATTCCTTAAAGTTTAATTTACTTACGAATACATTTTAAGTAATTTATATTCTAAATTTAGCTATTTTATATATCGAAAAATATTATTAGATCATTATGATAATTTTAATAATTTCTAAAGTGTTTAATTATCTATAGATATTTAAATATTACTAACAAATGAAAAAATAGATTTGTTCCAAAAAAAATTGGCTAATAATATAATAATACAATAGACAGAGAACTTAAAATTAAATTATTAAAGTAGCTTGGTATAATGAAAATCCACCTATAAGAATTTATGCCATTTTAAATTAATACAATGCAAAATTTGGAAAAAGTTAGTGATAATTTATATAGAATGG
>CAJJDN010000060.1:296335-471394 GCA_905182985.1 Paramecium sonneborni
CCTTTTTATTATAATAAATTATTACAGAAAGTAAATAAATAATTCATAAATGATCTCAAAATTAAATCAAATTTATTAACACAAATCTGCTTTATTAATCTTATGATAAATAAAGAAATGAGAAAAAAGCTGAGTCTTGTTATTTAATAGCAAAAAAATGCATACTTAAATATTATTGAGAATTTAGATAGTCAAGTCCTTTAATCTTTAAAAAACATTCATAAATTTAGATTGTTAAAATCTTTCATCTGAAAAAGCTTTGACACTATTTAATAATCTAAAAATGGATATATTCGAACCTATATGCCGAAAGAATATTAGACATATTTAGGAAAATGGTCTTTATTACTAATATTGTTTGTACATTTTGGGTTGTTCTTTCCTAACTTAGATAAGTAAATTTATAAATTTAAGATACATTCAAGATTTTTAATGAAGCAGCCTCAAAGTAAATGATAACTGAAAAAAACACTAAATTCTATGCGCGTGTTAATTATGGATTAAATAGATTACCTGATCTTGAAACTTAGGTTTGCCATTATTTGATAAATATTAAATTCCTTAAAGTTTAATTTACTTACGAATACATTTTAAGTAATTTATATTCTAAATTTAGCTATTTTATATATCGAAAAATATTATTAGATCATTATGATAATTTTAATAATTTCTAAAGTGTTTAATTATCTATAGATATTTAAATATTACTAACAAATGAAAAAATAGATTTGTTCCAAAAAAAATTGGCTAATAATATAATAATACAATAGACAGAGAACTTAAAATTAAATTATTAAAGTAGCTTGGTATAATGAAAATCCACCTATAAGAATTTATGCCATTTTAAATTAATACAATGCAAAATTTGGAAAAAGTTAGTGATAATTTATATAGAATGGACAATAAACTAAAATCCTTTTTTTTGATTAATTGTTATATTGCTTTTATGTATATTAAATTCAAAGTAGATTATCATCCAAAAATCGTAAAAATCATTATAATTTAAATAAAAACTTGAGCTTTTATAAATAATTTCGCAGTATGAATTTAAATTATTTATTTCAATAATTAAACTAAAATTTATAAAATGCTTGATTCTCACCTTACAGACCCTTTGCAATTATTTAAAAAATAACCATAATATAGAAGCAAAGCAGAGATCGATCTTTTAGTCTAATTCACTTAAGAACTACCATTTTTTAAATAATATTAAAAGCAAGATAATGGAGTGATTATTCACCGTGAGTGTTGCAAGTATATGTTCATAGAAAATTTACGCATAAACGAAGTTGTCTTTCATGTAGGTATTAAAATTTTTAATATATAGATACAATTGGAACAAAATTTTATGTAATTTTAGAGGGATAAGTGGAAGTACTAATAAAAAGGAGAGGCTTTGATGAGTTAGAATAGGTAAGAATTCTAAGAAGAGGAGAATCCTTTGGTGAATTAGCACTTATTCATAAACAACCTAGGTTAGCTACTATTAGATGTGTAACTGATTGTATTTTTGCTATTTTGGATAAATAAAAATTTTAATAGATATTACAATATGAATAAAATAAAAAGATAGAACAAGTATCAATTACAATATATTAGAATATTGATTTCTTTGCTCAAATTTCAATTTTTAATTAGCTAAATCGGACTTAATTAACTTAGATATATTTAAATTCATTTTTATATGAATATGAAAAGAACTAATTAGTCATTTAAATAGGAGAAAAATCTGATAGCTTTCTTATCATCAAATAAGGGTTATTTTAAGTTAAAAAATAGATTAACAAATCTTAACCTCTGATTGTAAAAATTTTCTTTGATTGTAGCTTTTTGAGATTGGAGAGATGCAAATTTTTGGATTTTATCATCTTTACAATAAAATCCCTTATGAATATTCATTAGTCTGTTCATCTTCTAAAGGCTTGATATATAAAATACAAAGAAATTCACTAATTGAAAAAATTTTTGAATCCTATTCTTAAGATTTAGACAAACATAAAAATGAAATTAATTTTTATGCGAACTTTAAAGTTAATTAAGAATAATCAACACACCTTAAATATCCAAGATTTTTCTAAATTAAAACAGAAGGAGATGAAGAATAGGATCTATAATAAGATTAAAATTCGGCAAAATCTTAAAAAAACTAGAAGTTAAAAATTTTCGATCATAGAAATAGAAATCAGATAATACAACAAAAAATGGATAATTTGATTGAAACATCAAGAAGAAAAAAAAACAACCAATAAAAAATTCCTTAAATAAATGGTTTATTTTAAATTTTCCTTAAATCNTTACAGACCCTTTGCAATTATTTAAAAAATAACCATAATATAGAAGCAAAGCAGAGATCGATCTTTTAGTCTAATTCACTTAAGAACTACCATTTTTTAAATAATATTAAAAGCAAGATAATGGAGTGATTATTCACCGTGAGTGTTGCAAGTATATGTTCATAGAAAATTTACGCATAAACGAAGTTGTCTTTCATGTAGGTATTAAAATTTTTAATATATAGATACAATTGGAACAAAATTTTATGTAATTTTAGAGGGATAAGTGGAAGTACTAATAAAAAGGAGAGGCTTTGATGAGTTAGAATAGGTAAGAATTCTAAGAAGAGGAGAATCCTTTGGTGAATTAGCACTTATTCATAAACAACCTAGGTTAGCTACTATTAGATGTGTAACTGATTGTATTTTTGCTATTTTGGATAAATAAAAATTTTAATAGATATTACAATATGAATAAAATAAAAAGATAGAACAAGTATCAATTACAATATATTAGAATATTGATTTCTTTGCTCAAATTTCAATTTTTAATTAGCTAAATCGGACTTAATTAACTTAGATATATTTAAATTCATTTTTATATGAATATGAAAAGAACTAATTAGTCATTTAAATAGGAGAAAAATCTGATAGCTTTCTTATCATCAAATAAGGGTTATTTTAAGTTAAAAAATAGATTAACAAATCTTAACCTCTGATTGTAAAAATTTTCTTTGATTGTAGCTTTTTGAGATTGGAGAGATGCAAATTTTTGGATTTTATCATCTTTACAATAAAATCCCTTATGAATATTCATTAGTCTGTTCATCTTCTAAAGGCTTGATATATAAAATACAAAGAAATTCACTAATTGAAAAAATTTTTGAATCCTATTCTTAAGATTTAGACAAACATAAAAATGAAATTAATTTTTATGCGAACTTTAAAGTTAATTAAGAATAATCAACACACCTTAAATATCCAAGATTTTTCTAAATTAAAACAGAAGGAGATGAAGAATAGGATCTATAATAAGATTAAAATTCGGCAAAATCTTAAAAAAACTAGAAGTTAAAAATTTTCGATCATAGAAATAGAAATCAGATAATACAACAAAAAATGGATAATTTGATTGAAACATCAAGAAGAAAAAAAAACAACCAATAAAAAATTCCTTAAATAAATGGTTTATTTTAAATTTTCCTTAAATCTCATAGAGGAATATAAGATTCAACTTTAAATTAAAGATAAAAAAGTCCTTCTGTTCTAGAGTGCCAAAATAGATAGTTTGGAAGCAATAGTCATTTCGTATTTTCAGATGAAGTTTAAACTAATCCATTCATCACCTACAGATGTTGTAGTCCTTCTAAGAAAAATAATGGCAAAAGGCTTTGTATTTTAAAGACATCTAGTAGTTAAAGAACAATAATCAAATAACCAAAGTAGAACACTAATAAATTGAAGACTTAGTAACATAATTATCTATAAAGTTCTTTTATGCGCTAAACTTAAATATAATTGAGTCCTAAAATTACAAAACTAAACATTTACTCAAATTGAATTTTATATTT
The DNA here is from genome assembly GCA_905182985.1 of Paramecium sonneborni. Classification (NCBI taxonomy): domain Eukaryota; phylum Ciliophora; class Oligohymenophorea; order Peniculida; family Parameciidae; genus Paramecium; species Paramecium sonneborni. The sequence goes on from CAJJDN010000060.1 coordinate 300,180, forward strand.
TGAATAAAGATATAAAATATTTTTAAAATTGATTCTAAAGTTCAAAAATTAAAAGTGAAGTTTTATAACAAAATCTTTATCATGTACAATATATATTCTAATTAATATTTTAAATTAATTTTGATATTTTAAAAAATAAAAATGTAAAATTGTTTCAAATTTGCTTGCAAAATAAATTTGTTTTCAAAAAATGGAGAATAAAATTTAAATGATTGTTTTAAATTTTATTTCATATAATAAATTGGCAAAAATTAATAAATACTGAAAGATCAAATTATCTCCTTAATCATTTAATTTTTTTAATAAAAAGTAGCCTAAAAATATTAACATATGGTAAATTTTAACTTTAATATGAATAAGCATTGTATGTCATAAATAATTTAAAAGTTCTAATCCTATAGTCATTTTATTTGCTCATTAAGTTGATTTGTTTTAAAAATATGTGATTTTGTCATAATCTTGAGAAATAATCAATTATTAATCAGGGTATTTACAAGCAGGTCTAAGAAAGTTTAAAACTTTTTAATTGTACTATAAAAAATCATTTAAAAAATAATTAGTCAAAGACAAGCAAGATTGGGCTTCATGATTTTTTATATCTTCATTTACAACAATCATGTTATAATCTTTCATTTAATTCTCTTTAATAGTCAATGTCATGATGGCTATTAATAATTTAAAATTACTAAATAAGTTGTTTAATAATTAATAAACTTGCAATAGATGTTTCCTAAAAAGAATTATGTTAAATAGTAGTAATTGATAAATCCAAAAAATTTAGAGCAATAATTCTTTATTTTTTAATAGAATATAAAAATTTAATTAATATTAATTTTATTAAATTTAATATCATTTTTATGATCTAAAGATTCATTTCTTTGGAATAATATTATTATTATTCGAAATTTGAATCTATGATTTAGGTTAGACTCTTTGAGTATTGCTCATTTATTTCTAAACTTCGAATTGTTTATATAGTTAAGCCAAAGAAGGATTTTAGTGTTCGCTTACAGGTTTGGATTATGGTGATGTAGCCATTTGTTTATTTTATGGACTAATCAATTATTTAAGGTAATTTTGCTAATTAAAATTTTAATGAGTTGGACTTAAACTTAATTGTTATTAAAATTTATTAGCTGGTTCCTACTGTTTTGTAGTAAGAACAGGTCTAAATAATGATATTGAATCATACTTGGATTAAGCATTTTACAATAGTTTTTAAGTTTTGAGCAATTTAGTTTATAAATCAGAATCTAATTATAGACTATTGAGTTTTGGTTAAATGAAAAAAGGTTCTTTTTTTTCTTAAGATTTACTTGATGTAGATTCAGTGTGAATCTAAATAGAATTAGAGATAAATACTTTTTTTTAAGCTTGTAAAGCATCAAGATCAAGTAAGGCTTAGAGGAGATAAGATCTTTATACTTCAACTTCTCGATTAAATGTATAGCCAATAAAATTGACATCTTTTCTAATGGATTTGCCAGAACTAATAGCTTTAATAAATAATTACTCTTAAGGAACCCAAGGGTCTTATTCTTCAAATTTATCAAAATTTCTAGTATCTAATTCAGACTTAATTTCTGGAATATAAGGAGATACTTTAGATCTCAAATTCTTCCAATCAATGCCAGCAAAAAATGGATGTGCTTTGATTTCATTAACTCCATTAACACCCAATCTATTTGAAGGATCAGTCATTAGCCTAAGAATAAGATCTGTAGCAGCTGGAGACAATCTAGCTTCAGGAGGAATGACTAGTGTTTTTTTCCAATTGATTATTTTTTAACAAGTAGATGAGGGATCATCAGAAAAAAATGGAGGATATCCTACAAGCATTTCAAATAAAATTGCTCCTAAAGACCACCAATCTGCAGTCTCATTATAACCAGTCTTCCCAAATACTTCAGGAGCTATGTAATCTGGAGTTCCTACTGTACTATATGCTTTAATTCTATTTCTTTTAAAGGTTGTAGAGTTACTACCTTTATCTTCTGGTTTATGTACACTAATCCTTTCATCTAATCTTGTTCCTGGAGATTCTACATATTTACATAATCCAAAATCACTCAATTTTATATGTCCATCTGCTTAAAGTAAAATATTATCTGGTTTTAAATCTCTATGTATATATTTCAATTTATGAACTGAATCAACTGCCCTTTTTTATATTTTCATATCTTATTTACATTATTGATTCTGCCATATAAAATTAAGATTCTTTTTCTGTAAATATATCTTTCTTCATTAATAAAGTCATCAAATCTCCTCCTGGTAAATATTCCATTACTAAATATAAGTATCTATTATAAACATATATTTTTACTTCTCATCTTAAAATGAACACTTCAATTAAACTATCCAAGCATTGTCTGATGCTGCTAATAAATCTCTTTCTGCTCTTACATGACATACCTGGGTTATTAATTCAATACTTAATTTTTATAAAGCATTTCTGATTTCTTCATCTTTTTTACTGCTACTATTTCATTTGACACCTTGTTTCTACATAATCTCACCTCACCAAATGCTCCTCTTCCAATAATCTCAATTGATTCAAAGTCTTTTATGTTAGACTTCTATCTTTATAATCTCAAAATTTCTGCTTCTTTATGTAGTAAGTCCTATTTTATTACTTGTTGTTCTATCTAAGTATAATTTAAATTTGTTAATTTTTGAATCAATTATTCCCATTTCTCTCTCTTTTCTTTTTATTCATATAGCAGTTTTTAGTACTTCTTTTCTATATATTATTTTGCAGCCTCTACTCTCTCTTTTGTTGATTGTGACAACTTTAATGTTTATGTTTTAGAGGGATCCATTATTTAATTAAAATAATTAATAATTTTTGGGACAATTCATCGATTTTCTATTTGAACCCTATAATCCTTAGCTTTAATAATTAATTTTTATCATATCAAAAGTATTTAAAGATATTTATTTCCTTAATCAAACATTCAAATCTTTGAAACTAAAATCATCTTTAATATATGCTTATTATAATTTGAAAGAGAAATAATATTAGAATCTAGTATTCTTCACATATTCAAAGAAACTTAGAAATTTAAACTTTTATTCTAAATTATTGTATCAAATCTAAACAATATTAATATATAAACATATGTCATAACTTTTATGAAAAATTGCTTATGTTATGGAGATTGGTTAAGATTTGAAATAAATTTAGCATCATAATATCACTTTATAAAAATAATAATACTCAATTACTTAAAAAATTATTATTAATTTATCAGTTAACATGAATTCTGTCCCTTTTCAAGACATATTGAATAAAACAAACAAAACTAGATGTAATAGTCCTTATATTTCTTCATGTACAATAAATATATATGTCAAAGGTTCATCTAAAAGATAGTCAGCTGTATATTCATCAAATTCATCATATACAGAATCTAATAAAAAGACCAAGCCTGATGAAAAGACTATTAATTAGTTATATTCACTTTTTAAAAAATAAGGATTTGACAACATTAATGGATTACTTAAATTTTTAGATGCTTAACGTGATTAATAAAGTCGAAAAAGTCCATCACCTATAATAAGAACAGTTTAGGATGAAAACGACAGAAAAAAATTTGGAATAATGATAAATGAGGCAAAACAAGGTTTGAATTAGTTAGAGCATAAAATCATAAATTTATAAAACAAATAAGATTGCAGAAATAATATGACATTAAAATATAAGAATTTATTGACAGAAGATGATGAAAATCATGAATATTTGTATGAGAATAGGTAAGACTACAAAAAGCTATACACACAAGCTTTAAACGAGAAAGAATAATTATAAAAAAAAGTAGATTAAATAGTTTAAGACAACAAATAGAGAGATGATAAAATCAATTTTTTAAATTAAGAAGTAGAATTACTGAAAAAATAAATCCAAGGATTACTTATACTTAAGGAAGAGAGTTCATAATCTCCAAGACCTTCAATAAGTGGTTCAGATTATACATTTACACTAAATGTTTGCAATTCAGAAGTAAGAGGAGATAAACCAATCTCCTATAAAGATTTTTTACATACTTAAAGTTAGTAAATAAAGCGAATTTGATAGTAGAGATTATTCATCATAATATACTCCAAGCATTTTTACCAATATTATTTAGAATATTAGTGTTGGCTCCTGCTCCGATTAGTATGTCTGCAATTTTATAATGGCCATATGAAAGAGCTAGATGGACAGCTGTGTTTCCATCATCCTGCTTAAGTAAAAAAATACATTTTAAATATTAATATCTGCTCCCTTCTTTATAAGTTCTTTTATCATTTCTTTACATCCGCTTTTGGAAGCTAAAGTCAATAAAGTATCATTGTTCTTTATTCTACGATCTATATACATTGATGGAACTTATTAAAGATGTTCATAGAACTTTTAATTATTTCAAATGTACCTCTTGAAAATCATTATCATAAATTAATTATTCTAATATTTTGAATTAATCGAGGTTTTATCTTCTACTATGACCGAGAGCTTAGTTTCTCATACGTAAAGAATATGAAAACATACTTAAAGTCTAAATTCAATTATAGTTAATACTTTATTATCTAAAATTGGTTATTAAATTAATGAAACATTAGTTGATTTTTATTTCTTTGAACACATTATTTCTTCTTTTAATTAAATTTATTCTTTCTGATGACCTACTTTTTCTTTTGTCACTTTATCAAATTCTTTAATATTTTAGCTTTTTCTGATTTTAGGAGGATTTGTTTAATTTATAATATTGGAGGTATCAATACCTGATTTAGATTTTATTGATTTTAAGGATGATTAGGGACTTATCTCTACATGTGAAAGATTTTCTTCTAGATTTTAAACACTTGAAACTTTGACTGATTGTTATGATTGATTTGTGGGTTTAGTTAGATATTATGTTGATGCCTAAGTAAATATATTATAAGTAAGTTAATTTGTATATTATGATGTTGGTTTACTGTGAACATTAGTTACATCTGGTGAATTTGCAGTATGTTTTGAATTGAGCTTTGGCTTAATAATGACAGTTAAACTATCCCTTTATAAATTTCTGCTTCTTCCTTAATATTTGAGACTAATTAATTTTTGTTTTTGAAGCAATTAGAATTCTGAAGATTAATGAGATTATTGAGATTGTTAAGAGGAAGAAATATATTATTAAGGAGCTTCAAGAATTGATGATTACACCAAATCAGAATGTTCAACATCAATCATTCTTTATTAACTTTAATATCTCCCTATTAGTATGTTTTAGTATCTCATTTCAATACCATGAACTATCATTTTTCTTAATTCTTATGAAGAATAAAAAGTATCTAAATTTGTTAATGCATTTGTGTCATAATCTCCATGAATTAATTTTTGAATATATTCCTCAGATTATTCCATCATTTGAAATGTTAATAGATCATTCTTAGTACTTTAATCCAATATACTCATTATAACCTATCCATTCAATGGACAATGATATTTATTTTTAACTTTTTTTATAGTATTTAACAAACCTGTTGAAACTTCTAAATTTATTATATTTGAATTACATTTTTGATTTTTTACCACATCCTCAACGAAAATTTATGATTCAGAATCATCACTTAAATTTTTCATTGATTAAATTATATTTTTCATTTTACTCTCATGTCTTTCATCAACTTTCAGTCCTAATCTACTTTTATTAAATCAATTACTTTGATTTGGTTCTTCTAAAATCTGATCAAATGAATTACTCTAATCTGATTAACTAGATATTAAACTAATAGAATTGTCAAAATCAAATGAAAACTATTTTCTTTTCTAAATAATATCATATCTCTCAAATTAAATTTGTGATTCTTAAACTAAATTTGAAAATTCTATGCTACCTTTACCTTATTTCGTAAAATGTTGACTTGTTTAGAAAGAACTAATCCTAAATAAAAGATTTACATTTAAGAACCAGTTATCATAGACACATATTAGTAAAATACTTCTTCTATCTCTTTCAAATTATGCTAAGTATATGAAATTTTTTGTGGCATTTTATGTAATCTATTTTGATAATATAGTCTCACATATAAATTTGACTAATATGAATATTTGGATTCTTACTTTAGAATATTCTTAATTAATATCTAAATTGTTGTTATCTTCAACCACATTGAAGTTTTAAATACTATTATAAATATTGTGATTAGATATAAGATCTTTATTGACAATAACAGACTAAGAAGCAGAATTTTAAATTTTTTGCAACTTAAAAGAGGAATGTAAAGAAGATGAATGTAAAATTGCTTTTTTTGATGGTGAGATTGGTTGAATTACTTATTCATCAATAATCGAATCCATATGAACAATAAATTTAGGTTTATTAAATTCCAAAGTTGTATTTTAAAAAAGTGTATTTGTAATAGTAATAGTTAGTTTATTAGAATCATCCATTAGATTTGGTAAAATCTATTCCAAATTATTTTATAATATTTCGCCTTTAAAAATTTAATTTTAAAAGATGGATTATTTCTTAAATTTATTCAATAAAGAAAATTATTATAATTATGGTTAATCGCATTCTTTGGTAGTCCATTGTGTATCCTTAATCATTTATATTTTTCTTTAAAATGCTTTATTGGTAGTATGTAGTTTTTATAATTAATTTTAAACAATAGCATGAATTTTATGATTATGTTTTAAGATGTATTGTTCTTTAATGAACTTATTAGAATTTTGAGATTTAAAATTAACTTTTATATTTTATAAATTCTTTGCTAGTATAAAATTTCCTTATTCAAATTAATTGCTAATTTTTTATCTCTCTTCTTCGTTTTTTGAGCAAAATTCAGGTGAAATGATAACAGTAAATAATGATTTTAACTATTTTAATAGAAATAAGATTACCTCTCTATTTTTAAACATGTTTTAAACTTATTGAGACACAGCATTTTTAAATTTCATTTTAACGCTTAATTTTTTCATAGCATTAATTGATTATAATTCATCTTCATCGAAATTCGCTTCTTTTTCAACTTATAAGTTTTCTTATTAATTCTAATTTTCAATAGAATTATCAGAGATTGGTACATTAATTGGTTCAGTAATACTCACCTATCTTTTTATAAGATTAAAGAACTCAGATGATGTTTTATTTTCATTAACAAATTCATTTTCATTTGGTTTATTTACTTAATCTATATAAATTTTTTGTGCTTCTTAAAAAAGTTAGCTTTTTGAATCTTGAATTTCTGTTAATTATTAAATTGGCACTAAAGGAATATCTGTTATTTTAGGACTTGTATTTTAGATGCTTCTTTAAGATTCTAATTGTATAGAGGGCAAAGTATTCTTTCTGAAAGTATCCATTCTTCTTGTATCTCTTACTTTATTTTATATGATCAAGAATGGAGCTTATTATGTTTCTGATTAAAATATTATTCTTTCTTATCTGGCTCTCCTTCTAATTGGAGGTTATGGTTATTATTTTATATCTGAGGAAAGACTTTTAATATGATGAGAAACTGGTTGTTTTTAAGTAAAGTGAAGAGTGGAAGTTTTAATTCTTAATGAATCATTTTAAATAGGCTTAGTAATATTTTATGGACTGAGTAAAGGCCTTGTTTAATTAAAGTTATTTTTATTGTTTGATGTTTATGTTTTTGCAGATGATAAATATTCTGATAATATACTTGGAGTAGAAGTTGTAGGACCATTGTATTTTGATAATGCTTTGTAAAGTTACTTAAATTAAATAAAGAATATAGTGATACTTATTTTTGATTCGCACTGTCGAAAAAATTTTAATTCATTATATTATTTGTTATCAAAATTACTAAAAATTTTTAATTTATTATATTTCCTTGATGAATCCTAACAAGTACACTTATAGAATAACAGTGTAGACGTCCGGCATTTCTCCTTGATGGAATATAAATGGCACATAAAGGTGGAGTGAGATAATATGATTCAAAAAAAGATAAGCACTTGAAAGATTTTAATTAAAATCTTCTTTAAAGGTAAAAGGATAAAGAAACTTCAAGATTTCACACTGAGAGTAATCGACAACCAATAAACTCTTCTATTTTATCATTAAATTAAAGCATTGTAAATAAATAATTATAAATTTTATGAAGCAACTGCAACAAAGACCTAGTGTCAGATAAAATCAACATAATCGTGTTTATACTTAAAATCAATATCCTGACAATTCTATGTCTCCAAATATGTAAACAAGATTATAAAACACTCCCAAAAATAAAAGGGAAGGTGGTTTATCCTTACCAAAATTAGATTCCACTAACAGCAACCTCTAAAAACCAGTTACAAGAGAGTAATTATTACAATTCCTTGATTAAATAATGTTTGCTGTTGAAAATGTATAGTACATAGTATCATAATATGAAAATCCTCCTAGCGATATTAATCAATCATAACCGGTCAGACAGATACCAAAATTTAAAATTACACAAGAATAACAAACTGATCATTCCTACATACAATCCTAACTTAAATCTAAATAACAGTATATTAATAAAGTCAATAAAAAAACACAAACACCAAATAAATAGATTAGGGCTAATTCTCAAAGTTGTGAATAATAAATAATTAATAAAAAATCAGCTAAAGTTAAAACAGAATTTACAGAAGAAAGTGATGGTACCGAAAAAAGACCTACCAGATTTCCAAATATTATCTAAACTTCTCAAAAATAAAAAGTTGAAAAAATATTGTCATAAAATCGAAAAAATAGAGTATAATCATAAGTTATATCCTATTGTTATGTTAATTAAAAAGATAACGAATAAATCTAATAAGAAAATACTAACAAATAAATTAGTAATAATGTAACACAATAAAATAGCGATTAATCTAATATTATTTATGAATCATCTTAACAAAATTTAAGCAAAACTAATATCGATGTTAAAAATAAAGAATAAATCACACCTTAAAATGAAACTAATTTAGTAGAAACTTAAAAAAAACAATAACAATCATCCGTTAATAATGTTAATCAATTATAAAAGACAAATTAAAATGCGATGATCATACAAAATCAAAATAAATAAGATGGAAATCAATCTATTTAACAGATCAGTTCAAATCGTTATTCATTAAGCGATTTTGAAGATGTTGATCAAGAAGTACTTAAAAGCAAAAGTTCATTATAGGATTAATAAATTAATTAGAAATAATAAGTTAATACATAGAAAACTCCAAAAGTCAAAAAACGCCCAATATAAATTAAAAATACAAATTAAATTGACACAAATGATTAAGATGAACATAAATAGTTTGATCAAAAAACTATAGAATTAAGATAAAATACAAACGATTAATTAAGCAAAGCTTAGTAATTTTAAAGTTATTCAAATTAAGGGGATTAAGAATTTTCAAATGAATTTTTATCTGAACAAACAAAACCATTAACCAAAAACAGTTTAAATACAAAAAATTAATAATAATAAATTAATAAATTGTCTTAAAAACAGAATTCTTCAAAAAAAATTTTAGAAATTAACCCTGATCCAGAATTTTATCCAGATCATGATTAAAAAAAGGATGTAGTATACAATAAATAAAATGAGCAACCCTTAAACATTTAATAAAATGATGAAGAACAAGAAAAGAATGGTCAACTTAATCAAAATGAAACAAATTTTCAAGAAAAAGTACAAAAGCTTCCTAATGAAAATCAATAGATAGAATTAGAAATTTAAAATTAGGCTTAGTTGATGTAAATTTCAAATGACGAATAAAAATCTGAAAAATATTAAATGTCTATAAAAAGTCAAGAAAAAATAAAAAATTATTAACAATTATAAAATTAAGATAAATCAAATACTTAAGAATAATTAGAAAGTTAAGAAAAAATAAAAAGTTAAGAACAATTAAATAGTTTAGAACGATAATAAAATTAAGATAAATCAAATAGTCAAGAACAATTAAAAAGTTTAGAAAAAATACAAAGTTAAGAACTATTAAATAGGGTAGAACAATAATAAAAATATGATAAATCAAATAGTTAAGATTAATTAGAAAGTTAAGAAAAAATAAAAAGCTAAAAATAATTATTAAATTAAGATAAATCGAATAGTTAAGAACAATTATAAAGTTTAGAAAAAATAAAAAGTTAAAAACAATTAAATAGTGTAGAACAATAATAAAAATATAATAAATCAAATAGTTAAGATTAATTAGAAAGTTAAGAAAAAATAAAAAGCTAACAATAATTATTAAATTAAGATAAATCGAATAGTTAAGAACAATTATAAAGTTTAGAAAAAATAAAAAGTTAAGAACTATTAAATAGTTTAGAACGATAATAAAATTAAGATAAATAGAATAGTTAAGAACAATTATAAAGTTTAGAAAAAATAAAAAGCTAAAAATAATTATTAAATTAAGATAAATCGAATAGTTAAGAACAATTATAAAGTTTAGAAAAAATAAAAAGTTAAGAACTATTAAAAAGTTTAGAACAAAAATAAAAATATGATAAATCAAATAGTTAAGAACAATTATAAAGTTTAGAAAAAATACAAAGCTAAAAATAATTATTAAATTAAGATAAATCGAATACTTAAGAACAATTATAAAGTTTAGAAAAAATAAAAAGTTAAGAACTATTAAAAAGTTTAGAACAAAAATAAAAATATGATAAATCAAATAGTTAAGATTAATTAGAAAGTTAAGAAAAAATAAAAAGCTAAAAATAATTATTAAATTAAGATAAATCAAATAGTTAAGAACAATTAGAAAGTTTAAAAAAAATAAAAAGTTAAGAACTATTAAAAAGTTTAGAACAAAAATAAAAATATGATAAATCAAATAGTTAAGATTAATTAGAAAGTTAAGAAAAAATAAAAAGCTAACAATAATTATTAAATTAAGATAAATCAAATAGTTAAGAACAATTATAAAGTTTAGAAAAAATAAAAAGTTAAGAACTATTAAATAGTTTAGAACGATAATAAAATTAAGATAAATAGAATAGTTAAGAACAATTATAAAGTTAAGAAAAAATAAAAAGCTAAAAATAATTATTAAATTAAGATAAATCGAATAGTTAAGAACAATTATAAAGTTTAGAAAAAATAAAAAGTTAAAAACAATTAAATAGTGTAGAACAATAATAAAAATATGATAAATCAAATAGTTAAGATTAATTAGAAAGTTAAGAAAAAATAAAAAGCTAACAATAATTATTAAATTAAGATAAATCGAATAGTTAAGAACAATTATAAAGTTTAGAAAAAATAAAAAGTTAAGAACTATTAAATAGTTTAGAACGATAATAAAATTAAGATAAATAGAATAGTTAAGAACAATTATAAAGTTTAGAAAAAATACAAAGCTAAAAATAATTATAAAATTAGAATAAATCAAATAGTTAAGAATAATTAGAAAGTTTAGAAAAAATGAAAAGCTAAGAAAAATTAGAAAGTTAAGAAAAATTAAAAAATTAAGAGCAAATAAAAAGCTAAGAACAATCAACAGTTTAAGAAAATAAATAATAATAACTTATTTTCCCCGCTATATCCTAAGATTTACAAAAAGATAAGGAAGAAATATAAAAATCTTCGGACTAAAGACCATAAAGCGTAAAAAACAATAACGAGGAATAAACAGAAATTAATTCTATAGTCAACAGTATTTATGTTAAACCAAACGATTTAGCTTATAAGAAAAGTAATTATCAAAATGAAGAGATTTAATTTCAATCATAATAATTAAATAATTAATAAATACCCTAATTAGATAATAATACTTAGAAAGAATAAATAATTGATAAAATATCTAATCAATAATTAAATTTAAAAAATAATGAAGATCTTGGAGAATCATAGTTAATTAATGAAGTGTAATCTAAAAATTCAGAAAATAGATCAGAGAAATAAATAACATAAGGAAAGAAATATATTAAAGATAATTTTGCTTAATCATATCAAATCAAATTGGCTTAAACAGGAGTTAAATTTTAGCCCAAAAGTTTGTAATAGAGTGGAGCTTATTCAATTATATTTGATAAAGATAAATATAAAAATAAAGAAAAAACTAAAATAATTGATGACAATGATAATGATTAATAAAAATCTAAGTAATTAATAATTGATTAGAATAAAAAATAAAAGTAAAATTGCAAGACTCATAAATCAATGTAAATATTTGAGAGTAATGAAAAAGATGAAAAAGATGAAAATTAAAAAAAAAATATGAAAAGCTAAATCCTTTATGGTTAAGAGGAACTTGATGAAGAATTTATAAAATTGTTAAATTAAACCAAAAAAATTGAATAAAATACACAAAAAATTGATGAAACAAAAAATGACAATATCAAATCTGATAAGCTTAGCAGATAAAAAAGCATTGAAAAACTTTAATAATCATAAGTGATTGTATTTGAAAGTTAAGAAAATAATAATTAAGATCAGCCCTAAGAAAAAGAAGTGTATTAAGTTGATAAGAAATCTTAGAATAATGAAATAAATGATTCCCTTTAAAAAAGCCAAATATAAAATAAAGAGTAAGTGATATTAGTTGAAAGTAATGAAGTTGAAAATAATAAAAAGCAAGAAAATAATTTGAAATAATCGAATATATAAGAGCTAAATAATACTTAAGTTCAACCTTTCTTGATAGAAAAGCTAAATAATAAGGATCCTTAAGCGATTGATTAAAATTGATATTTTTTGTTAAAACAATATTTAAAATTGATTTCTTTCTTTAGAAATAGGAAGAATTATTTCTGAGTTAAAATAACAAAATAAATTTTTTGGATGATAAAAATAAAGGTTAGAAATTAATCTCAATTTAATAATAAATATTTATGGAGGTCTCATTAAATTTTACAGAAGAGCCTAACCCAGTGGTTTTGGGATGTCCTTAAGGGTTTCCAAACTATTCTAATATTTAAATATTAACAAAGAATGGAGAAGATGTAAATGAGCCTTAAACTAGAAAAGTAATTAAATTATCTAATGATTAAATGATTTGGATAGGAAGATAAAATCATACATAATCTAACATATTTGTTGGTAATATTTCACATTAATAACAGGTGTGCATTAAGGAAATACAATCTCATTGCATCCTGTATTAATCCAAGCTACTCTTTCATAATAAATAAACAAATAAAACAAACAATAATATTCTAGAAATTCAGCACTTGAAGATGGATTAACTTATTTTGAACAAAGAAAAATGGTGGCTGAAGAAATGGGAACAAATAAAAGTAGAAGAAAAATGAGATAAATGGAAACAAACAAAGTTGAAGAAGAGAATATTGTTTAGGCAGAATCAATTAAAGAAAAATTTAATTAAAAACAACAAGAAATTCAAGAATAGTTAGAAATAGAAAAAGAAATTCACTAAATGGAAGAAGCTGCAATTAAAGAAGAGTTAATACCAGAATTTGTTAAAGGCAATGTTCCTATTTTCTAAATTTACAACATAAGGTCAATTGTGTCTGAAGAAGATATGGAATTATTAGATATTTCAAAATTATAAGTATTCATAAGTACTAAAAGGGAAGATAATTTACATTATTATCATCCTTAAGTAATACAAATAGCTTCTGGATTAATTTTTGATAACAAAACCAAATTAACAATTTTAAAATATTTGGAATATTTAAATATTTTATTTAAGTTTCAATTTAAATAAGTTTTTTAAAATAAGAATGCTTAAAATATAGCTCAAGAATTAGGAATTTATAATTGTAAATTGGTAACTCCAATTTTGGAGAAATTTTATTAAGCAACTCCTGGACAAGGAGAAAATGTATATAATTTTAGCAGATCAAATTTTTTGAAGGATAAATATATATGTTACATAATCGTTTTGCATTTATTCATTCATAAATTTTAATTTGATATTGTTCCATTAGCAAAATACTTAAAATTGGATATAAAAAAATTAACAATGTATTGTAAGGAATGTGGGTGTACAGTTTCAAAGAATAATGAAAAATAAATAGCAAAGTTAAAACAATTTAAATAATGATATGAAATTATTGTATAATAAAATCATTCTGTTTAATATGTAGTTGTGAAATTTTAGATGATTTTTTGTTGAGATTGATTAATTTTCGAGGGAGATTAAGCATTTTGTCTTAATTTAAGTGGAATAGTTTAAGACTTGATTCTATCCATGAATAATTGAACATTATGTTCACTCTTAATAGTTCTTGTGCTAATAGTTTATCTTGGACTTTCAATTTGTTTCTAGATCTTTTCGATTAATAATTCCTTGCGAGATTGTCCTCCTTTTGAATTCATTATTAGATCAGCAATTTTCAATTTAGTCTCTATTATACTATCACAAAGTTTTAATTCATTTTTTTACCATTTGAACCCTTGTATGAAATATTGTTATACTATTTGGTTTAAGATATTTATTCATGCCCCTTTAAGTTAGTAAACCACATTCTACAATAGTTTTTCTCTTATCATATTCTCTTCTTTCTTTCATAATAATTTTTTTCATTTCCTATTTATTAACAGAGGATTAGATGAAAGGAAGAAATTGTAAAATAGAATGACATGTTTATGGAGTATTAGTTGAAAATGGACTTGCCATCATATTTGAAGCACTTGATGATTTAAGATGAGAATTGAGTGTCATATTTTTGTAAATAGTATCCATAAATAGAGATAAAATATAAATATAATAATAATTGAGTGGGAATATGAAAACAAAAACAATTAATTAGAGTTGTTCTATTGAAGGAAGATTAAGAGGTAGAATAAAAATAGTTATAAAAGCTCGAAGTTTAAATGCATCACATTACTACTAATTTGTAGAAGTACCTAAATATCAAGTGTCTTAAGCTTCAATAATAAAAACAGAGAGTTAGGAGAAATAAAGAAGATTACTCTTTCATCATCGTACTATTTTCATAGAAAAACTCAAATAGAGAGATAAGAAATAATAAAAGTAGAAAATATTGAGAGAAAAGATGTATGAAATCAATGAATCACAGTAAAGAAGATTTAGTTGTCATTGTAATGAATGTGGTAAAAGAAATAATAAAATTAATAAATTTCATAATATTTAAGTGAAATCAGAGAAAATAATAAAAGAATTCTGGTCCAGTTTAAATTTACAATAATAACAATAATCATTACTTACAATATCAACAAAATCATTAAAGTCTAATACAACTTTACTCTCATTTCCAGATACTAGTCCTTAAAAAGTCAAATCTAAGATTGAGAGTCCTGTCTAAAAGAAATTAAACTCTAATTATAAATTAATTTCTGTACCTTCATTAAATTTAAAACCATATCTTTGGGAACAATCATCTTAAAAAAAAGTTAGTCATCATTAAATAGACTCAACTTAGTTAATTCTTAGACCTATTTCACTTAGAGCATCTGCTCCTAATTTAGAAACTTTTGATTATTCATCTAAAAACAGCAGCCCAAGAAGAGGATAATCGAATTCAAATATTAAATAAGACATTCAAGTATTGACTTCAAGAAACTTCTCTAAAAGAATGATTTAAACTTCTCATTTAAAAACATTCTCTGGTATTCATATTCGAAATACCATACTAAGTACAAAAAAAGAAATAAAGTATTGATATTAATTGATATTTTGATTATAAAAAGTTTTATTATTAAAATTTTTTATTCTCAAAAGAACTCTTTTAAATAAAATTCTAGAAATAATTAAAAAACTGAAGTAAATTATTTTATAATAAAAGATAATTAAGTTAATGAGAATTAAATTCATACTACTTAATGATTTCTCTGATTTATTGGTAATAATCATTTATTAATTTTCTACTCTCTATAGAAGCCAATAAAGGGTAATCTTCTTTTTTTGAATATTTTGTAATTTCTAAATCATTGGCTTTCCTTACTAATATAAGCTACTTTCCATCTAAATTCTAAAATTAGATTGTANTAAGAGGTAGAATAAAAATAGTTATAAAAGCTCGAAGTTTAAATGCATCACATTACTACTAATTTGTAGAAGTACCTAAATATCAAGTGTCTTAAGCTTCAATAATAAAAACAGAGAGTTAGGAGAAATAAAGAAGATTACTCTTTCATCATCGTACTATTTTCATAGAAAAACTCAAATAGAGAGATAAGAAATAATAAAAGTAGAAAATATTGAGAGAAAAGATGTATGAAATCAATGAATCACAGTAAAGAAGATTTAGTTGTCATTGTAATGAATGTGGTAAAAGAAATAATAAAATTAATAAATTTCATAATATTTAAGTGAAATCAGAGAAAATAATAAAAGAATTCTGGTCCAGTTTAAATTTACAATAATAACAATAATCATTACTTACAATATCAACAAAATCATTAAAGTCTAATACAACTTTACTCTCATTTCCAGATACTAGTCCTTAAAAAGTCAAATCTAAGATTGAGAGTCCTGTCTAAAAGAAATTAAACTCTAATTATAAATTAATTTCTGTACCTTCATTAAATTTAAAACCATATCTTTGGGAACAATCATCTTAAAAAAAAGTTAGTCATCATTAAATAGACTCAACTTAGTTAATTCTTAGACCTATTTCACTTAGAGCATCTGCTCCTAATTTAGAAACTTTTGATTATTCATCTAAAAACAGCAGCCCAAGAAGAGGATAATCGAATTCAAATATTAAATAAGACATTCAAGTATTGACTTCAAGAAACTTCTCTAAAAGAATGATTTAAACTTCTCATTTAAAAACATTCTCTGGTATTCATATTCGAAATACCATACTAAGTACAAAAAAAGAAATAAAGTATTGATATTAATTGATATTTTGATTATAAAAAGTTTTATTATTAAAATTTTTTATTCTCAAAAGAACTCTTTTAAATAAAATTCTAGAAATAATTAAAAAACTGAAGTAAATTATTTTATAATAAAAGATAATTAAGTTAATGAGAATTAAATTCATACTACTTAATGATTTCTCTGATTTATTGGTAATAATCATTTATTAATTTTCTACTCTCTATAGAAGCCAATAAAGGGTAATCTTCTTTTTTTGAATATTTTGTAATTTCTAAATCATTGGCTTTCCTTACTAATATAAGCTACTTTCCATCTAAATTCTAAAATTAGATTGTATACTTAAATACTTTCAATAAATTTATAACTTTATTTACTCCAAAAAGATTTGAATTTTTAAGACTAAAAAATCTATATTCTATATCCATGTATTAAGTTTAATAATTTACTGAAGTTATTTTTCAAATTTTAAAGATACTTTTTTTAAATTAAAATTTACTTCTTACCCTGATTAACCACCCCAATAGGCTGCCCCTTAGTGTCAAGAGGTCCCTATTTGACAATACCTAAAGGATCTGGAGGGTGATTGTCATTGTTACTTGGAAATCAGAGGAGATCAATTTGAAGTTACCTTCGGTCTCTATAATGATCCTTTGTTTATCATAATAATTTCTCCATTTTCTTGTCCCATTCCATTAGAAGATTTTAATTTAAATCTAGTTTCAAAAATTATTAATTTCTTATACTAATATTAACTCAATTATTTTAAACCATTTTAACCTATTATTAAAAATTATAAATACTCATCATTAATATCAAACATATAAATAAATCAATTATCAGTTAATTAATTTAACATGATTTTATTTTCTATGTATTAATGGCATTTATTATCTTATTCTATAATCCTTCAATGGTGAATGAATTAAAAATCTTTCATTATCATAATATAGTATTGTAATTTTATTAGAATGCTATTAATATCTACATCAGTTTCACATATCGGAAAACCTTAACTGTAAGGTATATAAAGATAATTAATTGTACCATTATCAAGACTAAATTTATGAGAATACCCTAATAATAAAAAGAGATCCTCGAACTCAGAATATCTATAAATATATTCTAAAAATTACCTTTTTGTAATTTTCCAAGACTGTTATCAAAATTGATTGTATTTTATACATCATTTTTGATTTATCTTTGAAATTAGGTTAAATTAAAATGCATAGGCCCAATCTTTAAAAGAAAATAATTAACTATAGTTGTTTTTTTATGTGTCCATAAATTGATAAAATTTATAAATAGATAAAATAGTCTTGACTTTTAAAAATTAAATATTTATTATTAAGATAATATAATTTCTATAATAGCTCATTTCTGAAAGAGTTAATATTTCAAAAGAAACAAACTTATTTTTTACTATTTTATAAAAAGTTTAATTTGAAGAAAAAATTTAAATATTGTAAATAATATTATATAATTATACCTGATTATAAACATTATTTAATAATCTCAGATAAAAAAATCAGGTGCTAATTATGAATCATTGAATTTTGGATCACATCTATATATGCTAAAATCTTTAACTCCTACACTGGCTAAGACTTCATCATCAATAAAAAAGTTTCCTGTTGTTTTTTTGTGACAACTTGTTAGTATCACATATGCAGAATCAGCCATAATTTCGACATTTCTTGATGCTTACATCATAGAATCTCCACCAAGAACATTCTAAACTGCTGCAGTTGCAATTGAAGTTCTTGGCCATAAAGCATTTACTCCAACTTAACCTTTGAATTCTTCACTCATACCAAGAACACACATACTCATTCCATATTTAGCCATAGTATAAGCTAAATGAGGAGCAAACCATTTAGATTACATATTTAATGGTGGTGATAAATTAAGAATATGTGGATTAGATGATTTTTTAAGGTAAGGAAGACAAGTTCTGCTCATCAAATAAGTTCCTCTTGTATTTATTTGATGCATCAAATCATATTTCTTCATATCTGTAGATTCAGTATCAGTAAGTGAGATTGCACTTGCACTATTTACAACTATATCAATTCCACCAAAGGTTTCAACAGTTTTTTAAACAGCTGCTTAAATATCCTTTTCAAATCTGATATCACATTGAATTCCTAAAGCTTTACCTCCTGCTTTTTCTATTTCTGCACAAGCTGAAGAAATTGTGCCTGGCAATTTAGGATGTGGATCAACTGTTTTGGCAAGTATAACAACATTAGCACCATCTTTGGCTGCTCTAATTCCTATAGCCAATCCAATACCCTAAAAATAAATAAATATTGTGATATACTCTTGATCCTCCACTGATAATTACAGTTTTACCTTTAAGATTACCAACTTATTCAAAAGGAAAGAAATCAGGATATTTCATAACCCAAGGATATGTAACATTTCCAGCAGGAGGTGCAATTGTAGGATTGAACTAATTGGAAAGTGCTTGAATTCTTTACATTAAATATAATACGAATTATTAATTGAAGCTGATGTCATTATATAATAAATAACATTTACTATTAATTGATTATTGAATAAATTATATATTTTTCAACAAAAGAATTGATCATATAAACTAACAACCATTCTCAATAGGGGCTGGCATTCTAAGAATTAAATATGAGCAGTTCTACCAATCAAAGTATCAAGATTTCTTAAATAAATTAATTTAGAAATTACTTTTCTTAAATTTCAAAATTAACATCAATACGATATACATTAGTA
This sequence comes from Paramecium sonneborni, assembly GCA_905182985.1. Classification (NCBI taxonomy): domain Eukaryota; phylum Ciliophora; class Oligohymenophorea; order Peniculida; family Parameciidae; genus Paramecium; species Paramecium sonneborni. The sequence goes on from CAJJDN010000060.1 coordinate 319,648, forward strand.
TTTTCAAGATGTCTTAATAAAGCTTTAACCATCTAAACATAAGGTTTATTTCTCCTAAAGTGATAGTTTATATAAATACTGATCTTCAATTGCTTCCTTAGATAATTGAACTCTTGCAGAATCATAAGGAGCATAACTATCTTAGATACAACTAAAAAAACAAACATTTTTAAACCAAGCTAAACCTTTTGCTTAAGCCAGTTTTTAGAGACATGTTTCTTCAATATTACGATTATCAGTCATTTGTAACTATTCTAAACATTTACTTTTTCTCCATTATTTCAATACCCACATACCAGCATCAACAATTTTACTAGCATTATAAAAATAACCTAATTATGGAGATGAAAGACTAATATAAGTATACATTTTATCTTAATATTTATCAAGATAAGGTAATGATGCTCTTATTATTACTCCTCCTAATGAATGTCCAATAAAACTTAATCTTCCTAAAGTATTTTCAGGACAATTTTCAGATATAAAGTTGATTACTTCAGTAGCTAATTTTTCTCCCATTTCTTATATATTACCTTCAGTATTTTCTTCATTTATTGATGAACATAAAAACATCGCTTCAGGATGTGCTAATGATATGTAATTTTTAAATAATTTCATATCATATGAATTACCTTAGAAACCATGCACTAATACTATTAAATGAATTCCTCTATATGACATTATATCATATTCACTATTAGTTATATCTGCATCTACTATGTTTTCTTCATTTTTATCTTTATCTTCTCTAGGAGTGAATTCCTCAAATATAATTGGTTAAGTCTCTATTTTAGGATATGAATTTAAATCCTCAACTCCTAATTCTTAAACTTTAGATTCTTATCTCATTTTCTCACTTTTAGATTTATGTTCTATTCCCAAATTCTTATCTAATAATTATTGAAATGGAGATCTTACACAAAACTATTACCATCTATTTTTAATAATCTTTTAGTAATCAAATTACAATAAGGCTACACAGAATCTAGGACTTATTCTATATAAATCAAGCACTTTAATCCACATTTAAAAGAGTTAACAACTTATTAAATTAGTTTCATTAAGGATTGAATGTATAATTGTCTCAGGATCTGAAGTATGGAATTTCTCCTCTATTCTTTAATTTAATTCCTTTCTTGTTAATTGTCCCTTTATATTCTAATAAGTTTCACTTGTTATGTATTCAGGAACAATCAATTTAAGAGGTGGATATAAATACTTTTTAAAATGTTTTCTTTATTTCTCTAAAATACATTTAGAATATATTAAATTATAATGTTAGTAAAGTTATTCATAATAACCTTTTAAGCTTTCCACAAATTCTTACTGCATACCATAATAATCTAAACCTTTCAACTCTTTGAATTATTTTTAAATGGTTTCATACATTGAAATTTGATCTGAATTAATTAAAGGTTTGGATTGATTTTTATTTTTATCAAGAGTGTTAGGTACTTTTCCTTCTAACAATTAATTACGTTCTTCAAATTTAAGTCTAGCAAATTAAAATAATTGAATAGGATGAGTACGAAAACGATAATCTAAAGTAATAGTATGTACAACCATGTTTGCTTAACAAAAGTTTTGTTCTTCAAAGATGATAGGTACAAATTAGTGATTTGGTTATAAAACATTTTTGATTTTAAATTTAGCAGTTGCTTGAATTTTTCCATCAGGTATAGCATAATCTTCTTTATCCTATTTGGTATAGAGTGGTTCTTGTTTTGGTTAATCTTTTTAAGAATTCAAACAATCAAAAAACATTAAATCAACTTACATAATAAGTGACTATTCTTTTTTTGGACCTGCATCGAATTCAATTCTGAAATTACAAATATCATTGAGTTCAATTTCCTCTTCACAAAACTTAATAAAAAATGCTTTAGTATAAAATGCTGAATTTGATGTAACTATGGATGCTGGTCTAAATATATGAGTTTCATAATATTTAGGTGGATTAACATTCTATTAAGCCTCTTATGGATAAGTTTTATAAGATTCACAAGGATCATGTGGATGAGCATAGATTTTATTAATCTAAAAGTTATAAATGTAGATACATCTTGTGGAGCATCATTATGGATAGTGATTCTTAAGAAATAAACACCTTAATAATAGAGATCAACATTTCTAAAGCTTTCTACATGAGTTACAATTTCGACAACACTTCTTAATGACATTTTTGAATTATATAATTATTTATGTGTTCATTATACTGTGATTCTATTCAGAATTCCATGATTGTCACAATGTCCATCATGTGGAAAATGAAGCATTTCATTTACTAAATAATCAACATGCCCATTATGTAACACTATAGGATGTCCACAATTTGGTCCATGGTAATGTAAAACATAGGATTGTGGATATTCCTATTCTTAAACATTTCCTTGATTTGTCGCTAAACAACAGTTGATTTCTTAAGGACATTATGAACAATCTATCTATGCAAATTGTTGATTCTTTTAAAAATGTTAATGTTCTTTCACTGGATCACATTCTTATTTAGCAGTATCAACAAGCTCATGATACTCAATTTTTTGATTTTCTAGTTATCATATTCAACTACCTTCATTATAATAATATAAACATCCATTAAATAAAACATCTACATGATTCTTATGAATTATTTAAGGATGATTGCATGTAAAGAAATCTTTGAGGTTTTTTATTTATTGATTAAATGATTCACTAGTAAAAATAGGCTTTTCTTTCTTCTAATGCATTTCTTTTTCATGTTTCTTCAAACTACACCTATAGAAATATGTTTTCCCACATCCCCTCTCACATTTATATTGTTTTCGATCTTACTAATGTTTTGAATTGTGTTGTTAATAATTCTGACTTGTAATGAATTATTTTCCACAATCATCACATTTATAAGGTTTTTCATTAGAATGTTTGCGTTAGTGTCTCTTCAAATTAGATATCTAATCAAATTTACTAAATACTTAAGAGAAGGCTTATTTGCATTCCTCACACTCATATGGTTTTGCACCTGAATGGATTCTTTGATGTTTTTATAAGGAGGAATATTATCTAAAACGTTGTTGACACTGCGCACTTTTCCATATTTAAATAAGTTATTTTATACCATTCATGAGGTTTCTCCCCTGTATGTATCATTTTATGAGCTTCCAATGTTCTTTTTAATTTGAATTGCTTTTCACATGTATCGCATGCAAATTCAGACATTTTAATTAAATGGATTGTAACAATTTTCTCAATGATAAGGAAATTCTTAAAGATTAAGATCAAATCTAATAAATTATAAATACAATCACAATCAACAAACATCTCTTTAAAGAAGATCTAATTTTGGATCTCAATGCTGTTCTTGGTTTAATTCCTATTTTATTGATTAGATTATGGGTAAAGTCTGATTTAGCTATGAAATCTCATGATCATGTACATAAAATCATAATATCTAAAATAACAGAAAATGTATCACTGAAAATAAAAAAGGAATTAAAGAAGTATTTTTAAATGTAAAGTTGATAACATCCTTTTTGCTAGGATGATCAATTTGATTTTCTATCAGTAAAATATTTAAGAGTTAATAATTGCAAGAGACAAATAACAAAATTAAGATGGACTTTTATTATTTTTGAAAGGATAATTGTATCTCTAGTCTAGGAATAATAATTGATATTTGCTTTTTTCCCCTTAAAAAGCGATTCTTTTTATGATATTAATATAAAATGTATGTAACAGTAAATTATAAAATAAGAACCTCTACTTGAAAGCACTAGAATGATTTATTATATATTGATCCTGTTTTAATCTATGAAGCTGATTTATTGAAATCTCTTTTTGAAGATTTATCTTTTAAGTAATTCATATTTAAATCTAAATAGATAAGAAATGATTATATCATTAAAATATTTATTTACTTTTTACCATCTTTCAATCAATGTAATAATAGGGCCACGATAATATCCCTTTTGAAAATCATTATATATTTTAATGATGAAATATCATCTTTTCAATGAGAGAAATTAAAAGGTTAAATATTAATTCGTTAAATATGATCTTATTCTTATTAAAGTATCTATCCATACAAAATAACATTAGATTAAATCTGATGAATTAAATTGATTTTATTTAAAATTTATGAACAATATCCATTATCATATTTAGTAAGAAATTAATAAAAATAAAATATAATGAAATAATATAGTAAATTCGATGAAATCAATTAAATAATTATAGAAAAATTACTTAAACCAAAAAAGTGTGTTGTAAATTTGCAGTTAAGATTAAGAGATCGATATTCTATTAATTATCATTAATAAATCAATTTTTTATTATTGTTATATCTTATCTAAATTGTATAGAGAATATTGTAATTTTATAATATATATATATATTTAATTAAATTATATGAGTGAATTTTAAAGGAGATCTAGTTAAAGATAAGGTTCGATGGAACCAGATGCTTAAGGACTATCAATTTAATATGTTGCTGAAGATTAAAATCTGCAAACATAATATCTTGATTTAAAATTAACTAGAGATGATTCTAAAAGTGTATGATTTGAATTCTAAAAATAGTAAAAAACTGTATTTGGTAATTAATTTGGTTATGCTGCTAAAACTATTAGAAGAGTTAGTGATACAGCAGATGAGGAAAAAAAAGAAGCATTAAATTTTGATATTTTGTAAATAAAACCTGGAAAACCATATAAAGGAGCTAAAACAAAGGAATCAAGAGAATCAGCATCTAAAATTCTTGAAATTTTGAAATTAAGAGATTATTATTCATTTGATGGACATGAACAAAGTGAGATATCAAGTAAATTTGTTTAATATAATGCTAAAAATGAACCTTATATTATTTGGAATAAAAGAGTGGATGTATTACCTATTTTAGAGAATGCTGAAGTACTTTAAGAAAATGGAATAATTTTTACAAGAACAGGTGATAATATTGATGTTATAGTACCAACAATGTTGTAATTTATAAGTGATTTAATTAATTTGATGAAATGTGTTGGTAATAATTCAATAGCTAGTTTTTGTTATGATAGACTTAAATTCTTGGAGTAAAAGTTTTAAATGCATGAAATGTAATTATAATAATTATAATTAGTTTTAATCACTAAAATGAATAATTAGATTAAAAAAGTATTATTAGAAGAGATTTTTATAATGTTTTTAAAGTTGACACTCATATTCATCATTCAGCTGCAATGAGTGCTAAGCATTTATTAGAATTTATTTAACGTAAATATGAAAAAAATGGTGATGATCATGTTGATATAAATAAAGATGGAACAAAGATATGTCTAAAAGATATATTTAAGAATATAAGTGTTGATCCTATTGACTTATCTTTAAATTCTTTAGATGTTCAAGCAGACAAAGGAATTTATAAACGATTTGATAGATTTAACAATAAATATAATCCTTTGGGAACTCCTAAATTAAGAGAGATATTTTTGAAAACTGACAATTATATTAAAGGCAAATATCTTGCAGATTTGACTAAAGAATTAATGGATCAATTAGATAAATAACAATATATTGGATGCGAATGGAGAATATCCATTTATGGAAAATCCATGGAAGAATGGCATAAACTTGGAAAATGGTTAATAAAAAATAAACTCTATTCATCCAAAGTTAGATGGATGATATAAATACCTAGACTTTATAGTGTTTATAAAAAATCTGGTATGATTAATTGTTTCTAAGATATGATTGATAATTTATTTAGACCATTGTTTGATATTACAATTAATCCTACTATAGATCCATTTCTATATCAAGCCTTATTCTAAATAACAGGTTTTGATACTGTAGATGATGAATCTTTATATGAATATTTTGCAATCTCTGATCTTAAATAATCTCCTAAAGATTGGTCAGGAGATCGTAATCCGCCATATACATATTGGATTTATTACATATATGCTAATTTATTTACATTAAATGCTTTAAGATAATAAAGAGGTTTAAACACATTCAAATTTCGACCTCATTGTGGAGAAGCTGGAAATATTGATCATTTAGCTACAGCATATTTAGTTTCAGATGGTATTAATCATGGTTTAGAATTATAAAAATCTCCTGTTTTGTAATATCTATTTTATTTAAAATAAATTGGAATAGCAATGTCACCTGTATCAAATAATAAATTATTTTGTCGTTATTAAAAATCCCCATTTTAAAAATATTTTTAAATCGGACTTAATGTCTGTTTATCAACTGATGATCCTTTAATTTTACATCTTACAAATGAACCTTTGTTAGAAGAATATGCAATAGCATCATAAATTTTTGATTTATCAGCAATAGACTAAGCTGAATTAGCTAGAAATTCTGTTCGATAGAGTAGTTTTGAAAAAGAGATTAAAGAATTTTGGATTGGCGAAAACTATGATGATAGAATTGCATAAAAAAGTAATTTTATTATATAATTATATCATTAATAGATTCTGAAGATCGAAATAATCTACCTGTTACTAGATTTATGTATAGGAAAGTAACATTGAATGAAGAGTATGAACATCTTGAAAAATTAAATGAAGAAGAATTGTTCTGATACTTAAATATTCAAATAATTATTATTATTAACAGTATCACAGTATCAAAAGTTAAACTCATTTATACTACTTGGAGACACATCAAATATTTTACTGTTACAATTTGTTCTACTTCCTATATCATGTGTTTTTTGATAACATTTTCTTGCTATTCCATAAATCTAACCACTATTTTTGCTTCCTGTTTAAAGAACCATTTTAGCAAAAACTGAATCACTGTTAATATAAGTTGAAATCTTTGGATTTTATACTAAAAGTTCGTAAGGATGTCCTTATTCTAAAACCTTTCCATCATCTAAAACAAATATTCTATCATAATCTGCAATTGTATTTAATCGATGAGCAATTGTAAGAATTGTACAATCATTAAATTTCTCTTTGATTATTTATTAAATTAAACAATCTGTAATCATATCTACATTTGCAGTTGCTTCATCTAGAACTAAAATCTTTTTTTTATTTAGTAAAACTCTACTTAAACAAATCAATTATTTTTATCCATTTGAAAATAAATCTGGATCTATTTCATGATTCAATCCATTAGGAAGTAATTGTAAAAAACCTTCCAATCCTGTTTATATTAAAGTATTAGAAATCTTAATATCATCAAATTTTCTAAGTGGATCTAAGTTTTCTCTTAAAGTTCCTTTAAAAAGGAATGGAACTTGAGGAATAATACTTATTTCTTGTCTTAATTTATTAAGGGCTATCTTTTTAATATCTTAATCATCTATACTGATTAAACTAATTTTATATAATAGATAAGATTTACCCATCTTCTTCAATCTCTATTAATCTAAAGAGACTTTAAATGATGGATGACTTTCCAGATCCAGTTCTTCCAACTATCCCTATCTTCTCTTTATCCTTAATGTTAAAATTCATTCCTTTCAATACAAAAGGAGTATTTTTTCTATATTACATTTCCACATTAGAAAACTAAATTGTTCCTAATCTAGGCCAAATTTAGACTTCCAAATCACATACTTATTTATTATAATCCTCTATTTCAATATCACATATTTCAAACATTCTATTTATACTATTCATCATAGAATCAAAAGCCATGAATTATCGAAGTGTACCAGCTTAAGTATTGAAAGTAGATAATAATAACAATGCTTAAGAAAATATTTTTGGATCATCAATCATAGAAATTATTAAAAAGATTCCTGTTATATTAGCAAATTAACCAAATAAATCAATATAAAATCCAAAGCATCTTTAGGAATATAAAAATAATAAATTTGCTTACATAGATTGATTTGAAAATTTAAGAAATTTATCTTTAATCCAAGAATAATTTTCATTTATTCTGATTTATGTGACACCATAAATAGATATTTTAAATTAATCAAATAATGGAGATCTTGATATTAAATCACAAATCTTAAGTTATGATATAACTGTTCTTGTGATTCGAAATATCAAGATAGTGCTGCCAACTGTAAATAATGCAGGAAAAGTAAAGTAAGGTTATAATATTGCAATTGTTACCAATGAGACAAAGAATTAAGCACCTTACTCAAAAATATCTGTTATAGTTTATTAAATTTAAGTATCAGCAAGTGATAAATCTGTTGAAAATCTATTAATCAATCTTCCAGAAGGGTTTGTATCAAAATACTCTATTGGAGAACGTATCAATCTTTTTAACATTTTATTATGAATGATATTATTGGAAGTAAGAACACCAAAAATATTTAAAAAATATTTTATCACATTATTGATATAAGCTCCTATTACAAGAATACCTGCATTCTTAAAGACAATCTCATTATTTTGAGTATCCTCTTATTTGAACTGAGCCATTTCCTTATAGTAATAGTTGTTAATAATTTCGCTGGCTACATTTTGACATAAAATTATAAAAATTAGAATATAAGGCCTCCAATAGCTGAAGTATCTTTTGTAAGTAGAGTATGAAGCATCTTGTTGATTTTAATCTTCTGCTACATAAAGTTAAGGAGTATCTTCTTTATAAATTTTTGTTATCTGATTGACTACTTTGCTTATTAATTTACTTGGTCTTCTTATTTTGAGAGATCTTATTAAATGAGGGTTTTCAATATTTTTATTACTAGACTAAATATTAGATGATTCTAGGATATGCTTTCTAATTTTATTTTTAGGTCCTTAATGTATGATTTTACCTGCATCTAAAATGATTACATAATCACATTCTAATGCAAATGAAATTTAATGAGTAGCTAAAATAACTGATGGAATTTAATAAAGGAAGGCTTAATGAGATCGAATCATAGATGGTCTATAATTTGGCTGAAATTTAAAAATAAAATCTTTTATAGCAAAATCAAAGATTTTACTAGCCACCTTTGAATCAACAGCAGATAAAGGATCATCAAACAAATATAAATCTGCCATTTAATATAAAGCTCTAGCCAAACTTAATCTAGCCTTCTAACCACCAGATAAATTAGTTCCTTTTTCTCCTATTTCAGTTTTATCTCCTTATTAAAAAGAGAGAACATCTTAATCTAAACAACTTACTTCCAAAACCTTTAAGTAAAGAGTGTAATCGTATTCTTTACCAAACAATATATTTTCACGTATTGATCCTGTATAAATAAAAGGGTCTTATTCTACATATGCTAATTTAAGTTTTCTCTATTGATTTATCATTCCTTCATAATAGGGAACATCTTACAATATGGCTGAAAGTAGAGTCGATTTTCCAGATCCAACTTTCCCTATTACAGCCACTATCTCTCCAGATTTAATATCTAAATTAATCCCACTTATTGCTGGAATTCCATCCTTATGCCATCTTCCAAAATATTAAAAGACTGTCAATAAGGTTGCAGATTGGAGATTGATGCTTCCCTTTCGATTTAAACCTCTGCTTCTTTCTTATATCAATTGCTATATAGGCTAATGTTGAAGATCATAAGCTGTAAATGTTGTTTTGTTATAAAAATCAATTGTTGTTAAGTTATTGCTTTAGTATTTAAGTATATCAGAAACTCTTTGAAATATTACACCAAAATTCATTAATGCTTGAAATGCATAAGATACCTAAAATATACAATAGTATTTGATCATTGACATTAATTATATCGTTCCCATTATGGATGAAATGCTTAGAGGAATGTTATTATAATACAAAAATAAAATAAAACAGAAAGAACCCCAAATATGCACACTATAATTAAATGATCTATCTATCAAATTTAATATGTGAATATTTAAATAGTATATGAATTCCTTATCTCTGAGGGACATAATCTTTTTTTCAAAAATGCATTCCCAAACATACATCTTGATATATTTGATTCCTTCAATAACTGTATTAGTTTGCTTGATATCAGTTAAAAATATACTGAAATTCTTTGATCTTGCAATTTTCTGGTTTTCAGTAAAATTACTTTATTTGCTTTTTGAATAAGAATTTATAATGGGTAAAGGATGGCACAAAAGAGAATTGCAATTAATCCAATAGGACCATCAAACCTTAACTAAACTTTAAAGTAATTTTACCCATAATATGATGGAAGTTAAAAGCAATGAACCAGGAATAACTGCTATTTAATATACATAGGCAAGTTAATATTCAATTACATTTAAATCACTACTGACCAAATTCATAATTTTGCCTACATTTAATTATGCAATTTAAGATGAGTGTAATTCGATGATTCTATCATAAATTAAATTGATTAGGATCATTCTCATTTTAGTTGCAGAATTACTGATTATATATCTATAATTAGTTAAATTTAAATACTATTAAAAATGTTTGCTAATCAAAGCTATTAATGATAATAAAGCAAGTGCAAATGCTTAGATGTAAGCATCCCCTATTTTTTTTGATTAAACTGCAGAAATTAAAGTCTCTGTAAGTATGGCCATTACAAATCTAGAGTATGTTTCAACCATTGCTAAAAATATAATTAGAATTGTCATTAATTTATTGATTCTCCAAAAGAAGATTTTAAAAAGAGTGAGAGTACTGAAATTTTAATATTCCTAATTTAATTTAATTGTCAAAAAATACATGATTTTTGATTTGCTGATATAGGATTTTCAAATTAAATTAAATAGAATCATTTATGGCTTATTTTGGAAGATGGTTGATATTGATTTTTTGAACAGAAGTTTATAATAAAGTTTTGATTTCCCTCATAAAATTAAACACATGATAAAGAACGAGTCTCTAAAATATATTAAAGTTCTAATATATAGTATTTTCTGATTAAATAAGAATTTGAGATCCTTTTGTGGGGGAATATAAACTATTAGCACTATTGAGATTTTTATAAGACTTTATAGTATTTTCAGCTTTTGGAGAATCATGTTATTTTGGCTATTTTGGAATAGTATATTATTAATGATCAAAATGTTGGTTTTTTATATTATTTGCTCTCCATAAGCTTTCAGAATGTTAATGACCACAAATTTTGAAAGGACAATAGGCTTCCTCTTCATTGTTTGGAGTTAATGCAACTTGAATATTACGATTTTGTATATAGGCGATATCTGATTCTTATTCACTCTTATTTTCTTGACTAATGTCCTCTTTTATAATATCACTATCGATATCCAAATTACGAATTCTTATAGATCCTTTCTTTCTAAATGCTCTTTGATGTCTCAGTCTAATCTCGTAATCATTTTAATCTAGATCGTAATTAGAAGAAACAATTTGATCAGGTTATGCCTATTATATGTAGCGAGGCTTTATTGGTTTATATATTTTGCACTATTAATCGGGAGAAGAATTTATCATTTTAAGTATTAATTGATTTATATAAAATTCACAGAATATATATTATAAACTGAATTTAAGGATCACATTTGATTTTTATTGATGATATATTATAATTATCATATTATTAAATCATTGACTGTCTGATTTCTAACATCGAAATTGTAATCCTGTTGATTTCCATACCTTTAAAAACTATATTTAAAATATTCTTCGAATTCTGGTTATAAGATTTATCCATGATTCTAATTATCAATCTCTTCCTCTTTCTTAATATTTTAATTTTAATCCATCTCTTATACTTAATTCCAATAATCTTAATTGAAACCAGAATAAAAATATTTCTATTGTTCTAACATCATTAAATAATAAGGATCAGCACCCTCATAATTTAATATTAAATTTGCTTCCTCTTTTATTCTTTTATAATCATTACCTGCCTTAGGTAAATCAGATTAAGGATTCTTCTTCTTTCTACCAGCTCGACTTCTTTCTGTTCTTGGTAAACGCTTTCCATTTTCTCCCCTTAATGCATAAGGATTAAATTTCTAATGATGACTTCGACATTGACTTGGAGTTCTTGTTCCTATTAATTCACTCATCTATTTAAATATTTTTGATGTCTTCTTCATCATTGAACAGGTCATTATATTCTCAAATTGCTATAAAAATTATATATAAGTTGTATGCTCTTCAGTAGACCAATGACCTGTATTTATGTTCTCTTTCTTTGGTTTCTTTGTTTATTGATTCTATCCTTTCTCTTTTTAAGTTTATTAAGAACCTTCCTATTACACTACTGGCCCATCATTTTGTTAATTTGAAACTATATCTGATTACAGTTTTGGCATCGCACTACCCTATGTAAAATGTAGAACCGTATACGGAGTTATTGGTTTTAATCTTCAATCAAATTTATTTTATTTTTTACATCTCTTCCCCTTACTTATGTATAGCTATTTATTAACAATCCTCTACTACTTGCTTCTCAGATTCTAATGTCTTTGGCAACAACCCTTTTTAATCATTATTCCTTTTTTCAATATTCAATTTAATTACTTTTTTTTTTTATGTTTTTTATTCTTAATTTAACTTGGAATTTCATGATCCTAAACATACTCAAATTGATAATGATGATATGCAGAAGGATAAAAATTCTATTGAATCAAATTAAACTCATTTTAATTTGAACTGGAGTTTTGTTCTTAATTTATTATACATAATTCCCATACTTTGTTGTTGTTCATTCTCTCCTTAAAATGGTATTTAAGGTTCTAACATATAAGGATAAAAATTTGGAAATTATTGGACGTTCATCTTATATTTAGAATATTTATTATCTATTCTAATTAATATTTAATATTAAAATAATTAAAAACTGCTCAATACTCCTTCAAAATTCCTCTTGTAATTATAATTATTTTTTTACCATTTCTTCGTATCAAAAAATTACTCTCTTCTCTCTATCCCTACCTAAACCTTACTATTTTACCAGTTTTTTCAATATCCCTTTCTTCCCTAAAGTTTTAAAGTAATATCTTTGACAATTCTGTAGATCATTTTTTCTATATATACAATTCATTTTCAATTTAATGATTTCTTTAAAGCAATTAAAAGTGGATTTGGATATAAAATCTATTATCTATTTTTCAATACAGTTATAGTATTATTGTATCAGGTAATGTTCATATAAAATATTTAGGATTAGATAAAATAATAAAATATATGTATTATGATGAAGAATTATTAATTTTATGAAATGTCATAGCATAATATTTTTCTTCATTTTGATTAGGGAGACTTTAAGCTTTGATGGAAATGATAAAATAATACTTAGTTTATCTTAATCATTTATTTCAATTATTGTCACTGAGTTGGGAGACAAAGTAATAATAATTTATAATAATAGACTTTCTTCTTAGCTGCTATAATGTCAATAAAATATAATAGAATAGCAGTATTAATTGGTTCTACTCTTGCACTAATAATGATAACAACAATAAGTACAATTTTTGGGATAGTAATTCCAGAGTTGATTTCGATGTTTTATGCATAGATAGTAGTATGTATTGTTTTTTATGGATTTGGTGTTAAATATTTATATACATGGTATACTATGTAAAAAGAGAAGGATGAATTATAAGAGGTTGAATAGGAGCTAACAACACTGGATAGGAAATTAATGAATTTACCAGATCCTGAAACAGATCAAGTTAACGATAATGTTACAAAAAGTAAGTAATCCAAATATTGTTAATAGATTTTATATAAGTATAATTTTAATCGGTAGTTTGGTAAGCTTTTACTTTAACTCTTTTGGGAGAGTGGGGAGATAAAAGTCAAATTACTACGATTAGTTTGACATCAATATATAATCCCATTTATGTATTTATGGGTGCCACTATAGCTCATTTAATTTGCACAGTCATAGCAGTTCATGGTGGAAAATTGATTGCAAATAAATTATCAGAAAAAAATTTCAATTTTCTTGGAGGTATTACTTTCTTTTGCATAGCACTTATCAACACTTATATGGTAGTATTTTTATGATTGTATATATGTATTTATTTGCATTTTTATATGTGTAATTTGATATTGAGTGAATTTCAATAATAATGATTATTAATTAATTTTAATTCTAAAATGATTGGAATAATATTAACAATAATATTAAATTTTATAATGAATAAATAAATTGTTATTAGAACTGCAACTAAAAAAAATTTCATATTTTCACAAAGTGTTCTTGAATCTAGCTAAAAATAATCTCTATCATAGAAATCTAGTAGACATTAGAAAGTTAAATCACAAGTTATATGCAACACACCTATAGAATAAGAAAAATATAAAACAGATTTCTTCAAATAATAGAGCCTTTTTAGTGAGGATTCCGATAATGATTTATTTCGCGAGAGTGCTTCAAAACATCCGAAGACAGCTAGTTCGTTGAAGACAAGATCAAAGATCCTCAATTAGATGGCATATTTGACTTAAAAAATGATGCCTGAATATCAAAGAGGAATGGAGCTTATTTCATAGGCCGAGTAAAATGGATTTGTTATAAGAGGGATAAAGTTCTGGATTTGCGTATAGACTAAAATGACTAACCAATTCAAGTTAACAATCAGTAGCTGAGCTTTGGAGAAGTCTTAATTAATTATTAATATGATAAGGTATAATATATATTTATAAGTTTTACTAAAGCATCCTATTGAGTTATAACCTGAATTATGGAATGTTCAGACTGTTAGATAAATGGAATTTTATTATTATAAGATAAGATCAAAAATGTAGCCTGTTCCACTTTAATTTTATATGAATTAAAATGAGAATACAAATTTTAAAATATTTGTTTCATCTGTCAATCCATTCCCAACCAAGTTTTCTTGTGATTAAATTATTTCCGTTAAAGGATGGAAATATAAAATAGATGACTCAAAAATATTTCATTGTGAATTTATTTATATAAGCATGGTTTGTGATTTAGATACTTATGTGAAACTAAAATACTAATTCGGAACAAAAATATTGAAAAGACCTTAAACAATGTAAAAAAGAATGGAAACAGAATTGATTATTCCTTAAAGTCCATAATAACAATAATTAGAGAGAATGAATTCAGATTTTTTATTAGCTCAAGTAGCTTAAATTAAAAAAAGAAGAAATCTAAAATTAAAATAAAGAGGATTATTATTTAAGGATTTAATAAAAGAAAATATTTAAAAAGTAGTTGAATATAATGAAGATTAATAACGTAGTTTTAGAGAAATGAGAAGAGTTCAATCTGATAATAGAATAGAAGATGTGTTATTAAGAAAGAAAGTTTTAAATTAAAATGAACAATAAAGAAAAGTATATGAATAAAAAACTCGAGAATTAGGAAAAATCTTGAGACAAAGATCTAATTTTGTTTAGTCAAAAAAAACATTGAAAAATAAAATATGTCATTATTGGCTTAATTTCATATATATAGCTTTAATGAGTAGTAGGATACTTAATGTATATTAACATAAAATTGAAGCATAAAATTAATCTACTTTGATGGCATTTTAAGTTAAAAGAATTATGAGAAGAATTCATAAAAGACTTATAGCTGTTAAAGGATTAACATTATTTGATAGAGTATTTTTTGATGTTAAATTGTAAAATTATTTATGTTAATAATTAGAGCTTCCTTATGTTTTACTAGAGCAGTTTATCAAAAATAAATAAAAGAACATATTAATAAATTAATACCTTTTCTAAAATAAAGAGCTGAACTTCATCTCTTCAAAAACCAAGTTATCGTCACTCATTTTAAAATTTTAAAAATTAGATAAAGCTTTCAAGAATTTCTATTAAAATTCAATAACTATAAAAAATAATTGAACAGTATTTGGTAGAAGTATTTTAAAGAATAACTTTTAAAAAATTATAATCAATTAAATTAAAAAAAGAAGGAAATATACTAGTAATATGTATTTCTACTACAAAATTAAGAATATTATAGGTATACTATAAATTTAATAATATTAGTCTTCTTTAAAATTAATTTGTGAATGCATACAGTAAAGAAAAATTAAGAGGATTTTTGAAAGAAATGAGTGTTTATTCTTAATATATAAAGAAATTAAGATAGCAAAAATATAGCAAATCAACGAAGAAAGATTTTTAATAGAATTAGTAGGTAATGTATTAACCAAAATTGTTATACATTCCTAGTTATGATGAAATCTTAGAATATCTTCCAATATTGATGAGTAACTGTAATAAATAAGACACAAGAAGTTCTTAGCAGATATCACAATCTTAAATAGTGAGTTTGGGTGAAAACAATTAAAAAAAGAGAAAACAAGAAAGAGCGAAGAAATGAATTTAAATTAATTAAATATGTAATGGATTCGTGATTACATCAATTTGATCATTTAGACCAATCTATCTCCATCTATAAACAATATCAAACTGACTGCTTTCCAGATTCTGATATATTATTTATAGCTGACTCATTTTATAACATAGCAATATGATGAAAATGTATTTCGATTGATTAAAGCACTATCTGAAATCAGCATTTTAACAACACTCTTTTAAGATATTTACATAGTTAATATTATAACAGGAGTCCTATTAGCAATTATAAATGTGTTACCTTATCTAATCATTTTGCATAGAAAAATTAGGAGCGAATATTAAAATGTAGATATCATCTCAAAATCAATTTTACAGGTACAAGAACACCTAAATTAAAGCCTGCCACAAAGTTAGTGAATTACTATTTCCTCTATTTCACATGGTTTCTGTACCTTCCTCAAATGCATTACATAAGTTGGAATATCATGCATTTAACTGATCTTTTACTTTTGGTATTGGCTTTGCTAAACTTGATCTTTTCGATAATATCGTTACTTATTTCAAACATCTATTTCATAAATTTTGAATTCAATGAAATATAATTGAGAAAACATTTTACATACAATAATTGTATAGCATAGTTACTTATAATACCTATGGCAATTTTGAATCAAAGTTCAGAATAAATTATGAATATAATCAGCAGATTTATTCATGGAATAATAATTTTAATATTATTTTATGAAGCTTATTTTTAATTACCTTTTGGGTATAAATTTTAATAATTAATTAATCTAGATTTTCAAAATATTCAATGATTTACAATAGATTATTAGTTATGCATATTTTAATATTCATTTTTACTACAATTATGTACTAAAATTCTGAATATCGATATAGCCTATCAACAGTACTTCTTGTTACTTAACCAATAACGTAGTATCTATTTCTAGTTTTACTGTAAGATAAAAGATTAAAAACATATCATAATACAATGAATTAATATTAAGAATTATTGATTATAGAAGATTTTTTTGACATAATTTAAGCAACACAAAAGAGTAAAAAGAGAACTATAGAATTAATTTAAAAATTTAGTTTGCATTTTAATAGATGTTAATCAGTTAAATGTTAATGTCGTAAGTTTGGTGCTAGTGGAATATTAAAATGGGATGAGGCAGTTATTTTAATATCATGTTTATTTAGAATAGGATTTGAAAAACATAGAAGTGATACTAAAAATCTAGAAATTTATAGTTTAAAATTCTTAACATTTATAAATAAATATCGAAATAATGCTCCTAAAAGTTATTAAGAGTTAAAGATTTTATTTTAGAAAAAAAGAGATTATTCATTTTATTTCATCTAAATTTGTCTGTTGCTTTAATTTCTATTGTAAGCATAAATGTAAAAGGATGAAAATTATAATATAAATAGAGATACAAGAGTGTCTAATGTAAAATTATAAGTGAGTAAGAGTGAAAGAAGTATTGTTTAAACATTATATTAAATGGAACAAATAAAATAAAACTTACTTCCTTTATTAATGTAATTGAACAATTTTAAGATATAATTTTGGAAGAGTTATTTAGCAGGTAAATTTACTAATTTTTCAGATATTGGACAGCAAGTGTAAAAATTATAATAGTTAAAACATTAAATTTTAAATTAGTTAAAGATTTATTATCCAATTTTTTATACTAATGGAAGAACATTTAATGTTTAATTCTTAAAGTATAGTGCTTTAATTGATTTATTGTTGTTTAATAATGTAAGAAAATATTTTGAATTAGAAAAAGGTAAGAATATTTTTAATATATGTTAGAGAGAAGAGAGATTTTGTAATAAGAGAAAAGCATGAATACATTTGAAATCACAAATATCAATTTTTTTAAAGGAGAAGCTATATCTGTAAAGGTTTGTATAGCTTAAGGGCCAAATATAGGTAAAGTATTAAATGAAGTAATTTCACCTTTGATTCCTAAATTTTTTGGATTTGGACATTTTGATAATCCAATGGAAGCATTTCTTGATTTCACAAAGGGAAATATTAATACTTTGATGCCGAGTTGGTTATCACCAGTGCATGATGAAATAATGTAAAATTATATAAGAAGAGGAGGAACAGCTAGAATAGGTAAGTACTTTTAAACATTTGCAAAGATATATGATAAAACATTAATTAGATGTTAAGTATATCTTGCTCATAATTTCAGTAAAGATTTAAGAGATGATTTTACTATGATTGGATGTCTAAAATCTTTAGAAGAGTAATAACCAAAAGTTACAGGGGAAGATGCTAAAAAATTAAAAAATGTAGCATTTAAAGGAGTGTAACATCTACTGTTTGATGTAAATGGAAACATATTGGGTGTAACTTAAGGTTTATTTAAAATGATTGATAGATTATAGAGATTAAGAACTAGTCAGAATTTATCATCACTTAAATAATAAAGTGTTGAAAAAAGCAAATCTGATATATCCTCATTAGAAAGTGAGAGTTTTGATGTTTATGAATAATAATGGTCAAATTCTATTTTAACAATTGATGATTTCTATAATAAGGTATTAATTTGGATGGTTTTACCATTCATCTGTAGAGAAATAGAATAAACAGGAATAGAGTATCTAATGGATGGGGAAACACCTCCAAAAAACAGATATCCAAATTTAATTGATTTAGATAATAGCAATAATGTAGTTTCTAATAAAGAGACTTACTTATTTGTACCAGAAGACTTACATTTATTTGTTTAATAATATGAGAAGGCTTTATAAAAAATTATAGATGATACTCGTGTTCAATCAAACAATTTCTCTAATGGTAGTTAATATAAAGGGTTAAAATATGATTAGGAAAGTGATTCTGTAAGCATTCAATAGGCAGTAACCATTTTTAATGAAAAGTTATGTGCATTTTTTTATGATGAGCATCTAAAGCGACATCAAGCATTATAATTTGGTACAACTAGATAATCAGAGATGTAAAAGTCTTTAGTAAGACAATAATCTTAGACTTAAGTATCTATTCCTAGTGAAGAGGATAGTGAATAATTGAAAACAAGAGCTGAGAAAGTCTATTAGGATAAATATACAAGATATATAGAAAAAATCACTCCATAAGATTTCAATCCTGTTCCAGTATTTTATTCAGTTAATTATGAAGAATATAGATATAAGAAAAATGATATTGATTTAAAATAATAAATGTTTCTAATTGAATTGAATGTTAATGAATAATAACTACTTACAACTATGGGATATAAAAGATAGGTTAGAGATACGATTAAATAAACATTTCAAAACTTTTAATCTAAGAGATAATTATTAGAATAACAATTATAAACAGAAGATTCTATGAGTGTTTAAGGAAATATGAGTGAATAGAGAAGTTATCATGATGCTGAAATTAACAATTATCTATTTCCATCACATCCCTCTCATTACTTTGAAGAAATTTATATGGATTCTTAAAAATTAGATTAAGTTTCCAGTCCTTCTAAATAAATTGATAATGTTCAATTATTATCAAGTAGAAGTGATGAAGTAGAAATTTAATAAAAACTTACTATAAATTCATAAGAATCTTAATTGAAGTATCCAGATAAAGAAATCACTAAAATGAATTCGAAGGCCTTTATTAAAAAAAAATAATAAGATTTTTTTAATGAAAATGATAGTAAATTAGCTATGGATAGCAGAGCATCATAATAATAAATTTAAGAGGAATATTAAGTTAAATATTAAGAAAATCTAAAATTGTTTGATTCTAATTATAAATAGACTTTATCAAAGATAGAAGATTTCATAAATCCAACTACATTTAGAATATAAAAATATCTTCTCTATATTGTACTATTCTTAATTGTTAGTTATATTAACTTATTAACAATAGCTGTGTATTAAAAGTATAATTTTACTGATTGTTTAAATTTGATTGATTTAATGTTATCTACCTAAATGGCATATTCTTAAATTACTCATGGACTTTATCGTTTAAAATTAGAATCTTAATTTTAAATGGATCTAAAATTATAAGAATTTTACTTAGAATAGATTGATGTGAATTTGTAAAGCTTAATTAATTTATAAAGCAATAAATAATTTGATATCAATTAAGTAGAATTTAGAGTAAATTAATTTTATGATGTGGAATAAGAATTAATTTTGAATCCAACATTATAAGCAACCATTTAAATGAGTCTAGCTTAATTTTATAAGATTAAAAATAATTCTTTATAAAATGAAATAATAACTTAGATTTCTGTTGCTAATTTATAAGAAATTGGTTAATTACCATAATTAGCTTATGATTATTGTTATGCTGATAAAATTGAAAACGAGGAATAGATTTAATAATTATTAACCATTTATATGGTTGTAATATTCTTTTTAGTTATGCTGTTGCAATTTCTTTAGATTCCATTAATCTCTAGATTATCTAATGATCATAGAAGATTGTATAAAGTAGTAATGAAATTGTAAATTTATGAAGTTCATGATGAAATAGAAACATATGAATCAGTTTAATCAATTTTTAAGAAATCTTTATATGAATGGATGCTGATTGATTTTGTTTCAGAAACAAGAATGTTTGAAAGTAGTATAGAGAACATGTAATAATCTCATAATCATTAATTAACTGATTAAAGTTAAAGTTAATTGCTAAATACAAATAATAAGAAAAATAGATATAAATTATATGAGAAATTGAAGAAATAATAAATAAATTAAACTAGATATATAGTTATTTTATTAATTGGATTATTCGTAATATTGGCTTATTTTTTAATAATATTTTTTGTGATTTTCATACTTTCATAATAGTTGTTGACAAACATAGATTTATTATTTAATTTTAAGTTAGCTCAATCTTCCTTTATGAATATTATTAACAACATGGATTTAATAACTTATGAAACATATAATTAAGAAACATTTATGAATATAATGAGTTAAAAATAATTTGTAAATTATTCATAAGATTTAAGTAGTGATAAATAAGATTAATATATTGAATTTAATAATAATTTTTTATCAATTATAAGTGACGAAGAATAAAAGTTGAATTTGGAAACTTTAAATGAGGATAATATTTGTGATATTAATATAGGAATTAAATGCAATGAAAGTCAAACTTCTATACATAATCCATAGATTATTTAATATTACTAACATGGGATGAAATATTTAATTACTTAAATAAAGAAGATAATTGAATCATATCCTTAATTTTTTTATAATAAAGAGGGTAAGAATAGTGAAGAAAATGTAGATAATTTTTTGTAAAGTTTAGAACATATAGTTTACATAGATTATGGAAGTGACATCTTAATTTAAGCATAAGATAAAGTAGTAAGTATTGCATAGTAATAATTTAATAAATCTTTGTAAATTTATAAGGAAACATTGATGATATTTATTTTAAGTGTAGGAGTATTGGGATTATCAATAATATGGATTTTAGGTCGATTATTATTGAAAATGTAAATAGATTCAATAAATACATTTTAAACATCATTATTATTGATATCACCAAAAAGATATTTGAATTTAAACATAATTCAGATTGCATAAAAGAAAAGATGATTGATTAACTTTTATATAATAATTTTATTAATGATTATCATTATGCTGTCCATCCTCCATCCATAGTATAAGCTGATCCTTTGATTTATGAAGCTGAATTAGAACACAAGAATAGAATCAAATCTCCTAATTATTCAGTTTGAACAGGTGTAACAGATGGTTATTTCTCTTCTAATAATTTAACTTAAGCTTCTTCAAATGATATCTTATATTAATCAGCCCTTAATTAGATTTAAGTTTCAATAAGTTTAGTCATAACCCATCCTGGACAAACTGCATTTATAGTAACTCCTGTTTTAGCAACTTCAAGTGCTGTTGCTTTTGTTAAACCAACAATACCATGTTTTGCTGCAACATATGCACATTTATTAACAGAAGCAACCAAACCTAATTTTTAGATTAATATCATTATATATACCATGAACACTAGCTATATTAATAATACGACCCCAATTTTAATCCAACATTTTTGGCAATGTATATTTTGTTGTAAGAAATGCTGCAGTTAAATTTATTGCTATAATATCATTGAATTTTTATTCTGGGAAATTTACTGCTGTTTCAATATGTTATATTCCAGCATTATTTACTAAAATATCAACACTTCCTAGTGCTTAACTTGTTTCTTACACCATATTTTTAACCTATTTATATTCATTTTATATTTTACTTGTGGTGCTTCTTTTAAATCTGCTCCATGATAAAAAGTCTTTACTTTAAATTAATTCTCTATTTCCTTTCTAATCGCAACTACTTCCTCTGGTTTTGCAAATCCATTAAGTCCTATATGTACTCCTTAAGATGCCAATTTCTTTGCTACTGATAAGCCTATTCCACTTGTTGAACCAGTGATTAAAGCTACTTTACCAGGAAGATTAGCAAACATTAATAAAATTTGAACCTAAATTAAATATTATCATTTATTGTAACAAATAATTACTTGATTTAGTTTATAATTATTTAAAATAAATATAAATTATTTTTTAAAATGACTGAAGGACTCTAATTTGTTAAATTTGCTCTCTTATAATAAGAAAATGATCCCCTTGAATATTGTGTTTGTACTCTTCCTATTCCATCAAATATTGGTATTCCTTTATTTCCTTGTGAACTTCCTAATAATTTTAGACTCTTTCAATCTAATGAAACATTTTCATAAATTGGAATGGTATTTGTAATTATCATTTCATTCAGAAAATCATGGATATTGAAGAAGAAGAAAACCATAAATTTATGAGAACTATATGTTGTCCTAGTTTTAGACCTTTAAGTATTACTTCTAGAGATTTTTATAATAATATTCCTATTTAAGCAGAAAGAAAATTTGCAATTCCATTTATTTAAAAAAATGAAATGAAAGTTAAATATGAAGGAGAATATGCAGGAAAAATTGTTTAAGAATAATGTTGCACCTTTATGAAAGGCATGTTTCATTAATTATTCATATATGATAGTAATGAATACCTTATTTATGAAATTACGGCAAATATCAATTAAAAAGGCTTAATATGTTTTTTGCCCTTCTAATCTTGTAAATCTATTATATATTCAATTATCGATAAAAGACCTGCAGAAGAATAATTAATTAATGAAAATTATACAAATGGACAAATTGAACATTTATTCTATGGATGGTCAAATGAATTTTGTTCTAAAGCTGATCAATGTAAATTCATCATTTTTATTTTTCTTAAGATGGTATCAAATTCCCAGACAGTGCAAGTGAAAAGGATAAAGCATTATTAATTATGTGTAGTATTTTTATTGATTATTTATGGTTTGAAAATTTTTGAAAATAAATTTATTCATCTTCATAAATACTTTTTATTCTCTTATTATTATTTTTAATAATAATTTTTAACTTATTCCTCTTATACTTATTCATCATCTACAAATTAAAATAAATTAAAAAATTATTATTGATTGGACTTTTACAACTCTGGTAATTAAGATTTATTTTCTTTTAAGAACTTAAATTAAAATTGATTTTACTTTTACAAGTCTTCTTCTTTCATCTATTTTTTCATCTATAAATTATTAAAATTCGACATCATCTTTAGCTTAAAAACAAGAAACAGCTAAAAATTTTATGATTTTTATAACATACATAAATTATAATAAGGACGACATTATTTTTATTGGTATTGTTCATTATCAATAAAACTCATACAGTTTTTGTATGCCTCTTATAAACTTTTACATGACATTTAACCAAGAATTGGATGATCAATTTATTTATCACCTCTAAATAATTATAATAAATTAAGAAACATTTAATAATGAAAGAGTAACTCAAAACAAATGAAACTTATGGTAAATATTAATAATTAAATTAAGAGGATAATACATCTGAGTCTATATTAGTAAAGTATATTAAAGTAATTAGGAACGAGATGTTTAATAAAATCAAATTAAATATTCACTAGCTATGTTTTTATGTGGATTGATTAATAATACAGGATATGTTCTAGTTGCTACATCAGCCTAATCTATAGCAAAACATTTTGATATGGAATCGTTTATGAGTGCATTCAACTTGTAAACCTTGAAATTCTACATAGTTCTTTGATTTTTCTATCTATAGGAATGGTATTCATGAATGCTAAACTATTTATCAAAATTTAACATAAGAAAAGAATTTATGTTGCAATATTCTTATCTGCAGTAAGTTTCATCATTATAGGTTTATGGTATAATATATATAAATTATATTAAATTAGTACCACTATTGAATAAGAATACGCATTCTACATTTCCCTTTTGGGTGCTACATTGTGTGGTTGTATGTAATCATTTGGAGAGGCAACTATGCTTGGTTATTGTAAATCATTTAGTTCTTCTTTGATTGGATTTTGGAGTTCAGGAACAGGTTTTGCTGGAATTTTTGGTTCTGGGTTTTTCTTAGTTTTAAGAGCACTTTAATTTACAGACTTTTGGGTATTAATCTCTTTAAAAACTAGATATTTATAACAGCTATTCCTTTTTTGTTAATATATCTATATAATTTTTAATGGTTAGATAATAAAAGAAAAAGTTTATCAAAAGTAAATATAGTAGAAGAATCAGAAAATGATGAAAGCACAGATAATTTATAAATGAGTTTTGAAAATATGAGATATGTTCTTAATTTAGCTTGGTCATATTCTTTAAATTTAGGAGCAGTTTATTTTTTTGAATATTTTGTATTAACTTGTTGGGCAGATCGTGCTAATCCTGCTATAACTGATGGAAATTATTTTGAAACAAATGCTTATGCCATTTTAGCATTTTGTTATCAAATTGGTGTATTTATATCAAGGTCATCATTAAAAATTATTTAAATTAAAAATGTTACATTATTAACAATCATATAAGCAATCAATTGTGGATTATGGGCAACAATTGCTATTATTTATTATTATTCCAGTTATCAATTAAATATAGCTATCTAAATATGTTTAATGTTATGGGTTGGATTAATGGGAGGAGCGAGTTATGTGAATGTCAATTACTTGATAGTTTCTGGATCATTCTTACCATAAAATTGTAAGGAATTATGCATGTGTATAAACTCAATGACAAATAATACAGGAATTATGTTTGCAACAATATTTGCTATGGCAATCAGTAACTTTTGGCTTAAATGATTCTATTAACAAAATGTGTATAATAATAAATATAGTTTATATCAGTTTAAATTTCTCTCTAATCCTCTTTCTGTCATAAAAATCTTCAATCCATTTTTTACATTTTTATGTATAATAGACATCATATAACATTATTATTAAGTATATAAAAGTTGTTAAAATTACTATTATCACAGTATATATATTTCCAAAAGGATTTTCGTCTCTTTCTTTTTATCATAGCAAACTATCATATAATAACTAGGTCGAAAAAATTTTGAAAAAGTATACGTTATATATATATGTTTAATTATATATGTAAAAATTCTAAAAAAATTAATATGCAAGACTTACAACAAAATAATTTATTACAGCATGAGTAACAATCATCAATTTGAAATAAAAAGAATTTATAATAATCATCTAAACTTCAATTTAGTTGTCTTTTATTCAATCTGTGTTTAAATTCTATAATTATTATAATATATAGTTTAAAATGAATTTATATACTTTGTAATTTATACATTTAATTAAATAAAATAATAAAGAATGCAGAATGTCAATTCTAAAAATTATATTTAATAAGTTTCCTAAATAATTTAACTAGAGGACACAATAAACATAATTATATAAATAGATAGAGCTATTGAATAATGATTTATATTTATAACAAAATTGCTTTTATTATTCAATTTAATTAAAGATATTAATATGGATTTTTTATCCCCATTTAAACTCTTTCAATCATTTGTTATCTAAACTGGTTCAATGCTACTCTTATATCTTTACATTTTTTAATTGCAATTTCTAAAAATAAATATAAAAATAAAATATACATTCTAGTAAAGGTTATAAATCTTTTAATGCTCTATCTTTAGTATCTCCAAACCAACTTTAAATATAAATTCCATTTTCAGGTTACAATTAAAAATTTTCTGGCATATTATCTACAATTATAACTTTAGATAAACTTCTATTTAATATAGAAAGATCCTTATAATTTATAAATGAAATGAATACTTTAATATAAACTTAATCTTTAAAAATAGTTTTATCTCTATATAATCTTTATTTAACTACTCCTTTCTTATCAATAATATCTATGATAAAATTAGCATAATCAGGAAGTGCAGCAGTAAATATAAATATCTCATAATATTTTGATACTGATTCTAAAAATTCTTCTGCAAAAGGTCTAACTAAAAATTATCCTCCACCTTTAGGAAACTTAAAAATAGTATATGATATTACTTCTTAATAATGAACTAATGTTTCATCCAAATCTAAAACAAGAGTATATTCTTTATTTGAAACTACTAAAGCTCTTTCCAAATCAAGTGGCATTATTTATTCAATCTATTGGTTTATTTTCTTCTATTAAATTATGTATTAATCAGGTGTTGTAGTTATTCGAGATAAAATCATAAAAATTTGCGGGCGTGTTATTTCGTCAATCCTTTTAGACTTTTATATTGATTAAATAAAGTACATTAATCCCAAAATTGATTTTATTATAAAATTATTTTTTGATAAAGCTTGTTTCCCTTTTGGACATACTTTACGAATATTGAAAGTTCTTAAATCTATTCTCTATTTTAATAAATTCAAATTTATTTAATTGCTTGTCGCATTCTCTAATACTTGAAGCACATAAAGATTGCTACTTATAATATACTATATCAAATTCTTTATATTATGATCTTCATTAATTTAATCTTGTAAGTAATCACTAACTAAAAGATAACAAGCAAAAGATTCGTAAAGAAATATCTCAAGTGTATGAGGTTCCATTCTAAATAAATATTCACTCTTAGCACATAATCATAATTTATACATTATTTTTTTCACTTATCAATCTTATTTGCTTCAAAAGTTAAGTGCATTTAGTTGCTAAAGTCATTTTATTTGGGTTATCTAATTAAATTATTATATCATTCCATAATTGTTCCTTATACAAAAGGGATTTATATATATTTTATTAAGTAACATCATCAATCATTTACGAACTTGCTATTTTTGTATTTTCTATTTTAGATTTTGGTGATTTAAGAGGTGAAACATTTACTGATTTTTCATTTTGTTTCTTTCCAGAATTCTAATTTGATTACACATTATTATAATCAAATTTCTATTTCAAAATATTAAAAGTCTCCATATAATTTATTGTGCTTAGATTATTTATAAATAAATACTTTTTTTTATTGCTGCCAACTTAAGCAATTAATATTTATTACTATTTATTCTACTAATGGTTATTTATTTTTTAATTCAAATTATTTAAGTTGTTACAATTTTCATTATTTATTGTATTCTATCTTGTTGGTGTTATACTGTTTTTTTTACATTATTAAGCAATTTAAGAAATTGTTAACACTTTTGAGTTTTTGTTGGATTTTTTCTATGAACCAATAGAATCATTTTGCTTATTCGATAAATAATACAAATTTTAATGTGGTTTCCTATCTTAATCTCTATTAGTATCTGGGACTATGAAAGCAGATTTTAGAAAAGTTTCATTATTTTATGGTGACTTTATATATTATTTACCAAAATTACTTATTCTACTAGACACTATAAAAATCATTTAAAAAGTTACATAAACTATCGCCTCTACTAGATCTGATTTCAATTTATTTTTTTTGAAAAATATTTTATCCAACCATTGTAGATGAGGTATTGCTTTAATCACCTTAGATTAAATTATTTAGCATTTGTTTGACTTTTTATGGATTTGTATATTCATTACGAGCAGTTAATGGTCTATTTAAATTGTTAGGAGTGATATCTAGTTTATATTTAGAAACTTTTACTTCTAGTCTCAGGTGAAATTTCTTTAAAAGACCCACGTGATTTATTTGAAAATTATGATGTATTTAATTTATTCTAATAATCTGACAATTTTGGGTTTGATCTGCTGTAAAACATATTTGAAATTGTTAACAGAATTAATTAATTACAATTCTTAAAATAATATTCAGATCTAATTTAAAAAATTATTGTTTTTTTTACCATAATCATCATAATCTTGACATTTAGAGATAAAGAAAATATATAAATATATCAAGGATAATTCAATACTAAGTAAAAAAGAAATCAAATTAGATTAATTTTTATAAAATTTGTTTAATATTCTCATTCTAAAATTTACTTTTAGATGTAGTTAATTCTTATTTATCCTTATATTTTTTATTCCTATAAAAATTTTGAACAAAGGAAATAAAGAATATTAAAACTATTTATAAATATTTAAAAACTTGAATTCACTATTTAATTAAAATATGTTTAAATCTTGAAAGCTCTTTTTTTCTGATATCTATTTCTTATTTTATTATATTTTAATAGGAGATTTAAAGAGAAAAATTAATTTGATATTTTGCCAAAATCTTTTCAAAAATTTTTATAAAATATCAAAACGATACTCATTATTCAGTTTTTTTCTTTAAACTTCAATTTCAATTAAAATTTTTTATATTATACTTAATAATGTAACTGGCTGGTTTTATTAAACTTACTGCTGACTGGATCTAGCCTAAGAGATATTTGTCTTTAAAAAATATTATGAAATAATAAAATTGGAAATTTCTCAGTTCTCAGAATAATCTAATTCTTCCTGAAATAGATTGTTTAGAAAATAGAGATAAATTAATTAAATCAATTTTCTTTAAAATTGAATTGTAACCTGAAAGGAATTTAATAATATATAAATGGTTACTCATTCTGAATCATTATATAATCATAAATCTTAGGATCAAATCTAAGAATGTATTATATTTCAAAACTACTTGAAATAGTTATAATAAAATAGAAATAGGAGAGTTCTTTTAGCAATATTATATAATAATATGAATTCTTTTAGTGTTATATAATTTTTGTTTCATTAAACAATAATCCCCTAAAATGTAATGTAATTGAATGAAAGAAATTTTAGTCGATAATTTAAGAAGACCTTCCAATAATTTAAAATAAATTCTTTAAAATAAAGTTATAAATAAAGGAAAAATGAGTTTTATAATAAAAAATAAATGATTTACAAAGTGAAATTCTTATAGGTTCTGAATATGTTCAGATTAAGTATTAGTCAGTATTTATGGTCTAAATTTGATAAAAGGAATTTTACAAAATAAATAATTGAATAGTTTCTAAAATGTGTGTACCATATTCAGCATATTAAAGATTTGTAAATAAAGCATATTATCCTTGATTAATATTAAAAGTATTTGTTTATTGAATTACTTGAAAGAATCAATATAGTCTGGAAGGTTAGTCTACATGTTTTTGAGAATTAAAAGAAAAGTATAATGTATAAAAAAAACAATTTGTAAAATAATATTGTTAAGTTAATAATTTGATTATAGATAAATAGATTAGATTAAGTTGATTGGATATAATAAAGAATATGATGAATTGAGTTTTATAAATTTTTAGTATTTTAATTAAGTTATTACCTTTAGTCTTCAAATATGGGTGGAGCATGCTCTGGAACAAAACCATAGGCCAAACAGAAACTTCAATAATAAGAATTAAATATAGTTGATTAACCATATTTGTAAGTGCAATCGATTCCTCAAAGTTAATCATCATCCAGACCTCCTGAATAGAGAAGTGAAACAGGATAGTCTGTTAAGGACCTTCTAATTTTATATAAAAAATTTACAGATTTTTTAGGATTAGTAGGAAATTTAGATCATTTACCACAACATACAAGAGAATAATTGAATAATTGTATTATTTAGAGATCTAATATAAACATACTTATATAGAATAGTATCAAAAGAATAATGAGAGAATAGTAAATAATCAAAAGGGTAGAGGAAAGCGATTATTATTTAATACATAATGATGAGAAATTTGCCATAACATTTACATAAATTATGTAAAAAATATCAACCATTATTTTAACTGAACTAAAAGATGACGAAGACTTTTAAGAGGCTTTTCCAATGTTGATTGTTTCATTCGTAGATTTAGCTTAACAGATTAGTAATGTTATAGAAAATTTTTAAAATTTCAAAACTTTCTCATCCAAAAAATTTAGAAATAAACAAACAAATTCGTAAGAGAGCAATTGTCAAAAGACAACAAATAAGACAACTTTGTAATAGTGAATATATCTATCATATTTAAATAAGGATAAACATTATTTAAAGACCTTATGCTTATTATGTATCTTCATTGGAAAATTATATATATATATAATTAAATATATGTATATATTATATAATTTTAAAGAGTTTATTTTATTTTAATTTCATACACTTCTACATTAAAAATCTAGTAATTTTACTTATTCTTATTGTCTTTTTTTGAAATTATACAATTTTTAAGTATAAAGTGTTAATTTATATAGATTGATTATTAATTTTTTGATTTTATAAGAATTAAACAAGAATTTTAATTAGAAAACAAGTTTGTTACATATTACATTATTTAAGGAATTATATATTTAATTTTATGGATTAAAGTACAACTAGTATGAATAGTTTTACGACAACTGATAGAGAAATAGAAAACAACTTAAAAGATCTACTTGAGAGGATTTTAGTTTATGTAGAAAAATATATTGAGACAAAAGAAGAGATAAATTAAATAGAATCAGAACTGAAAGATTATGAAAGTTTATCATATTTAGTTGGAATCATTAAGGTGATTTTTACTAAATTGATGTTAAAGGTTGATAAGAAAATTTCGTAAGTAAAATATATTTATACTATCAAAAGGAAATTAGAAAAATATAATGATCCTGCATAAACTAGATTTTCAAAAGATGATGACGAATATGAAAAATTAGAATAAACTTTAATTAAATATGAATAAGAAATTCGAAAACATATAAGTGTATATTATTCATTGATATAACTAGATTGAATAATAATTAAAACTTTATGCTGAATCTATACAAACGAAATTAGATGAAAGTGAAGAAATTCGTTAAGAATTGCTTGAAACAACTAAAATTAACATTAGTGTACATAAATCTAATTAAACTATTAGAAATTAAAAAGAGAAAATCAAGAGTTAAATGAAAGAGAGTAATTATTACAATAGGAAATAATATAGTTAAAACTAACAATTAATTAACTAGAGAAAGAAAGTAAAAGAAAATCTATTGAAATCAATTAAAGAGAATACTTATAGAATTTAATTCAAAAATAAGCAAGTTCATCTTCAAATCATCAATAAAAATGTGGAAATCAGAGACTATTTTTAGAGTAAAGATAATAAAATTCCTATTCTGAACATAAATAAAGTTTAAATCCAATAATGAAAGAATAATTAGAATTGAGTGATGTAGCTATTCCAACTTAGTCATCATAAAAAATAAACTATTATAGTATTTTAGGAAATGCAAATAAACAAAAAAAGTCTGAGATGATAAAATCCCTTCAATAGAGAGATTTTAATAAAATATATGGATAGATAATGAGAAGCAAACATAATTCTTTGTCATCAATTAATGATATCATGTAAAGTATATCTTAACATGAAAGAAAGAAAATAGAAAAAGTTTATTCAGTTTCTAAGAATAGTTCTTAAAATAATAGTGTAATTTAAAGACCAAAAGGTAATTATATTATAAATATTTATACAGATTATAGTGATTATTAATAAAGAAGCAGAAGCTCAAAAAGAGCTGAAGATACAATAAAGTAAAAAACTTTAGATTCTTTTATAAAATTGAAATGATATATAATTGTTTTTTTTGTAATCTAAATTTTCTATGAATATTTATATAAATAAAATAATATATGATCATAGTCTTACTTATATTTATAGTATGGAGTTAATTATAATAGTCCAAATTTGGAAATATTGATAATATCGTTTTTGCTATATTTAATTATTTTTAATGTTTAATTTAATTGTATTATTATGTGTTACAATATCACAAGCCTATTATGGTTTTGAATATTATGCTGAATGGCAAACAGGAGTAGATAATAGCGTATTAAAATAAGAGCGATTTTTATTTCCAACTTATCCTATGAGATTTTAAAGTTAAGTGATATTTCCTAGAAGATTTAGTGTGTATAATTTGCATTCTATTAAATTTAAGTCCTCCATAAGTGCTGTTGATGCATGAGGAGATTTAATGGAGCAGAGGAAGAAATATAAATTATCAAACATACGTTTCTGATGTAACTTTATTTGGATTTAATATTAATTATGTTATATGGGGTCCAGCAATCATTCCTATTCTTAAAGTAAGATGGGTAGCTGTAGCTGATGATTCAGTTGAAATTCAATATGTTCATTATCAAATTGAAGATTTAAATGAATTAAGCCAAGGTTTTGGTACTAGATCATAAGATTTCATGATATCTTATTACACTCGCTATCCAGCACCAAAAGTTACAGCATTTATTGTAGGAGCAGACTTAGAAATCTTTAATTCATTATATACTAGTGTTAGAATTTAAATGGGTATACCTACAGCAAATAGTATGGATGTCAGATTCTTAACTAGAGATTATTGTCATGTAAGATCTCTCTTAGTCGCCTATTTTATTTCAAATAATTACTTGACTTTAACAGGATCTGTTGGTGCTTATTATTCTATTTAAAATCAATTCCTTGATAATTCTAATAGATAAACCATTCGTGCATAAAAGTTTTCTAGATTTGTTCCATCAATTTATTCATTAGAACCAGCTTATAATATTTTAGCATAAGGAATTAGTGGTTTTGATGTTCACACTTATGCTGGATCAGCATACCTTAGAGTTACTGCTGAATCCATGATAAATCAATCATAAATTTATACACTTGTCTATGGAACTAGTATAAAGTATTTTAATTTAAGGTGGTGACACTGTCTTGACATATATGTAGGCTAGTTATATATTACATCCTCCAGGATTACCATATCATTATTATTATAAAAATTATGATTGGATAGTAACAAAAGATGATTAGATAGTTCTTGAAGAGACAATCAATCAAGAAAGAAAGATTAATGAATTAAAAAAAATTTGATAATTCAATTCAAAATTAAACATATATAAATGAATATGAAAATCTAAATTCTAATTTAGTTCATCTATTAAAAATTTCATCAATTCCAATAAGTATGTTGGTATCATTAATGGCATATCATCACAAGATCAAATAGACATAAAGCTATCTATGTTAGATTAAGTGTGATAGGAGTGTTAAATTGTCTAATATCTTGTAATATTTATTCTTAAACACAATTTTTTTCAAAATCTTAATAAGTCGCCTATTCTTTGTACAAATTTACTTCTTAAAATATTCTATTTATTTTTGATCCATCTAAATGGTCAAAAAATTTCTATTTTTTTATTATAGGTGGACTGTTTCGAAAAACATAACAAAAGAACTAATAAAAGAATTTTCGAAATAATAATTCGAAATTTAATGAAAGTTTAAAATTAATGGATTTATTACTAATGAATTAAGAAATAAACTCTAAAAAAAGTATATTACAATAGAAGTAGCCTCAAATTTATGAATTGATTTTTTATTATAAAAAAGATAAATTTTCATAATTAAAGAAAAATAAATTTATTAATAAGATTTGGTGTATAAATTAAAGGTTTTATTGATTAAATTATAAAAATTATGATAAAAATAAATACATCATTTTTGTAGATTTTACATTTCTTAAAGATTAGTAGGAATTTGAATTTGGATAGCTTATTGGTTTTATTATTATTAATTTTCTAAATGATCTTAGATAGCAAAGTTGTTGAAGATTTATTCTATTGAAGCTTGTTTAATGGAATACTGAGAAATTCTTAAAGGTTTTTTCTATAAATATATAAAATAATAATTACATTTTTTTCAAAGCCATCGAATAAACCTCCAACAGTAACTTGTCCCATAAGTCGGAATCTATAAAATGTTTAAAAGTGTTCTATAATTTCAAATTAACCATAAGATCTAATAATGAAATCCATGAGAACTTTACCCATTCCTTCAATGATAATAAATTCTGCTAAAGTTTCAATTGCAAGACCATTTAGTTTTCTTAAATCATTATAAATATGAGAGCCTGCACCTCTCATATTAATTTCTTGTTCTAGATTAGTTTATCCTAATTATCTTAGAATTTCAAATGATTATTGTTAATCTAGTCTAGAACCTGGAGATGATTACATTTTGGATATCAATCCTACAATTTCATGAGTAGTAGGTTTTTCTAATTTGACTTCAATTTCATAACCTTTTCCAAATTTATTTTTGATATGTTGAACTGATCCTAAGCATCTTAAATTACCATTAACTTGAATAGCAATTTTAGTGGATAAAGCTTCAGCTTC
The DNA here is from genome assembly GCA_905182985.1 of Paramecium sonneborni. Classification (NCBI taxonomy): domain Eukaryota; phylum Ciliophora; class Oligohymenophorea; order Peniculida; family Parameciidae; genus Paramecium; species Paramecium sonneborni. Next base: position 354,227 of record CAJJDN010000060.1, read on the forward strand.
TTCCATTGAATGAGTAGTAAGAATAATTGTACTTTATTTTCTTTGAGTAGCAATTCTTGATATAACATTCCACATAAATCTTCTAGCTTCAGGATCCATACCAGTTGATGGTTCATCTAAAAATACAATAGGAGGATTTCCAATCATTGCAATAGCAACAGATAATTTTCTTTTATTTCCTCCAGAAAGTTAACCAGCTTAGATATTTTCAAATCTTTTTAAATCCATTTCTGCAAGTTTTTTTTCAACTAAATCTTCTTTCTTGAAATAAGGAATACCTTTAATATCAGAAAATAATTCAATATGTTCTCTTACAGTAATATTATCTAATAAAGCATCAAATTATGGACAATAACCAATATTGACTCTAGCAGCTTCTAAATCATTAATAACACTTTTTCCAGCAATATAAGCTTCTCCATATGTAGGTTTTAACTCTCCAGATAATATTTTAAAAGTAGTAGTTTTACCAGCTCCATTAACTCCAAGTAATCCAAATACCTCTCCTTAATCTATAGCAAAAGAAACTTGATCAACAGCAACTTTATGTTTTCCTGCACCTAACATAAAAACCTTTCTTAATTTTTTAACAAGAATAGCTTTTTCATTAGGTTTGTAAGTTTCACAAAGTTGGTTTTCTTTAGCAACATCATCATCAATAGGTTTTTGAATATAAGGAATACTTTATTCATTTGATCCCAATTTTTATAATTATCCATTGTCTTCAAAATATTCAATAATAAAAACTAGAATGATATATAAAACACCAGTAAATGCTAAGAATATAAGATCTGCTCCTGCAACTTCAATATCATATGTACTTTTCATTTCAGTCCATCCCTCAAGAACTTTATAAGTAGCTTTTGAACATGAATTGACAATACCATATGCAAAAGAGAAAGATGGTATGAATCTAAAAATCCATTATAATATTTTCGCAACATCTCTGGTTGATTATATTAATCTAAGAATATAAACAACTAAACTGATTATAGATCCAACAACTAAATGTAAAAAGAAACTTATAAGCATTGCATTACCCTATTATTTAAAAACAAAACTAAATAAATAACAAAAGGGTATTATTGCCCAACCATATAAAAAAAAGATTAGCCAAGAAAATCCATAATTTTCATCTTCAATCATAGCAGTAATATCAAATGCTAAAATTAATAAACAAGAAACTATTGATGGTACAATATGTTTTCCAACATCCATTAACCAATTACTAAACCAATAGGCTTTAACTGATACACCAGAAACCAATTGTTAATGTTTTAAATTTATTTCTCTTTCTTTTACAATATATGATATGATTGATGCAGGAATAAATGCCATTCCCATTGAAAATACTAAAGCAGCTAAAAATCCAGATACTAAACTTTGACCTTACAATTCTTCATATGTTCTTTTTAGTGGATAATTTGTTACATTTATACCATAGTCATCTCCTTTTTATTATTTAAGTATTGCTTAATTAATCTGATTTAGCATAACTAATGGACCTTCTCTGAAAATAGAGTTAATGAACATATAATATTAGAAATCATTATTTGTATTTGATGTTAAATAATACCAACCTATATTTGTTCTTAAATCAGATGTATCAAAATAATTTTGATCTATTTTTTCTAAGTTATTCATTGTTGCATCTCCAAATACTTATTATTTCTCATCATAAACTTAAATTTAAATATTCTTAAATAAATCTTGATCATTTATGCCTCCCCATAAATAGGTAATATCAGTTGAATAACATTTAGAAGGTGGTGTTAATAAAACAATTTCTGGTTCAGTGATAAATTCAATAGTCATTAAAATCAAACCTAATAAAACTACTAAACAAGGCAATAATATTTCACAACACAAACTTCTAATATCTCTTTTAAAATAGCGAGATCTTTTTATAATCAATGCTAAAGTGTGATTGAAAAACAATTAAATAGAACTTATTATTCTAATCTAATTGATATCAAAATCATCTATCTACATAGCTGCCTTATTTTAATCCTCCTTCTCCATATATTCATTAACTTAATGATGACCTGCTCCTATTTGAGCCACTTTTAAAAATACCTCTTCTAATGTTGTAATACTAATTCCATAACTTTAAATGTGTAGGTTTTTAAGATTTTTGTCTAATTCAGCAAAGAGTTAAGGAAATTTCTAAATTGCTTACAAAGGTAATTACAATAGAATCTCTGCTGATACTTTTGAAATAAGTACAGCTTCAGGACATACCTTTTAAATTAATTCAATTATTGGATCTGATTCTGCTAAAGTACTCTCTTTTACAATTGTTAAATTATACCCATTTCCAAATTAATTTTTTAAAAAGACACTGCTTCCTGAACATTATAATTTACCTTCACCCATTATACCTATTCTATCTCCTAAGAAATCTGCTTCATCCATAAAATGAGTTGTTAATACTATTATTCTATCTTCTTTATAATTTTTCAACATTTCCCATATGTATCTTCTTGCACTTGTATCCATACCTGATGTTGGTTCATCTAAATAAATTAATTTAGAATTTCCTATAAATGCAATAGCCACTGATAATCTTCTCTTTTATCCTCCTGATAAATTCTTACTTAAATAATCTGTTTTTTCTAATAAATCTACATCTTCAATCATTCTTCTTACAGCTACTGGAATCTCTTCAGGTTTCATTCCCTTAAATGTAGCAAACATTTCTAAATGCTCTTTAACTGTTAAATTGTCAAATAATATATCATGTTATGGACATACTCCCATAAATGATCTAATCTCTTCAATTTATGTTTCAACATCTAATCCAAAAACTGTTGCTTATCCTTCAGTAATATCTAATAATCCAGTTAACATTGAAATAGTAGTTGTTTTACCTGCTCCATTATGTCCAAGTAATGCATAAATCTATCCAACATACATTGTTAAATTAACATTACTTACAGCCTATTTACCACTTGGATATATTTTAGTTAAATTTTATATTTATAAAACTTCCCTCCTTGTTTCTTAATCTTTCAATGCTTATTCCACTTCTTCAAATCTTTCTTAATAAATTTATGATGACTTTTTTCTTTAAAGTTCTTAATTTCTATGTGGTTTATTAAAATAAGGAATACAAAACAAAGGATGTAATTTCTTTCCCCATTCATTTGGAAATACAAGATCTAAATAAATTGACATAATCAAATAAAAGAATATATTAAGTATATGCATAGATAATGCCATATTTACAGCATAATTTTCAACCTTTGTTCCTATAGTAGACATTGATACTCCTCTTCCTTAAGTTTCAAATAAAATCATAACATCAAAAGCAAATGACATTCCAGCATGACTAGATATTGATGCACCCCAATAAGTTGCTTCGGGTACTAAATTTTATCCACTTCCAACTAAACTTATTACCATGTACATTAATAAATACCAAACTATTGCTACAATTAATCCAAATAAGGCTCTAGTAAAAAATACTCTAAATTTAATAAATTTAAATACGTTATAAACATTGATTAAAATATTAAAACCATACAAAAAAGCCAATAATTAATGAATAATACAAATCCATCAGTGTTTTTAAAAACCATTCCTTTAAGCAAAATAGTTGCTATTATAGATATTATGGTGTAAATGATAAAATATTAAATTATCCAAGAAAGATAAAAAGATGTATTATATAAACCCATCATTTTCATTCCTTCTCTCAACTTTTTCTCTTTCTCATAAATAATAGCATAAGTCATTCTTAAATATATAATCATCAATGGTAATATTAAATATATACCAAATCCTCCTCTTAAAAATTCAGCAAAACTATCTACAACTCCTTCTCTTCTACGAACTTTAATAATTATATAACAATATACTAAAAGTGTAAGTTGGAGTGATCTTAGCATCTGATGCAACTTCTCTCCTTATAATAATATTATCAATAAAGTTTTAAACAGTTAACATTCCAGATTTTAAATATGTTTCAGATTTTTTCAAATCTTCATATTTAATAGGATCGATGTCTACATTTTCTGTAGGAGGTATTTCATTGTTAACCCTACCACTTGAGTTGAATCTTAATTAATAATCATAAACATTTGTATTAGATTCATTAAACATAACACCAAAGCAAATTCTTGGATAATTAGGATCTCCATAATTAGATGATGATGTATAATTATCCAATTCTTAACTATTCTTAAATATCTTAACATTATAGTGATAATACTCTATAAATAAATAATAAAGTCTTACTTGTAAATATTTCTGTAAGTTCTTATACTATAGGATGATCAGCACTTGGACCCAATGCTACATCACCATTTCTCCAATATCTCTTCTAATCTTATCTATAATTATCTAAACAGTTCCTAAAATAACCTTCTTATATTACTTCATCGTTGGTAACACACCAAGTCTTGTTGTTGTATTCAATTTCTTTAAATTACTTGATATATCAAGATTAGGATCTCTTAGACCATATTAAATTAAATTCTTCTCTATTATTTATTCGTCTATGTAAGGTTATAGTTGAATCAAAAATTCAGGACCTTTCCAACCCTTCAAATTATTAGGATCATAAAAATTAGCTTCTTAAACATCTTCTTTTTCAACAGCAGACCTTACATGAATTTAAGAATTACCTTATTCCTCCTAATGCAAGAATTAAAAATAATGGTATAATCAATTCAAGTGAAGAGCAGAACCAACTTCTCTTCCATAAAATCCAGTTTTTTCTTAATAATGCTGATAAGTGACCCATAAAAATAGTTTTTCTTTTATTTTATTTTTATTGAAAATTCAAGAATTTCCGAGAGTTCTTAAACCTCAAAAAATTTATTAATTAAACTATCACTCAATTATATATTATCCGATATATTCTGATTCACTTTCTATTGAAAAACTAAGATTGAAGTGATTGATTAATGCAAATTCATATATTTCGCATTTTTAATAAACAATCACATAATATCTTGTTATTATCAATTCTTATCCCAAAACAACAATAGTTATTATTTATTTCACTTTTTTTACATATACTATATTTTAGATCAACCAACTCAAAAGCACTCTCTTTAAAAATTTATTTTTTTTAGATTTTCTAAATAGTTTCTAGAAAATTTTTTACAATATCTCTAATCATCATTAAAAATTAATCTATGTAAATGCTTTATTTTTATTCAAACTAAATCAAAATCTCCAAATCTATAGAAAACTTAAATAAAATAACAGAAACTATAGATCTAGAACCAAATTTCAATAATTTATACATTTAATATAAATTGAATCTCACAAACTTATTATTATTTTCTCTTATTATCTAAGGAATAAGATTTTCCTCAATCTGACTTTTAACTTGAATGGCTTTCATTCAGAAACCCAATGAATTTCAAAATAAATTAAAAAATATAATAAATATAATGGATGAAAGATTAAAGAGGTTTGATGTATTTGGGTTATCAAGAAATAAATAATCATAAAAACAATTGGATTCAACAAGAAGATTAGATGATAGAAGTTTTTTATAATTAAAATAATATAAGCATGAATTCATAAGAACTCCTTCTAATTCTAATACATGTTAAACGCAAATGAAAAAACTTAGGCTAAAATAAAAGCCATAAATTAATCAAAACTAAATATTGTCTTATTCATTATCAATATAAAATATTGAATAATTACCAAATAGATCTTTAGATCCGAAAGTAATCAAAATAATACTTCCAAATCATAAAAAGAACACTCAATCTCAAAAAGATGGATTAACTACGACCAGAAATCATTATAACAATTATTTTGCTCATCAAGATAAAAGCGAAAACAGAGTATATTAATATTTATATTTCTTTAGGCATCATTTCCTACAATAAAGTTTAAAAATAAGGTTGTCAAATCATAATTTGAAGCTAATTTACAATTCTATAAAAAATAACAGAGCATTCCTATATAAGTGAAGCTAGCAAATCAGGATAACATCAAGAGGGAATTTGAATCAATAAGAAATAGGTATGTTAAAAGTAGAACTGAACTTGAAAATAATGCTGATCAAAATAAACCTTTTCTCTCAACTTAAAAGTCAAAGTTTCATTTGTCTCAACAAAGAAGTTATAATTAAAAACAAATTACAATAAATAATAATTCAGTTGAGTAAGATACTCTTAAAATATATTAGATCTTAAACAAACTTAGACCTTGAATATCTAGAAGACTTTTAGAAATATCATAAAAAAAATATTGATCAACTTAGAGATGAAGTAATTCAAAATTCCTGATTTCATCTATACTATATTATGTTCAGTATAAATCCATAATTTTAATTCTCATTAATACAATTTTATTTTTATCTTAAAATATGAGCATCAGCTATAATTTTATATAATTTTCTACTAATATTATTGATATAAATAGATTGTAATAAAAATCATTTCAAATTTCCATATAGTTATAATGCTTCTTGATACCATTGTTATAGCCATATTAAATAATTTGCTATATTTTATTTTAATTACGTATTTTTTTAATCAATAAGCCCTGTTGATTTTTAATTTTGTTATTCATATTGATAAAATGGTATAGGTGTACGAGATCTAACTGAAAGATTATAGCTTCTTTAACTTATTGGATTTTAATCATTATATTCCATATAAATATTGGAAAATTATTCTAATATTTATTTGATAAATTCTATTTCTTATTAGTGTTCTTCATCGTTGGGGATTAAATTCATTGCTTTGACTAGATGTAACTATGCAATAAAACAATAATTATCAATAGTTTGATCGCATTCATAAATTCTCTAATTTATTTTATATTTATTACTTTTTTAAGAAATATAATGATCTATTTAATTTGAGATTATAATTCAATTTATTCTGAAAATTATTGGCAAATCATCTTTTATTAGTTTTATAATTTTTTTATAGTGGTTGCTAAGGAATTTTATTCATTAATGTTAACAAGATTATCATCTTCATGTTCTAATTGTTAAATTTTGAAAGATTTAATTTTATGAGAGCTAACAATATTGATAATATCTTCCCTACTATAATATATTATAGTTACTTTTAGGTTTTTCGAAAATAAGGATGTTTAAAAACATATATATTTTTTCCGACCCTTTATTTTTAGAATCCATATTGATTTAATTATCTGATTTAAATAATAAGAGGAGATACCTGGAGAAACTAAGAAAGCTAGATTGTTTGTAATGAACACTTAAGACTGTTTTTACTAATTTATCAATATCATTAATTTAGAAAGCATCTCCATCTTCATTCCAATGGATTACATCAGTGTTTTGATTCTAAATAAAGATTAATAGTTACTTCCAAAATATTATAGAGTTTAGTAATAAACTTTGGAGATTTCTTTTAAATCATTGAAAGAATAAATATTATTGAAAAAAAATAGATGAATATTAAGTTTTCTTTTTATATGTAATTAATATGATCTCTCATTAAATATTTTAGGGTCTAGTTTCTAATCCAAAACCTTCTTCAAAAAGTGGATCTTCAATTTATGGTACTTCATTTTAATAAATAGGATAGTTTGAGATCTATTACATATTTCTCATCCATGGAACAGGAAGTGTATTAAGTTTACCTTAAGCTTTAAATAAATATTCTCCAAAAAGTGCTTATACAACAGCTTCACCACCAGCAGTTCCTGGCCACCAAGCTGCTACAAATGCTGAACTCACTTAAAGTGGATTAGTAATAATCATAGGTCTACCACTGAATAACACTGTAACAACTGGAATATCTACATCTTTTTATCTTACAATATTGATTATCTTAAATATACAATCTAATAAATACTTATTTTTCAAAATCCCCAAGATTCATTTCCAATGAAGTAGGTTATTCATCTGGTAAATATTGATTAATCCAATTATTATAAATACATCCATATTTATCTTGATTCTTGCAATATTCACAATCAATATCTCCCATAAATTCAGCATATGGATTCTCAGCTAAAGTATTTATAATTAATGTATTTTCTCTATTAAATTAATCTTAATTATTTATAATATAATTCCTGAAATTATTTCGTTGCTCATTTATCAACAATAAATTTTAAGGATCAGAATATTTAACATAATAAATATTAGCAGAGTTGAATCTACTTTTTATTGCATCCAATATTGATGTAGCCTTAGATGATACTTTTAAATCATTTTCCCAATAATCATTTCCATTATATCCTTACCATCTTATTGTCCAACCACCATTCTAAGCCCCAATATTATCAAAGTCTTAAAATATTCTCTTAAATTCGCCTTTAAATGACCAAAATCTTTCTCCTAATAAAATTACATTAGTAATCTTATATTTATTAATTGGTAATAAATTTTATTTATTTTTCAATAAAACTAATGATTCTTTTGCTGATCTTAAAGCATCATAATATTCTGCATCATTATCATCTTTAGATTTCTACTCTTATTAAACATTTTCTTCTTCTTTCTTTTCTTAAGTATAATTATATTTCTTTGCCAATGTTTCAGGTACATTAATTAGATTCATAGCTAATTTAACAGCTAAAATTCTTTTGACTGCATCATTTAATCTTTCATTTGGAATTCTACCTTATGCTATGATTGTATTCATAACTTATTCATACCATCCAACATTACCATCAACCATTTACATATCCATTCCTGAATTAAATGATATAGTATATGCATCTTCAATTGTCATTTTAGTATGTGTTGTAGGTAAACCTTAATATGCAACTTTTATAGCAGCATTATAATCACTAATTATAAATCCATCAAATTTATATTTTTATTTCAAATCTACATTAATTAAATCGCTAATGCTCATAGGTAATTCATTTATAGCACTATAACTAACCATAATAGTTCCTGTATTAGCCTCTAAAGCACCAATATATCCTTAAACATTATTATTATAAAAAACATCAAAATTTTCAACTCTGCAATTACCTTCATCATATCCATTAAATGTTGCACCATCACCAAAATAATGTTTAGTTGATCCCAACACTCCATTTATTTTCTATCCATCATCGTCCTATAATTCTTTTATATACGCTCTACCTATTTCTTTTATAAATTTAGGATCAGCTCCTTGAGTTTCATAAAATCTACCCCACTTTGGATTATGAGATACTGCTACAGTTGGAGCAAATGCAAAATTAAAACCACAATCTAAAATACTTTACTTAGTCCAATAAGCAGCCTTTATATAATTTTCTACATTGTGACTTGCAGCCAAACCTATATTATGAGGAAATAGAACTGCTCCTACAGAATGTTAGTTTCCATGTACTGCATCTGTACCCAATAATAAATTTATTTAGGTTTCCCCATGTCCTGGAACATTTACTATCACTTTTTATTTCAAGCTTCTTTATGCTACATCCCTCCAATTTGCATTTGTGGCAGCAAAACAATTATCTGAGACTATTATATTTCCTCTACCATCTGGACATCCATTACCACCTACTAATATTGAACCCAAAAAATGTTAAGATATTTATTCATAATGAGTATTACCTTATTCATCATTAAAACTTGTAATATCAACTTACAATGTTTGTCCTATTTTTTACTATAAAGTCATTGCACTTACTATCTCATCGGCTAATGGATAATATTATTCAAATAATCCAACCCCATTAGCTAAGATCAAAAATGATACAAAAACAACTTAGTTAATCATTAATTTATTTATTACATCATATATAAATTAAATTTTAAGAATTGAAAAATTCCTCATCATATTAAACCAAAGCAGAACTAAAATTAACATTCATATCTTACATCTCTCTATTTAAGCTTCATATTATTAATTGATTGAACTTAAGCCTTATATTTTCTACCATCTATTTATAATCTCCCTATCTCCTATAATTCTTTTTGCTATTTCTCAATAAACTACTATAACTTTTTTTATTGTTAATTCTAAATCTCTTGAACTTTTATTGGCTATTAAGTTTTTTCTTCGCTCATCATTATTACTCCTACCATATAATCATTTAGTTTTTTTCTCAAATTTAAATTATCCTATAAAATATCTAAAATTTTTGATAAAATTTCATAACTTTCATCACTAGAATTTATTTTAAATCCCAATAATTCATTTTTTATGTATGATAATTTCTCATTACTTTATTTTATAATATTAGCCATTCCAGATAATTAATTTGTTTTTTTGGCTATTTCAGCTATGTTACAATCGCACATTTCTCTAAAAAAATGAGTAATTTTTTCCATGAATTTCTCTAAATCAACTTTATTTTGTTCTAAAAACTTCTTTTTTAATGTGATTTTTCTATCAGTTTCAACAATTTTTAATAAGGATATAAGATTTTATAAATCCTTTGCTTTTTCTCTTTATTTACCTAATTCTTCTTATTTTCTTAGCTTAGTTTCTTCTGATTGATTCTACCTTTTTAATAAATTATTTTTAATATTATCATTTGCTTAGAATAATTCTTTAATTCTTTTTTATTCTTTAATTTTTAATTCATGTTCAGCTGATTTACCTTAATCACTTCTTTCTAATTTTCTAACTTACATATCAACTTCTTCTCTTTAATTATTCAATTCATTTTCTTTTGCAAAAATATCAACTAAATTAATTAAGTCAATATTTTACATAATTATTATTTGATACTTTGTAAATCCTTTTCTAATTAAAGAATTTCTTCTTCTGTTTATTTAAGAGTATTTTCTTAAGAATTAGATTATCCAGTAGCGGATTGTATTTAAGTTTAGATATTTTTAAGTAATTAATCTTCTCCCAGAGTTTTTTCAACAATAACTGGTTATTTGGCAGACAAACTATTTTATTCATTTAGTTTTTATTATAGTTTCATGATTTCTTCTTGGGCTTCTTTTAATTGCATATTGACAATCTAATTTTCTTGTTCTTTAGTAATGTTATCAATATTAAATAAATAACCTAAATTATTTTTACCATAAACTATTTTAACTTCTCTAGCATTATCCCAAGGAGTTTGAATAACTTATTAAGGAGAAGAATGATCTCCTTCTCCTAATCCAAGTTAATTATTTGAATTATCACCCCAAGCAAATAGACTTCCCTTTTTAGTTATTGCATATGATGAATCACCTCCAGCATATATTTATACAACAGGTGATTTTTTGAAAAATTCTACTTCTTTAGGTAAAGCAACAGGATCTAAATCATTTTATCCAAGTTATCCTGCTTCATTTCTTCCCCAACTATAAACAACACCATTTACATCTAAGGCAAGAATATGATTATTTCCTGAACAAATTTACATAATTTTTGTTTGAAATGAAACTAATGCAGGTCTTGATGCTTCGGCTTAAGTAGCACATGTTCTACCTAGTTCTTCACAATTATTTCCCCAAGAATATACTTATCCTGATGCTTTTAAAATGATATTTATATATATTGATACTTGATAATAAAAATGAATTTGTAATAGTCGTACACATATTCAAAATATAAACTCCTTTAGGACAAAGATTATAAGGAGCTAAAATACTATTATTATCAGCATTCTCATCATAAAATTTCATTGGTTATGTTTCATAGATCTAAGTTGCCCCTACTTTATTTGCCATAATAATAAAGTATTTTAATAATAATAATTGTAAATTACATTTTGTAATTTTAATTCAGATAAATAATTATGAACGAAACCAATAATAGTGATCCCTTCTCTTAGGCTAATATTTAGAAAGCAGATGCATTTTTGGCTTAATTTATTGATATAAAACAACTTCTTCCAATAAAAGAAGGGTTAACAAAAGAGATGATAGAATACTTTAATTCATTTAAGATCTCTACTTAGATATAGATTGGACCTTTAACTTATCAAGAGAGATAAAAAAAAATTTAAAAATACAAACAAAAAAAAAATAATCGATAGTTTACTAAAAAGAACCATTACGATTATAGAAGAAAGAAAGCAAATTCTCGCTTAAGAGAGAAAGGAAGATTTATTTCTAACAAAAAATGAATTTTATAAAAATATATTCATCAATTACCACATTTTAATTAATTTATATATAAAATGAGTTTAAAGAGCAAATTGTTTTTATCATAAAAAGTTGACTTAGGCTATAAATCTAATGAAGATAGTATAAGGCCTGCAACTACTGCAGCTGGTACTGGAAGTGATTTTTAATTTGAAAGTAGATTTTAATAAAGTACCTATAAATCTCTTTACATGAAACCTAATTCATTACATACAATAAGAAATATTTTTGATGGTATAATAATAATGTTTATATAGAGGTTAACAATGAGGAAAGAAAGAAATACAAAGATAACTAAATTGGCCCAAGATATGAAGATGATAAAAAAGATAAGATCGTGAAATGGTCTATTGTAGGGAAGGCTGAATAATTCTTGGCAGTTAGAAATAAGAATAGATAGAGGGTTGTAATTAAATAAAGAAAGTAAGATGGAGATGATTCATTTTCTGATGATGTTCCATCTGTCAAACCTATTTTATTTTAACAATCTTAATCTTAGATGTCTGGAATGGGTTAGTCAAAAAAAATTCCTAAAAAACCTAGAGGAGAATTCAAAATGCTACCTAGATAAGACGCATTAGTAAAATTGGTTGAAGCCAAACGTAGAATTGAAAATGATAAAATAGATAAAATAAAACAAGAATAAAAACTACCTCTTCATATTAAAAATGCAATTACTAGAGATAAAAGAATAATAGAATCATTTGATTAATTGAAAGATAAGTGGGAATTTGTAAATAATTAAATTGCATCTAATTGTGAAAGATCTCCTACTGAAACTATATTAGTTCGATCTGATAATTATAGGGATAGAACTCTAAAATTAAATATTATTGAATCTCAAAAGAATGAAGATGAGAAACATAATGATAGACTTTGGTATCTTAGATTAAGATGGTATGATTGTAAGGATGATAGACCTCCATTTTCTTTGATAACCTCATAAAGACCTAAAAGTATTCCTATGACTAGTAGATTAATTAATAGATATGTCAGAGATGAAAATGCTGAACATTTAAATTAATAATAAAATTTTGTGTTGTCAGATATCTAAAGCAATTTCAATACTAAAGTTATTGATAATCCATATTAATAGGTTGAAAAAGTTATACCAAATGGTAATTATATATTAATAATATTTAGTTAAAAATAGTAATTTATATACCAAGAAATTGGAAAAATAATTCGAAGAAAAAATGAAGGATAAATCAAAAAAGAAATATGTAGATACTAATGAATATTTGGAACTAGTTGGCTAAAATGTATATAAAAAGGAATTAGAATTTATAATGAAACAATAACAATAAGAGTACCAATATTTTGAAGAAAAAGCAGATGAAGAAGAAGTTTATGTTGATAATTGGAATAATTAATAGTTAGCTAGAATGAGTTAACCATTAATACAAAATTTCTGAATCTAGAAATTTCTTAGCAAATAAATGACTTAATTAATTTATTTGAAATTATGTTATTCAAACTATTTAGTAATAATGAATATCATGAATCATCCAATGGTCTTAACAATTTTAGTAGAACTACAACTTATCCAATTAGGTATTAACTTTTTAATTTCATCATTTGTCATTTTATTAGTTTCCACTAATTAAGATATTCAGAAATAATTTACAATTACTAAATTGAAACAATTCTTCAAGATTAAAGTTATAAATTTCTTTTAGTTATTTAATTTAATTAAGATCTCTCAATTAATCAAAATAAGGATGACATAATGCTTAAATTGGAGTAAATCTAGTTTTAGGACAATATACTAGTAATTTAGAAATTAATTCAATAGCTAATGAATCATTAGTTTTAATAACCTAATAAAAAAAATTAAAATTAATACCTTCTTCCAATCTCTTGGTTTAATTAATGGAAATTTATATGATTACATATCATATTCTGTATTCATACTCAAAACTTAAACTTTGGTTGGAGTTCCAAGAACTTTAATGATTTCAATTAATTAATCAACTGCACTATCTCCTAGAAATAAAGGTTCTCCATTGAATAACTCAGCTATTACACATCCAACTGACCAAACGTCTATCTATGTATCATAATTGACAGCTCCAAATATTAATTCTGGTGCCCTGTAACATCTCGAACATATGTAAGATATATTTGCTTCTGTTTTTACTAATCTCTTTGCACTCCCAAAATCACAAAGCTAGAGCTTATGTTGATTAGGATTAACTAAAATATTATGTGGCTTTATGTCTCTATGGCATATAGATAACAATGATATATAACTAATTATTCTATGATCTCTTACTATATTGATCTTAGTAATTAATATGAATAAATTTTAACCAATATTTCAGGCATTTTTGCTTATACTTATCTAAAAGATTTATTGTAAGTGTATAGTGATTCTGGATAATAATCCATTACAACATTCAAATACATTTCATCTTTGTTGTCAGAAGGTGTGAAAAAAGCATGCTTTAATTTAACTACATTTTGGTGGTTTAACTCTTAAAGAATTAAAAGTTCCCTATTTTTGTATCTTTTATCCTGTAATACCTTTTTAATGGCCACTATTTCTCCTGTTTCATTTACTTTAGACTTAAAATTTTTATTAGATATTTACTTTTGAGACAGTACCAAACGAACCACTTCCTATTACTTTAAGATTTTAATAAGTATATGTAGAATAATCTTGTTTAATTGGCTTACTTGAAATCAATAAAGATTTTGTATTGATTATATCTATTCCTTAAGGTTTCTAACATTTCTTAACAGTTTCCGATATCGACTTTATTTAGTTCTCATTCTTTAAACATTATTGATATTAAATGTTAAAATCTTTAACAACAGGCTTCTTTGCAGGCTACTTAAAAGATATAAGTTTATTTTGAAGTTTTAAATTAGAGATATCTTAAAATGTCTGAATATCTTGTTCTACTTCAGTATAATCAATTGTCTCTGTTTAAACTCTTCTGGCTATATTTTAATCACTTGGCTATAAGTTTATAATATTATCATTACTTTTCCTACAGTGTTACTTTATTTTTTGGCACTTTTTGATGCACTTTAATACATACAATTTAACGATTTAATTTTTATACAAAATAATATTAAAATTTAATTAACAATCTATTTCTTTCTAAAATTAATTATTTCAACCTCCCTCCTATTTTAATAAACTTTTTTTCTTATAGAATAATGAATTTTCTTAAAGAATTTAAGTTTATATAATAATCATTTAAAAAATTTGTATAAAATTACTAAGTTATTTTTAAAAGCATATAATTCAAACTCATATAATCATTTTTTCATTTTTCTAAGCTCTCTGATCTTGAAGAAAATATTCTATTTACCAATTTAATTTGAGCTTTTTAATTAACGAATGATTTCGAAGAATATTTTCTTGTTGGTTATGTAGGTGGTTATTTTGCTTATCCAAAAGGATCCTTTACTTTAATTATATATTTCTTCTCTTCTAAACTATTAGAAATCTTGCTCAACCCAGAATTGTTTTCTAATTATTAAGTGGCCTAACTACTATATTCTTTAAGTATAGGCATTTTTATATGAAAACTAGATTTGTAGTTATGAATATTAAAAGAATTAATTGAATTTCTAATTTTCATATCATGAATCTTAGGAATGTTATTGCTAAAATCTTGAGAATCTTATGTACTTTATTAGGTACTTTATTTAGTACTTTGATAACTATAAAGATTATCTTATTTGTAATCATTCGTTGAGTGAGTGGTAGTTTTTCTACAAAGTACATTTTTTTGAAGTATTTTAGTTTTAGATAATATTGATTTAATAGCTTCAAGGTTCTATTGGGCTAAAGAGTTTTCTCTCTTTCTTTTTTAAATATATTCATTCTTTTTTCCAATTAATGGATTAAAGAACTAAGCTGTCATTTGAAAACCTTCTTGTTTGCCAAAACTCTATTCAAAAATTTTCATTTCAAATTTAATATTGATATGGGATTAACAATAAAAAAAATATATATATTTTAAATTTCAATTACATGCAAAATTAACAATATTATATTCTCTACCTTTCCGTTCAAATTGCTTAACTCTATTAGGTTTTGCCTTACCTAATTTACTTTTCTCATTATCCTCTTGAGAAATCACTCTATGAAACGTATCTAATTTATTTACTGGAGACTTTCGTTTTCTTGCCCAATCTCCATTTATTTCATTATCTGAATTCATTTTTACTATTATTCGATTCTCTTAATAATTAGTTTCATTTTTATTATCATTAATCTAATAGTCTATTTAAGCTACTTTATGTACTTTCGATAATTGATTTTTATATTATATCATCATGATGGAGATTTTCGATCAAACGATGTTGCTTATTTAAAAAATGAAATTATTCTTTTTTATCTTTATATTATTTTTATGCCTAAACTATTGTTTATAATTCTTGTTTTCTTTAACTAGGGACAGCCCCTATTTAATCATACTAAAGATTGTCTTTCTAAATTTTGTAGGTTTTACTAAAAGAACGAATATTCTCTCTAAATCTGTTAAATGATTCCGTTCGTAAGGGACTTTATCTATTTTTGAAAAATATCTTCTTCTCATTCCATTCTCTTTAAAATCTCTCATTAGGATTAATAATGAAATATTCTTCTCTAATATTGGATAAATCTAAATCAGAAGGCCAATCTAAAGGTTATGCACTTTTTTTTGCAAAGGAAGAATTACGTAAGAAAGAATTCATTAAAGCAACTGGATTTTAAGGTTTTTCAATTTATTCTATGGATTTATCTTTAAAATAGGTTTAATATTCCTTTGAAAATTAGTAGAAAGAATTAGTGCTCTATATTATTTTCATTTTTTTAATTAAAAATATTAATTACGATAAAAAATCAATACTCTTCTCCTTATTTTCTTCTTAAATCTTTTCTATATAATACAATCTGTTCATTAGTTTTATCATCTTTAAGCATGTTCTATTAACTTCTGTCCATGTTTTCATCTTGATCTTTTTATAAAACTTCGTATTGTTCTTTTAAAATTTTTTATCTTTCTTATCCTCTGCTTTAATTTGATTAACTGAGAATTAAAATAGAAAATACACCTTCCTTATTAAAAATTTCTTTATTTCTACCTCCAAATATATCATCTACCTCAACTTTTTTTATTTTTCCTTTAGAAGTAACAAATTTAGGTCACTCAACTACTTTCTCCTCTTTAATATCTTATTAATGTTTTCTTTTTAAAAATTCACCCTCAAAACTAATGGTCTTCCCTTTCATTTCATCAACTTTATTAAACCTACTTTCTCTTGAGATTTACTTCAATTTTTTTTAATTTGAATAGGTTTATTTACCATCTACTTTTTAATCTCAATTTTCATTAATAATTTTTGTAATTTAGATTTTTTTCAGGTTTATCATCCTAATTTAACTCATTCTACTAGTAAACTGAAAGTATAGTAATTTAAACTAAACCCCTGCTCAGCAAATCCTTATCAGCATTTATGTTTATAGATCGAACATAACTTATAAACATCTTTTTGTGCTAAATATTTTAATTCTATTTTTTCTGAAACTAAACTTTAAACTTTTTATTTTATTGTTAATAATTTATTATTATTCAAGAATTTCTATTTAATATCAACTCCCTTATAATTAACTTTTTCAAAAAACTTTAATTCAAAAGCAAAAGAAATAGTATTGAGAAACCTTCAATTATATACCTTGCAGTTCTTCCAATTTTATGTAATAAGTGGATGAAACATCAAGACAATCAATTTGAATAACCTAATCCACTTTTAGAAATTCTAAACCTCTAGAGGCAATAGTTGTTAATAATGCTGCTTATTTAAGAAAAAGTAAATAATATGGCTGTTTTCTTATCTTATTTTTCTGCTCATAATTCAAACAATTGCATTCCTAATTATGATGAAGTGATTAAAAACCTCAAATATTTGTGTGACTAATTAATTCTCTTGTTGTATTAATAGGAGATTATAAGATATTCAAAATCAATCTTAAATTTTTATTTAAATTCTTCTTATTGAATAAATGTCTCTTTTTATTAGAGCATCTTATAACTTATAATCATAGAAATATTCTCCTTTATTAGGAATAGTTTTTTTTGTGAGTTAAATTAGATTATCAACATCCTAAAATGGGTGTTTGTGATTTTTTTGATAAATTATAATTTTAATTTCTTTAATAAAATCACAAGGCAATTATATTTCAAAATCCTCTATCGGTTTCACTCTCTTGGGAATAGCAACAAAAAATTTTATGAAATATTGAANACCCTCAAAACTAATGGTCTTCCCTTTCATTTCATCAACTTTATTAAACCTACTTTCTCTTGAGATTTACTTCAATTTTTTTTAATTTGAATAGGTTTATTTACCATCTACTTTTTAATCTCAATTTTCATTAATAATTTTTGTAATTTAGATTTTTTTCAGGTTTATCATCCTAATTTAACTCATTCTACTAGTAAACTGAAAGTATAGTAATTTAAACTAAACCCCTGCTCAGCAAATCCTTATCAGCATTTATGTTTATAGATCGAACATAACTTATAAACATCTTTTTGTGCTAAATATTTTAATTCTATTTTTTCTGAAACTAAACTTTAAACTTTTTATTTTATTGTTAATAATTTATTATTATTCAAGAATTTCTATTTAATATCAACTCCCTTATAATTAACTTTTTCAAAAAACTTTAATTCAAAAGCAAAAGAAATAGTATTGAGAAACCTTCAATTATATACCTTGCAGTTCTTCCAATTTTATGTAATAAGTGGATGAAACATCAAGACAATCAATTTGAATAACCTAATCCACTTTTAGAAATTCTAAACCTCTAGAGGCAATAGTTGTTAATAATGCTGCTTATTTAAGAAAAAGTAAATAATATGGCTGTTTTCTTATCTTATTTTTCTGCTCATAATTCAAACAATTGCATTCCTAATTATGATGAAGTGATTAAAAACCTCAAATATTTGTGTGACTAATTAATTCTCTTGTTGTATTAATAGGAGATTATAAGATATTCAAAATCAATCTTAAATTTTTATTTAAATTCTTCTTATTGAATAAATGTCTCTTTTTATTAGAGCATCTTATAACTTATAATCATAGAAATATTCTCCTTTATTAGGAATAGTTTTTTTTGTGAGTTAAATTAGATTATCAACATCCTAAAATGGGTGTTTGTGATTTTTTTGATAAATTATAATTTTAATTTCTTTAATAAAATCACAAGGCAATTATATTTCAAAATCCTCTATCGGTTTCACTCTCTTGGGAATAGCAACAAAAAATTTTATGAAATATTGAAAATCCACTACTTTTTTATACTTTTTTTTATTATTCTTCTTATTTTTTTTAGCTAAAAAAATTGTCATAATAACAAGCAATATCTTGATTATTCTAATTATTTTCTTCAATCAATTCAGGTTAAACTTTATTTTTTTCTAAGGAATTACTCTTTTTCTATTCAATAGATTTTGAATTTTAAACTTGTTATTCTGGAGGTAATTCAGTTACTTTTTCCAAATCTTTAAACTCTCCTTTCAAATTTAATAACAAAAATTATATTCTTTCAACCCATTGATTTTAGATTTCTAGTGATTTTGTTTTAAATTTAAATTTTTTATCATCTTTAGTTTCTATCTAATAAATTATGAAATAGGTTTACATAAAATTCCGTATCTTCACCAACTACATTTTTAATTGAAATCAACAAAATATAATTTTCAGAGTCATTTTTTTCTTATTTTGCCCAAGTTAAGTTATCCTTATTTAAATAAACCATTCTTTAAAACCATTTATCTTTTCTAATTTTTCTCTTTATCTTGACTTCCATTAAATCTTGTAATAAAACATCTTCTTTTTTGATAATCAACTCATGTTCCTCATCTTCAACTTATTAAGTACTAATAGTTGCTTTGTAATCTTTTATGATTCTGATTGTAGTTACCCAAGATTAAATTTCAGTTAATGATTCTGAAAAGAAATGATATTAACGATCCTTATGATTAAATTTAAAACCATAAGTAACACTATGACTTAATTATTTTAAAAAGGCTAGATTTCTATCAACATTCATCAATTCAAAATCGGTTATTTAATTAGCCTATAATTCACCTTTAAAACTGCTTTAATCATTTCTATAGTCATAAGCAAAATAATATAGATGATCTAATTTAAAAGGATCTGGAATATCTGATTAATGTGGACCTTAAATATTTGCATCATCTCCTAAAAGAGAAATTGAGGATATAATAATAAACCATCTTCTCTTTGCTTTTGTAAGTGATGCAATCTTTCCCTTTTTATATAAAAATCCACATTTTACAAACTAAGTAAATTTTTTTGAGTCAAACTTATCAAGATACGCATATAATCCTTTAGCTTTCATCACTTCTTCATTCCTTATTTCGTTTTCCTAAAATTTATCCTACACAGCTTATTTTTCTTAGTCTATCATTATTGAGGCCTTAGTTTCCTAATCAATATCTTTCCAAAATGTTTTTTATGATAATCTTATATTTTCAGACCCTCTAGAATTGAAACTTTGTTTCTAACTTTAAGTAGTTTATGAATTTTTCTATTATAAGAGTTTTTCTTATAGTAATGCAATACTTGAAGTCCATAGATCTCTGGTACTCTTTGATTCTGCTTTTAAATGAATTTTCCTGTCTCCTATTTCAAGAATAAATTCTCTATCACATCCTTTAATTGTTCCTATAGTTTTTATCTATTCAATAGGAATTACACCTTAATAATTATCTTAAATATTGTACCTTTTGGTTTGATTTCTTTACTCAATAACTTTTTCTTTGAGTAAACCAACAATTAGCCTTTATCCCTTACTGCGAAGTGTCGCTTTTAAAAACCCTTTAGTATTGATGGACTTTTCTTTTCTATAAATCCTTCAAGTTGTAATGCTTCCTAATACTTTTAATCCATATTATCCCAAAAATTTATTAATAATAAAAAAAAATCAATTCAAAAGAGATCCATATAATAATTACTTAAAATGGCTAAGTTTTATCCTATATAAATACCTACCTTGATTTAAAGTTTTTATTCTTAATTTAAAGTAACTTAAAATAAATCATTGATTAATAAATTTCTTATTTTTTTATTCTCAATAGGAAATATGGAAACAGTTTCTTAACATATAAAAAATTTGAACCAAAAAAACTAAGAACTTGCAGCTCTTGAAAATCGATTGATTTAATTGAAACAATAGCTTAATTTACAAGAAGCTAACAATAATATTGTTTAAGCAAAAGTAGATAAAATTGTACATGCTAAGAAATAGAAATTTGAAGATCAGATGGAAGTATAAATTAATAGTAATTATAAAGCTTAGTAAAATAATTGAAGCTAACAATATAAATGATGATGGAATACAAAATTTTATAAGAAGAAATAAACAATAATAGTAAGAAGAAACAAAAAAGATGAAGTAAGATATGCTTGATGAGAAATGTTTAAAAACTGCATTAATGAAACAATAATTAACATTGTAGATGTATTAAAATAAAAAGAAAAGAGAAGAAGAGCTTTTAGAAAAACAACAATAATATGCTAAAGTATTAGGTTTTATTTTAGATTTAGATCTCAGAATGGGAGTTTAATATGAAGCAAGATTTAGAGTAAAAGAAATCAGAAAAAATAGATAAAATTCGATAAGAATAAAATTTATTTAAAGATTAAATTGGCAAACAATTATAAGAGCAGTAAACTTTATGTGATTAGATGAGTACCGAAGAACAGCGATTGCTAAAGTAATTATTTTAATTAATTAACTTAAGTAAATTAAAGAACTCCCAACTTCATGGTAATAATTTGAAAAATGATCTCATGACTGCTCTGAATTTAAGCATCAAAGAATATAATAGTATCTCAGGTTTAAGACCTTCAAATTCTAAATCTAATAGTTTATAGAAATTGCCTAAAGAATCATAGAATAGTCCTTATGCTTAATTACCTACAATGCTAAAATTAAAAGAGAATGGACAGTTGAGTAATTATCTCAATAGTAATTCATCTTTTCGTGAATCGTTAATGAAAGAATATTAATTTTCACTCCCCTCCTTATGTAAACCATCCTTTAATGAACAATAATAATAGGTAGAACGATTATATCAATAAAAAACTATAAAGAATAGCAAACAAGATTTATAATCTATTCTAAATTATTGTGATAAAAAAAGCAAAACTTCATCTACTAAATATAAAGGTAAAATGAATTAAAGTGAAGTTCTTTCTTCTGATAATCACTCTATTTCTTCTAAGCAAAATCGTAAAATATCTCAACAATAGTCTATTAGTAAATAATAATCCAAAGAACTCGAAAAAAGTACTTAGAATTAATAACATTAAAATTGATTTATTTACATTGAAAAATTAATATATATTATAAGCAGTACTAAAATTACGTATTAAATAAATAAATTATGTAATCTTTAATAGGATCAATAGATTCCTCAACAACAGGCACAAGATTTACAATTTGCAATTTGAAAGGTGAATAACTTAGTTACCATTATGTGAATCATAAATAAATCACTCCACATCAAGGTTGGTTGGAACATGATCCAATAGAGATTTTAAATAATACAATTGAATGCATAAAGTAAGCCTATAAAAAGATGAATGGAGAGCATAAATTGGTGGCAATTGGAGTGACAAATTAAAGAGAAACTGTAGTTGCTTGGAATAAACATACTGGAAAGCCATACATGAATGCAATAGTTTGGAGTGATACAAGAACACATGATATATGCTAGGAATATTTAAATAAGTATCCAAAGAATTATTTTTAATAAAAAACTGGATTACCAATAAATACTTATTTTAGTTCTTACAAATTATAATGGATGATGGAAAACAATCAGATACTGAAAGATGATGTTAATAGTGGAAATGCATTATTTGGGACAATAGATTGTTGGTTAGTATGGAATTTGACAAAAGAACAGAATCATTTGACAGATGTAACAAATGCATCAAGAACAAATTTAATGAATTTAAGTACACTTTAATGGGATCAAGAATTATTAATGTAAGAATATTGCATAATAATAATAGTTAATTTTAAATTCCTATAGAATGTTTACCTGTTATAAAGGCATCAAATAGTAGATTTGGAAAATTGAAGATTGAAGAGTATGAAGGAGTAGAAATAAACAGTGTTTTAGGTGATTAATAAGCAGCAGCAATCGGTCATGCATTATTTAATGAAGGAGATTGCAAGAATACATAGGGTAGTGGTCTTTTTATAATGGCTAACATTGGATAGGAAATAAAGATTTCAGAGTATGGATTGTTGACAACAGTGTTGTACTAAAAGGAAAATGAGAAAGCAGTATATGCTTTTGAAGGAGCTGTAGAGAGTGGAGGGTAACTATTCAATTGGGCAAAAGATAAAATGTAATGGTTTGAGAGTTGGGATTAATTGAGTTAAAGTACAGTAAATACAGAAGATAATGGAGGAGTATATATAGTACCAGCATTTAGTGGATTATTCACTCCTTATTGGAATTTGAATGCTTCAGGAACAATAATTGGTTTAAGTTATTATACAACTAAAGATCATTTAAGAAGGGCAATATTAGAATCAGTTTGTTATAGAACGAAAGATGTTATAAAGGCAATGGAATAATCAGGAATAAAAATAAATAAGATTCATGTTGATGGAGGGTTAACTAAGAATAAAGAATTAATGTAATTATAAGCAGACATTACATAAAAGAAATTAGTATATCCAGAAATAATTGAATCTACTGCTTCAGGAGCTGCAATGTTTGCCGGAATGGGATCAAAATTATTGACAGAAGAAGACATACACTAAAATATGAAAGTTTAACAGATATATGAAGGAAAAAAGAGTTATGAGAAAGAATATAAACAATGGGAATTAGCTATTAATTGTGCATTAATGTTTAAAAAGCTTGAATGAATATTGTCTATTTGATATTGTAATATGTAATAATGTATCAGGCTACAAGTATGCATGCACCACCGACTGCTTTAATTCTTCTTTCTGCAGTTTTGCTAAAGAATTTAGCTTTAACAACAACAGGTTAATTTGGAAGTCTGCCTTTACCGAGGACTTTGAAATAACCAGCCTTTGTAACATCAATAACAGCTGCTTTATCTTTTGAACTAGCATATTTTTTTCTAGTTTCATCTGTAACCAATGACCATAATTTATCTATATTTACAACTGGTCTATGGAGTGTGTTCTTCTTCAAATGGAAATGTCTCATACCATTCTAAAATCATTATAATAAATTTATACTTTTTGGAAATAACCTGGATGATATTTATTGAAATTGATGCGATGATGTGTTAAACCTCCTGAAACACCTCTACCACTTGGATGTTTTCTGTGTTTACCTACTCTACCATATCCATGACACACATGTCCTCTCATTTTACGGCATTTCCTCAATCGGCTGACCATTGCTTTTTTATTTTAAATAAAAAGATTTTAATATGTGATTAATGTACTCATCCCATTAAATATTAAATATACATTCAAATATATATATATTACTTATATATTCATCTTTTTAATGATGATTGAATTATATTACAGAAATTCTTGATTGAAATACATTCGCCACTCTGATCTCTTTTTTTCAATCTTTTATTAAACAACCTTTTTTTATATCTTAACAATATTCATTAATATTCACATTAAAATTATTTATGTAAAAAATAGCTATTCTTATTCTCAATACACAAATTAATCAAAAAGTCTTTGATTTTTATTACACTCCAAATGCCTACCTTATTTGTGCTGATGGTGGTGCTAACAGACTCTATTAATATCAAAAAAAAATTATTCCATAATGTATCATTGGTGACCTTGATAGTCTCAAACTAGAAATTTAAGAATATTATTCATCACTAAATTGTCCCATTATTAAAATTGATGATTAAGATACTTCAGATTTTGAAAAAGCACTATATTTTATTTAATAATAACCAGACATTCATCGCATCATCATCTTAGGTGGTTTAACTGAAAGATTTGATTAGACCATAAATTCCTTACATACCTTGGCTAAGTTTAATTTTCATGGTGAATTAATAAGTGACTATTCTATTGTTAGATATTTTAATAAAGGAATTCATAAATTTTAATTCTCTGAAATTGAGTCACTCAAAGGAATTAGTTTATTTCCATAAGGAACTCAAGCCAGAATCAACACAAAAGGATTAAAATGGGATGTGACATAAAATAATCCACTAATCTTTGGTTAATTTATAAGCACATCTAATGAAGCTCTTCAAAAACAACTTGAGTTCGATTCCCTTGATAACTTTTTCTTTGTGACTTAATTGAAAGATTAATATATTTGATATGTTTGAAAATCAATTATAATCATTTCATTTAAATTTAATTTTATCATATTTCATTCATTTTTTAGAAATCTTATCTCTCAACATCATTTTATCAATTTTATAAATTAAATTTTCAATAACCCATCTTTAATTTATTCAATTCTAATACTTTTTTTTATAGAAATACAAAGCTTAAGTCTACTCATAATTTAATGAAACAAATTTATAATTCTTATTATTTCTAATTAATATATAATTTTTATGAGGTAAACCAAAATATGTTAGCAGCCAGATTGTAAAAAATTTCTAATATCTTAAAATGAAAAAGAATCTAAAATTCGTTGCAAGGATTGTCATAATAAAATATTTCAATAAAGCATAACTTAAATATCAGAGAAAAAGAATTAGTTATTAATAAGGAAAAAATAGTTGTAAGAAGAATTTGAATAGTATTTTAAATAGAATAAATAAAAATGGGATGAGGGTGTAGAACAGATATTAAAAGCTCTTAGAGTAAAACAATTATAAGAAAAAAAATAAGCATTAATCAACAATGTCAATGTTCGTAAACGTAATTTAGCTTCATATTAAGAAGAATTAGAAAATCACATATAACTTAATGGATAACTAAAATAATTATCATAATCAATTTAAGAAAAATATTACAATCTGAAAAAGACTCTTAAATAAAAGCAAAAGGATATTTAAAAGTTAGAAATGTAATTAAAATAAAGATAGTACATCATATTTACTCAATTACCTTTTCTTTTTGATAATCATATGATTTACAAATATTATTAAATCAACGATGAAATATAAGAAACCTTTTATGATACAATAAATGAACTATCATATAGCTAACATGAAGATGTTCTTTTATTTAGTACTAGTTTTTTTAACTTGGATCTTGCATAATAAAATTAGTGTACTAAAATCAATTCGAAAAAAGTAGAAATATGTTTAACTCTAAAGAAAAGTATAGTTAAATGGAATGATATCCTTCGTGATAATTTACAATATTATGAAAACTTTATAACCTCTATTATTAAAGTTTATAAATTAATCTACTTTATTGCTAATTTATTTCATATAGTGTTGCCGTATGTGATTTATATTGACAATCATGGTTACCCTTAATTTTTTGAATATGAAATATTTTCATACAATAGAATATCAAACTAAGTTAATTTTAAAGAATGTTCACTCACCCAAATGTAGATTAATATTTTTTACCTTAAATATTATTTCAACATCGATATTTAAGATAAACTTTACTCATTTTTTGATATAATTGATTTACTATAATCTATTTACGATAAATTAGAGTTTCATCAATTTGATTAATTCAAAAATTTAACTTAAGTTTATATTTCATAGATTAAAAATTCAGATAATTAATAAGTTAATAAAATTTAATAGAAAAGGAAACCAATTCCTATAAAATTAGTTTAAGCATAATACCTTAAATTTCTACTTTAACATTAAATTTCAGAGTAATAGATAAACAATAGAATGGATAATTTCTATGATTTTTCAGATGTAGAATTTATACAATGAATTAAATTTTCTACAAATAAATTATTAAAGTAAATGTTTACAAAATATAAGAATTATATAAGTTATAATACATAAATCTAAATTTATAATATCATTCATCAATAAAATTTAGATTTAATATGCTACAATCATCCCCTTTTACTCCAGTTATACATTAACATACTCCATTTTTACAAATTCCATTATTCGAACAATCATTAAGACAAAAGATTGTTGAACAATCCTCTCCTCCTCTTTTTTCTTCTTAATTACATCTACATTAAGGTGTTGGAAAATATTGAATACAACTTCCTTGATTTGAACAATCATTTAAACAGTTTGAATATTGGCTACAATCATTACCACTAAATCCATCATCACATTAACATTTTCCATTTAGACAAGTTCCATGTCCTTAACAATGTACACAAATTTTCTCATATAATAAATCACCAAAACAAATGCTTCCTGGACACTGAATATCTGAAACTTAACAATTATAACCACGATAATTATCTTAACAAATTTATATACCATATTCTTAACTTTTTATGCTTTATTGATCATTAAAACTTGAAATAATACTTGATGAATTCAAAAAAAATGTCTTGTTATCATAAACAATCATCTATTTAAACATAGATCCAAAGTTTAATTATTCAAAGTTATTATACCATTCCTAATCATAATAAAAGTAATATTTATTCTCTGCATAAAATCCTACCATCTTTATTTTTTCCAAATATTGTCCCACTGGAGTTATTCCAATCTTTATTATTGAATCAATTGTGGTTTCCTACCAAACCTACTAATCTAAATAATAAATCCAAGACTCATTTTAATTTATATTAGAAGTATCTCTGCCATAAAATAGTTAGATACAATTACATTCATTTACATAAACAATAATACTATTTTATAAACATTTTGGAACATTAGAAGATTAACAATCAGAACTTTCTTCTTAAGAAGTAACTGTATATTTATAACCTAAGTTCT
Organism: Paramecium sonneborni; assembly: GCA_905182985.1. NCBI lineage: Eukaryota > Ciliophora > Oligohymenophorea > Peniculida > Parameciidae > Paramecium > Paramecium sonneborni. The sequence continues at coordinate 382,074 of CAJJDN010000060.1, forward strand.
TTAATTTTTAAAGTTGAGGATAATTAGACATAAATGCAAAATCTTCAATAGTATCATCCCATAAATTTAATGATACTGTTAATTTAAATATAAAATTATTAGGCAGAACAGAAGATGTTGCTTAATTATTAAAGAGATCCTAGAGATTGTACTTATACAATTGATTTCTATTTTTTATATCATCAAATCCTCCGAAAATATAAATGGATGAATTGTCTCTAGTTAAAGAATAATTTTAAAATTTATTCTAATGTTGCAGTCTCATATAATTACTTCCACAACTAAAAGGCAAAGGATAAATCAAAATATATTCTTTAAGTACACAAATAAAGCTCAATTTATCTTCAAAATTATCAATTAAAACACTTTAAATTCCAATCTCCGATGAAATTACACAAATAGCAAAATAAGACTCTAATCGATATACAATTAAATCATTCAACTCACATTCTTGTTAATTTGCACTCTGAAAGATTTAACAAGTTTAAATATTTTCTTTTACGTTCTATACTTTCCATGCAAGAGTTATTTTTATAATTAATAAAATTATCATTTTTTTATTTCTCTAAAATTTGAACTTAAAGTTTAGCCAAGTAAATATTAGTGGTATCATTTTAATTTATTTTTTATGAACATTATCTTATAAAAAAATACTAATACAGTTTCTAAAACTTAGATAATTAAAATAATTGGAAGGATTTAATTTTTAAGTTAAAAAATACATTATTATTACAAGAGAAAATTACCAACTTACGTTTCTATTTATTCTTTAGTTTAATTATGAAAATTTTTAAGATAATTAGAGGAAATTTAGTATAGAAATGACAACAATATTCAAGTTTTAATTTTCTTAATTTTTTCTTAAATTTAACAAGGCTTTTCGCATTCTGTATGAGTACAATGATGTCGTTTCACTATCTATTTACAACATCTGCACTCTTTTTCTTTGGATTCTCTTTTTTTTCTTTTTTTTTCTTTTTACGAATCAGATTAACTATCTTAAACAAAATCTTCATCTTTCTATAAAAGATCAACAAGATTAACCCTAACAGGTAAATCAGCTTTAAAGATAAAATAATAAATACGTGAATTTTTCACTTTGATAGCATCTAATAATTTTGTAATTTAGTCATTTGGTAATCTCTCAAATATTTTAATGAGCTCATCACTTACCTTTCTTGAAATTTTAATTTAGCCATTTTCATCATTTAATTTTGTTTTCTTGTTTATTAATTCATCTCCACTTTCAACATTAGTCAACCCTAATTAGTTACTTATCCTTTTATTAATAAATATTATACTTATTTTCAAGCTTAGAAGAAACCGATGGAAATTCTGATGACTCTTAGCTTTCATTCATTTTTAATAAAAAAATATATTTATGAATATAATTAATATTTACTTAAAAATTTATCGATTGATAGTATTTTGGATAAATATTAATAAATCAACTAAAATATCAATTGTTTAATTCTCTATTGTATATGAAAACTGAATTACTAAATTGTTGATTAATTTTTGACTTATTTTTCTTTTTTTTTCTAATAATTTTGTAAATTGATTAATTCTGACTCACAACTCAATATATTTTAAAAAAACAAATTTAACCTAAGAAAAAATATATTTAGACAATATTCATGAATTAGACTTAATATATAAAATTTAGACAAATTTACAATAACAATCTGCAAAACTATAAAAAGATGAATTTCTTTTTGCTCAACCTTTAATCTATCAAATAGTATGATAATTAAAAAAAATAATTCATATAAATTATATAAATTATCATAGTGAATATCATGTAATTTTTATAAATTATTGAATCATTTTCTAATAAATCTTGCTTTTATTAATTCCACTCTTAATCGTTTTTATTAATTAACAGAAACATTGGGCATAAAAGATTTATAAAACATTTTTATAAATTTATATTCTTTTTTTTTCAACATAACATATCCAATTTCATTAAAAATTAAAAAATAAAGGCATATCCCAATTATTATGATTATTCTTGTATAATTGATTAAAATTACAATATTATCAAACTAATCTAATCATGTTATTCTAAAGTAGCTTGAGATTCTTATACCCATATGTTTTTAGCAATTATATAGTGATCAAAAACAAAGTAAAAAAGCTAATTAATATAATTAATACTTTATTAAATTCATATATTGTTGTGAATGTAATATTTTCGAATCTTTCATCATTTACATTTAGCACTTTTAGAGCTATCTTAGAAAGTAAATAATCATATTCTCGAATTCCTCTGTTTAATACTCCATTAAGAATAAGATTACATTAATCTATATTCATTTCGGCTTAATAGAATAGATTTAAATTAATACTATCTTCATCACAAATGTTATTATTAAAGAAAGAATTTATTTCAATAATATTAGTTTAATAATATACTGGAAATTCTGATTATAGTTATTTAATAAATGATTGAAGGAGTTTAACAGCATTTGTATCATTAAAGGAATAATCTTAATAATTTTAATTAGTATAAATTTCTTTTATAGCAGGTAATGTCCAAAAATTCAAACTATTAAACATAAATTAGTTTTGATTAAATAATTTTATATTATTAATTGTTAGATCTATGGTGATAAATCCTGCAATACTTATTAAAGTAATTAATAATAGATTTACAACAATTTTGACAGTAATTTTCTATGATTATATTAAGCAAATTACTTTCAAACTATATAAAAGAGACAGTTATTTAAACTTAATTTTTGTTTTACTATCAAATTATTCATTATATTTTTCTGTATCTAAAATATTTTTATCAAAAAGATTCCCGCTAGTATTTTTCACTTTTGAAAATGCTTTGCACAAAGGATTATCTTTATTCATTGTTAAGAATTAACCCATATCTCCATCTATTAAAATATTCAATATTATTTACATTCATAATTAGTAATGTAACAAAACTAATTAATTGTGATGTTGATTTTTTCAATGATAGCAATTTTCTCTTTAAAGGGTATAATAGCTTAAACTCTAAATAATACCTATAGAAAATTTAATATAAAGTACATTATATTGCTTCTAAATTTGAAATTAAAATCGAATTAAATACAATAAACTAGCAATTTAGAGCATTGTCTATAAAATTAGAAATAATATATAATTAGAACTAGAAATTTCTTAGAATCCTAATCCTTAATTTAAAAGATGATCTATTGAGTTAGCTTATATTTACTAAAAATATGGAAGCTAAGATATTTTTAAAATGAAGTACCATATAGTTACGAAAAGTATTTGCTATATCAAAATCTTCCTTAAACTCTTTAGATGAGAGTAAATTTAATAAATATAGATTTGCTTAATAAATAGCTTGAATATCCAAACCACTTTCGGTAGAGTTACTATAAAAATTTTAATAAAGCATTTTCAAAAAATTAGGTTCCCAAAAAATAAAATACATGTAATCACCACATTTTTAAATTACTTTTTAATTATATTAATAAAATTCTTCTTATGATTAATATCCTATCAAATCTCCTTTTGTCAAATAGGATATGGTATAATTTCGATTAAATAATTCTACATCTATTTGAACATTGTATGATTCTGCTACAATTACTTAATATTAATAAAAATAATCTACTAAAATTATCTAAATTATTATTGTTAATTACTGAATCTTATAATGTACTTGTATTGTAAATAAATGAAGTTAAGAAGAAACTCAAAAATGCTATCAATATTTACAAACTAAAAATTATCCTACTAATATATTCATATTAAATAATAGATGGATTATTTTTTTCAATCTTATTTGTATCTTCTTTTAAAAGATCACTATTACAAGTGATAAAGTTTATGTTTTTTTAATGATCATTTTAATCAAAATCTTAATTAACTTAAACATCATGCAATAAAATTTTTCCACTTGATTCTCTATTAGTATATAAATCTAATTGATCTTATTTTTATTTTCAAAAATACCACTAACTAGAGAATATTAATTTCTTGGACTTTACTATGAGATAAGGGTTCTTTTTGTTTATTACTAGAGATTATTCAATACCATACCGAAGACTTCATTTTTTAAGTTTAAGGAGATTAAGTAATATAACTATTTTATCTCTAAGGTAATGTATTTTCTTCAATCACTTCTGTTCTAACTATTTTAATTAATATGTATTTGATAGATTGTGATATTTTCTCTAATTTTAATGTTCCTTCAACTCTTAATATCCTTTCAATAGATTCTTCAGATTACGTATATTTTAAGAATAGTTCCTCTACATTTAAAAAAAATATATTACTTATTATTTAAAATTTCTCTCTCCTCATAGTTTCTTAATAAACTTTACATCTTCTAATAAATTCACTCCTTACTATTTTAAATTTACCAGATTGATTTCTCACTATTAATTATTTTCGAAAAGGTTCATTAGAAATTGCCTATTTATAAGATTCAGATAATTTCTATTAAAAATCTCTAACTAGTTCATACTTTTGTTTTGGTACTCTTAAGTTGAACAATACTTACTTAACATTTTGTTTCTATTGATCCTCTATATTAATAACATCATCCTAATTTAAGAAATTTTAAAAATTCTTCTTTATTTCAACTTAATTTTACAAAATAGAAAGTTATCCAATGCTAGAAGTTATTGAACCTCTTACAAATGTTGATGAACGTTATGTATAATATAATTAAGATAAGTGTTTCTCAAAATTTGGAGCATTTAAACTAAAAAATTCTTTGTTCTCTTATGTTAAAAACTTTTCATATTATGAGTAAACAATAGTTTTTGGAGCCAAGATAAATAAACTTAATTATTTTATTCCAATGATATCCTAAATTAATTAAGTACAAGAGTCTACTTCCCAATCTTCATTTAATAATAAATACTATTATTTTGTCTAAATTTATCTAAACATTGCAATATATTCAATTTAATTTGAGTTATAATTATAAATACATTTCAGATATTTATAAACTATTACAATATAACCTGAATCATGCATACAGAATGCCTTTTTTCTCTTATACAAATTAAAAGATTGCCCACTTTCTTAAAAATGAGTAACAAATTAAGAATGATGCTATTTAAACATTTAAGGCATTAAAATTGTTGCTGAACTATTTATTAAACCTTATTTATTGTAATTTAATATTTAAAATACATTATTTGTACTATTCTTTATAATGCCAGATTAATTTATTTGTATTACAAAAGTATTGCCAGAAACTAAAAATTTTTATTAATAATAATTTATTGGCTCTTCATCAGAAGATTTTTCGTCTATCTAATCATCCTTTAAAATTTAATCTAAACTAAGTTAATAATCAGGTAATAATTCTAATTCTTATAATTTCAATTTTTTATTTAAAATAAAAAGTTTAAAAAAGAAGTAGTTAAACCATTGCTTATTTCTAATAGGTACTTTTTAATTTTTATGCAAACTTAAAATCTATTTTTCTAAACCTTAAAATTCTTTAATTTAATTGCTTATTTTTTTTAATATAAACAATTCATCAATTAACTTAACTTCTTAATTTAATAAATAATTCCAAAACTATAATTAATAACCAAAAATATTCATTATAATTTATACTGTTTCTTTTATATACTATTCACATAATAATAGATGGTCAAATGGTAGCTTTGATTTATAAGCTTATTCATTTTTTTATTTTATCAGTCGAGAAATTATGATCCTAATATTTGTTATGATGATGCGTTAAATTAAGTTCAATTTATCTTTATTTAATTTTTCTATCTAGATCAAACTTTCTGGGTATAATTTTAGTTTATAACATAGCAATTCAATTAAAAGTATATTAATACTTTAATCTGATTTTTTAGTTAGTGAACTTTCATAAATACATTTTAAGAAGAAAGTTGAAATTCTTCCTATATTATCCTGAATTGTATCTCTATTGATTTAAATTTTTTTATTTCCTTTTGAACTTATTTTATAAATAGTTTTCAAACGATAAAAGCACTTTATATTCGAACATAAAGTTTGATGAAGTTATATAATACCTCTTAGTAAAAAGAGATTTTAAGGGTTTTGTTTTAAATAAACAATAGTTTTTTAATCAATCATTTTAGTAATGCTATAATTTGTGATAGAACTTAATATTAAATAATATCTAATTTTTTAATTTAATTAAATCAAAAATAAAAAAGTTAATATAACTTAGAAGCCATATCGATCTTCAAACAAATTGACAAAGTATGATATTAGCAAATTTAAAGCCAATGCAAATTAAATACTTACAAGAATTTAAAAATAGTTGTTTAATTATTTATTAGAGAAAAGAGGCAAATCTTTATGCATCTATGAAATAAGTAGTAAAAACAAGATAACTAAGATTAATGGAAAAGCTATCTTCTAATATAATTTAAATTTACATTCAAATTTTTGTTTGAATTAATAAACAATTCTATACAGCTATTAAAATATACAATTATAATCGAACATGTAAGTGTTTTCGGGGAATTTATTTTTAAAAAGTTTTTTTTTTATGAATAGTCATAATGTAGAAAAAGTATGAGGATTGTTAAAAATGCTAGTTATAAAATGATTGCAACACAATCAATAAAAATAAAAGCTAAATTTTGTATCTATTGTAAATAAGTATTTTAGATTTAAAATAAAAATCCATTGATTGACCAAAAATAGGGCTATATTAAATACCCAATAATCTATATAAATATTTTGTCATATATAATACTTAGCCATAAATAGAATAAGCAACATTCATCTAAGCATTCTTTTTCTTCACATAATACAAAATAATAAAGAGATTGATGATAAATATGTTAAAAGCAAGTATAATTAAAATATAAATTGAATGTACAATTGAAGATTCTAACAAATACTTGCCAACATTTAAAGAATCTAATACTAAATAAAGCTAATTTTGTTAATAGTTATTCTTATCAGAAATTTTTAGATATCTATTTAAGAAATAGGTAATACATTTCCAAAAGCGGAGAAGTATTTAGTATAGCTCCAATAGAGAGATAAATAAAACTCGTGTAATATGAAGTATTCATAGATTCCTTTAAATCCATCCATATTTATTAAAACAACATAAAATTTAATTATTACATATACTAATTTCAAATAGTTGAATTATAAAGTAAGGATAATTTTATCCTTATTTTGATAGTTCTTAGAACTGACGTTAAGAAAATAGATAAAGGATCATAATGACAAAGTATGAAAATATTCGAAATAAATTTTGTTTAATTAATATATTTTAAATGATATATATATAATTAAGTTTTAACGATAATAATAATTTTATTTAATATTAACAGAATGATCATAGAGAATCAAAGGTGCTTTGGAAAAGAAATTGCAAATTCAGCTATCTATCAGTCGATGGAGTCAGGTATGATCGTTGAAAAAACAAAAAAACCTTTTTCCATCATTCCAAGAGTATTTGCAATCAGTTTGGATGAGAAAGAAAATAAAATCTTTAGAAGAGAATCTGAAAGAATTCAAATAGAGATTGAAAGTGATAAACATAAAGAGTTTAAAAATCCTTAAAGCGTACATCTGTATGCCGAAGAGATAATCCAACATTTATTAATCGAAGAGGTATCTAATAAAAATTATTTATTTAGAACAAATATTAAATAGATGAATATATGACCCCAGAACTATAGCCAAATATAAATATTAAAATGAGAGCAATTTTAGTAGATTGGCTAATAGATGTACATGCTAAATTTAAGTTAAGAGATGAAACATTATATCTTACAATTTCTTTAATAGATAGATATTTATCTAAGGCATAAGTCACAAGATTGCGTTTACAATTAGTAGGTGTAGCAGCACTCTTTATAGCATGTAAATATGAAGAAATATATCCACCTGCATTAAAAGATTTTGTTTATATAACTGATAATGCTTATGTTAAAAGTGATGTTTTAGAAATGGAAGGTTTAATATTGTAAGCTTTAAATTTCAATATTTGTAATCCAACTGCTTATTAATTTTTATCAAAATATTCTTCTGAATTAGATCCAAAAAACAAAGCTTTAGCTCAATATATATTAGAGCTTGCTTTGGTTGAATACAAATTTATAGTTTATAAACCATCATTCATAACTTAAGCTGCTATATTTTTAGTCAATAAAATAAGGTATCATATAAATTTATTTCTAGATCTCCAAATTATAGAACCTAAAATGAAGCTTCCTTAAAACCTTGTGTTAAAGAATTATGTCAATTATTATAAACTGCTGATCTTAGTTCATTATAAGCAGCAAGGAGAAAATTCAACTCAGCTAAATTTTTTGAAGTCTCAAGAATTAAAGTGGAAAAAATCAACAAATGAAAATAGTTATATTTTTGCTTTTCTCCTTAGTATATAGTTTACTTTTATAAAAATTTTAAATATATTTTTTAAAATAAAATTAAACTTAGTCTTATAAAAATAATTTAAATTCTCCATCAATAAAATTAGATATACTAATGATGAGATGAATTAAAGGATTAATATGACATAATTATTGAATAAAAATTTTTCAAATTAAAGTTAAATATTTGAGTCTTTGATATATTCATATTTTTTCATAAAATGATAAATGCAATATTATTCGTGTCTTTTATTTTTTAATACCATTAGTTAAAGTATGAAAATCTATTCATAAAGGTAAAATCTTTTTAAATCGAATAGATTTCTTTTTATTTAGGAAGAAAAAATATTTAGATCTAATATTTCTAGGAGCATTTATTATATTGATAAGTTGAAATAGAAAGTAATTTGATAAGTTTAATAGGGATGAAGAAATAACTAAAAATGAAATAGAAATAGAAAATCAGTTTTTTTGATTGTTTGAAAAATAAAAATAAAAAAGATTGCAAAATGATTGATTCATTCATATCAATAAAAATAAGATAAGATAAAAAGAAAAAGAAATGTTTAAGAGTTTTTAACAAAATACAAAGAAATAATGATTTTAAATCATATTTAGAAAGTCTTTTATAAGTCTAGGATTAAATAATTGATTGAATTCATATATTTTCTCTTATTATTATTGAATTAGCTGATGTTTAATCTTTTTTTTGCTTATTTTATTTTTATTTTTATGTTTTAGAAATTTTGTGGAACATATATTTACTTTTTAGAACTTTGATTTTTTTAGATCTAAATAGTTTTTAAAATCTTTGATGCTCTTATAAAACTATTTCTACATTATTCTAAGGAAAGTAGTATTAAAACGAAAATACAGAATCAATCTCATCATCATAATATTTGTTATCTATTATTTCATCTAATTAATGAAAGCTTTTTAAATTATAATTAAATAAATCTTTATTTTCTTTTCTTACATCCTCTTTTATTGGAGCTAATTATAAACCAGATATAGAATTTTTAGCATCCATAGGGTAAATTGATTATATTGATTTTCTTTTTGATGTCATTGGAATATCATTATCAGAGTATCTAACACTTAAACGATTTGATTATCTTTTATTTTGGTTTAAATTGAGATCTTCTATGATTACTTATCCTTATTTACTTTATGCTGAGCTTTTTCTTGATTAATGTTAACCTAATTTTTAAAGAGAATCTCTAACTTTTGATTATTCTACTTCTATTGTATGATTTTTATGGCTATCTTATGAAGAATTCTCTGAAGAAGTCTCGGATGGAAGGGAACCAATTTTCTATGTTTATTCAATTGAATCTTCATTATCTAAACTTTTGCGTAAAATATTAAAAAATCTTTTTTCAGATCTTCGAAAATTTGCTCTTTCTTATTCAGAATGAAATAAAGATTTCTTTACTAAAGCTTCAATATTTGGTTTATAAAATAGAAAGTGACAATCCCAAATAAGATGGTTTTAATCACATGCATAACATTTAAATTAGTCATTTTGATATTTTAACTACACTTAATCTTTCATTTGTTGAAATTTCTAATAGTCTATTGCATTATCTTTAATTAAGTTTAAAAAATCTTCTCTAGAAATTTTATAAAGTTAAGTAAATGTAACACTATATGCACTGCAAAATCTTGTTTATAATGATAAAAATTCTATTTCTCCAAAAGTTTATCCTTTTGTAAATATTTTCAAAATCTTCCCTGAATTATCATCAATCAATTAAATTTCCCCCTTTTAAATAATATATATTGATTTATCATCATTATTCTATTATTTATAAATCAATTCTTTTGGTGTGCATTACTAAAATTTAACATGATCAGCAACTAATCTTATTGTTGATTAAGAAAAATTCTTAATAAAAAAATCAGCTTATTTTAAGACTCTTAATTGAACATCTTATAATAGTTCTTGTCTTAAATTATTTGATAATTAATTTAAAACAATATCAATTTCATTTTTACTTCCTTTATTTTCTTATTCAAAGAAATATTTAATATAATTTCTTATTCTGCTCTACAATGATAATTAAACTTCATTAAATTACATATAATGATTAATTAACAGAAGTGTTCTTTTGTATACTTATTATTATGTATCGATATTAGTAAATATCTAACCAATAGAATTTATAGAAAATGCAAATATTCCACTAGCTAAAAACATCAATATAATTGAACAAAAAACTTCATAAATATTTTATCCTGTAACATCTCCATAACCTACTGTGACCATAGTAGCTGTAGCCCAATAAAATGAATATCCATAACAATAAGATATTGGAGCATTAATTAATTCATATTTAATTATCCAAGATTCCTCAAATAAATCCAGACTTTAAATACCAACATAGTACCAAACACAAGCCATAAAATGGGCAAAATAAAATATAACAATAATTAATTAGGATAAATTTGCAAGTTCAATAAGAGTAGATTAAGTTGTTAGTGTTTCTTCATAAGTTTTTATTTTCTTTTTTAATTTAAAGAAGTTAAGTGAGAATTAAGTTAGAACAATGATTTCTTTGATTAGATATGTATCAATAGTTTACTCTCTTATAATAATTATTAAAGTAATTATGTAAATGATATCTTCGTACAATTCATATTTGATATAATAAAGAAGGATGAAAAGGCGATCCTTCATAATTTAGCCTTGATCGATAATACCAACATTTAATTTAATAATTAAATCAAAAATCATAAAGTAAACCAAGGTTTGTTCGATATTCTTAATATCAGTAGAACCTTCAGGGTTGAAAGCCATTTTAAATGGAACCCACCATAACAAAAACATAATTTAAATAATTCTAAAAATTTGCCAAATTAATATAAATTTGCTGGTTGGACTGAAGGTTGGAAGCTTAATTTTAATTGGTTCAAAAAAAACTTATTTTCTAATTTAATCTTAATTTGAATCTCCTAAATAAGTTTCTTTAAGAAAATTAATCAGATTGGTTTTTTAGTTTTTAGGATAAATATAACCTATTCGCATAAGCTTATCTTTGACTTCTAATAATAGTTTGTTTCTATTTATGATTTATTTAATTCTTTTGATTGTAGGAACTTGAGTTATTGTTCGATTCTAGTAAAAAATTATGGATTACTTGCATAACTTATGAATTTCGTAAATTGAGACCATTATTTGATTATTATTAAATAGATTCTTTAACTGGTGTATCTGAGATTGATTCCCATGCTTAAATTTGAGATGACTCTGTATTTTTGTTTGGGACAGGATTTTAATCAAGTAAGATTGATTAAGGCTTAAATTTATCTTAAAATCTATCTGAGAGCCTAGCAGATGCTTAAAGATAGAGATAATTAAACCTTACTGAAGAGATAGATGATAATCTTCAGAGAATTAGTCTTCCATTTAAATATATTTATATGAATTGTAAATTAACACAAAATGAATTCAGTCAACATAATCAAAATCAATTGCATTAATTACAACTTCTTTGTGTTTTGAAACAATACCATCTATATCTGATTTTATTTTAGCTTCATCTTCATGCTTGATTTGAAATCTAGCTGTAAAAACTAATTTTTTTTCTTTATATTACCATAATTTCATTTCTTAAGGTTCAAAACCTCGATGATTTAGCTAAAAATTTTTGATTAAATTATATACATCATGAGAAATGGCAGCAAGAACTTTTTTCCCTGAATAAGGTACATGCATTAATAATATTTTACTAGTATCTTTAAGTAAGGTAATTGTGGTTGTAAGAATAAGTAATGAAATAATAATGGAAGCTATAGGATCAGCCATATGAAATTAATAGTAATAAATAAGCAAAGCAGAAATAATGCATGCAACACTACCTAAAGCATCAGCAAGAATATGTAAGTATACACCTGATAAATTATGATTATGATCGTGATGATGAGAACAATGATGATGATGTTTTTCTTCCAATTGTTCATCAACTTCTTCTGAATGTATATGTCCATGATTATGAAAGAAAAACAATCCAATAACATTGACTATTAATCCAAGGAATGATACAACCAACATTTTTTCAGGAAGTACTTCTTAAGGAGTAATAACTCTTTCAAAGGATTCTGAGATGATTTCAACCACTGCAAATAAAAGGAATACACCATTAGCATATCCAGATAATATTTCAACTCTCTCATATCCAAAAGTGTATGTAGAATTAGCTTTTCTTTTAGCCATAAAACTAGCAAATAAAGCTATGGCTAAGGCACTTGAATCTATAAGCATGTGTAGTGAATCTGTAATCAATCCTAAACTATTACTAATCCAACCATAGATTAATTCAACAAACATGAAAGAAAAATTAAGAGAGAGTTGAATCATCAATTTCTTGGAATCTTGATTATTTGATAGATGATTTAAGAAAGCTTGGAATGATATCTCATTATCTAAAAATATTGGATTAGTTTAGACTAATTGTATTTCTTGTTCTTAATTTTCAAAGAGGTTTAAGATAGCTAAAACAAGAAGACTTATCCACATTATTTAATGGTTGAATGGATCAAATCCTTTATTTTCCAATTCATAAATCAAAAATAAGAGACACATAATAATACCTATAAATTTGTTAGGTTATTCTTTATTTATATTGTAGGTTATCTTTTAGATAGCCAATAAGAATAAAGCTATCATTAACAAATTAAACATTGGGAATTCAATGATATTGAATCCTACTAATTCTTCTGATGCAAATATCTATGGAATTAGGAGAATGATAATACTTCATAGATGGATATTGTAAGGATTATTGCTAAAGCTAAAACATAGGATAATATGGTTGAAATCTCATCTTCTTTTTAATTGGAATGTTATTAAATAAGTTTCTTAGTAACTTTTTCAATAAGTGTTACTATAGTAAGTGAAAACAAGTTAATATTTGTTCCCCATAAGAATATAATGATAACAAAGAAGAATTGCGTGAGTTTAATTTTGTTAAAATTCTTAAAAGCCAATTAATCTGCCACGTATGAACTTATGATATAAAAGAAACTTACATCAAAAATGAAAACATGATAAGACTATAAAGTGATGAAACATAATGGATTAGTTTTAAAGTAGAAATGACAAGGATTCTGAGTGGATTTGCAATCGATTTAGTTTTCAATGTCACAATCCTCCAGACAAATAACAATATGAAAGTTATCATAAGGAGAGTATTGATTTCAAATATTTTTGGAATTTCCTAACCATAGATCTCTGATATAGACATTTTAATAGCCTATTGTATGAAACATTGAATAAATGAATTCATATTTATATTGATATAAAAAGATGAGTTTCATCTTCCAGACCATGAGGCAACTTATTTCTTGAACATAATGATAACTTATTCAAGAATAGCGTTTTCTTCATCTCTCTTAGCTTTAGCTTCAGCATAATCAGCTCTCTTATTTTCCAAATCAGATTGTGCTTAATCTAAAGCATCTTAAGATTCTTAAAGAATAATCTTTGATTTTGCTTATTAAGCCAAAGCAGCTTATATTTACTAAATAAAATAAATAATAAATAAATACAGTAGCTAATCTATCAGCATAAACTTATTTTCTTTCATATTCAACTTTAAGATTAGAAACTTCAGCTTCACTCAATGAAACCCAACCAGCTAATTCCCATGAAGCATTAATTTCATTAACTTCAAGAGCTTCAAGAGAAGCTTAAAGATTAGCTTCAAGTGATTCTAATACAGCTAAAACTCTTTCTGCTAATGTTGCTCCTCTACTTACTGAACCATCTTCTTATTTATTTGCTAATTAGAGGAAAGATTCTATTTCTTATTCTTAGAATGTATTTCTGTATTGCTTTATTTTATCAGCAACACTTTGCACTTAAGCTAATTCAAACGAATCACCATTAATTATGTACCCTGCAACATCTTATCTAAGTACTCTTACTACTTCAAGTGCTTCTCTATTTTATTTAATTGATCTAACAAAAAGTTGATTACTTAAACATTATTCATCAAGTAATACACCAATCTTTCTTACTATTTCATCTTATCTTTATTCATTCCATGCAAGATAATTCTTTGTATCTTACAATTCTTATTCAAATTATGCTCTATTTTCAATTGATTATTAGAATAATTTCTAATTCAAATTCTTTATTTTTGTAAATTATTCTATTGTTTATGCACCTACCCATTCATCTGTTTCATTCTTTTAATCTGCTGCAAATTAAGCATCCTTATTAGATTGAATTAAATCATTCAATAAACCAAACACTGTATCGATGGCATCTCTTGCTTTTGTTCCTGTTTATAATAAAGCAAGAATCTAATCTTAAGTAGATGTGGCTGATGCCAATGTGACTAACAATACAAGGGCGATTGTCACTTTCATTATTTAATAATAATTTATAAAAACGGGTAATTAAAATTAAATAAATATGAATGATGATGAGGGATTTATTTCTGAAGAATCAGATTAAAATAATTATTAATTAAAACTACCCAAAGATATATTCATTGACACTTCTATCAACATTCAAATACCTATACATAATATTTAACATAAATGCGTCTATTTAAAACATAAGCAAACATCATCATATAATTTCAAATATCATTTCAATGGATTACTAATAGATGATTATAAACTTATTAAATCTTAACCAATCATTAACAATGGAATGTTTAACTCAGATTTTGAATCAGCAAATCTTTATGCAGCATATCAAATCAAAGAAAATGAATTTAATTTAATTTTATAAGATGATATAAATACTGTTGGCTATTCATAATGGTTTTATTTTGAAGTCAATAATCTTTAAGGATAACTCCTCACTTTTCATATCATTAATTTAGTAATCATTCTCATTCCTATTTAGACTAAAGAATACAAATCATTAAAATAAGGTCTCTCCGTCATGATCAAAGATGGTCCATATTGGCAACCATTACAAACAAATATCAAATTTAAAACTTCACAATATTATAAATTAAAAGTAACAATCTTAATCATTTTTTTTGTTAGTACCCTTCACACATGTACAAACTATATTCCTTAACTATTATCATACCATCTATACATAAATAGTTCAAATTGTCTCTTAATCATCCTTATACTAATTCGGATCTTTATGCTTTCCTTTAAAATGATTATCAAATCCTTACTACTTCACTCTCAGGTCTCAAAATACCCATCCTCAAATTTGGCTCACCAAATAATGATATTATTATTGTTATTGCTCGTTAACATCCAGGAGAAACTGTATCATCCTATGTTTGCTAAGGATTCTTAAGTGCTCTTCAAAAAGATAATAATATACTTACTCAAAAATTTCATTTCATAATCATACCACTCTTTAATCCTGATGGTGTACAATATGGCAATTTTAGATGTGATTTAAGTGGTAAAGATCTTAATCGATCATGGCATAAACCTAATCCATTATTACATTCCTAAATTATAGAAACTAAAAATCTACTTAAAAATATTATTCAAACTAGAAATATCGTTTGCTTTATAGATTTGCATGGACATTCAAAAAAGTATCTATTCTATTCACTCTAGATTAAACTCTTTTATGTATGCTTGTAGAGGAGATCAAGATGCCGTACAATGTAGAATATTACCTTCAATATTTTCAAAAAATAGTAAATTCTTTGATTTTCAATCTTGTACATTCTCTCTTGAACCATCCAAAATGAAAACTGCCAGAGCCTTCGTTTTTAAATTAGTTAAGAAATATTATCCAAATCAAATTCATGATATATTTACTCTAGAAACTAGTTTCTTTGGATATAATGAATTTTATCAAATCAAACAATTTACTCAACATGATCTTTTATAAATTGGTTATGATCTCTACAAAAGCTTATTACTTTATTATACAAATTCTACCTATAAATAACAAGTAGCTCTTGAATTAGAAATTAATAGACAATAATTCCATAATTAGGATCTCTATCATATTGAAGATCAAAGTGATTCTGATCCTGAAAATGGTATTCTTATATAAAAATAAACTAAATTAAAGAAAAGATTTGAAAAAAAAGTCTCCATTAATAAAGAAATTAATTTCATTAAAAAATTATAATAACCCTAAATAACTTCTGTCAATAATAATAACTAGGCAAATTTTCGTTATTTTTCAATGCCCAAAAGTAAAATTGAAAAGAGATAAATAAAGAGTTAAAGTTTTCATTAATAAATGAATATCACATAATCTTAAATTAAGGATCTCTAGGTTGATATCACTCCAACTAACAAAATTAAATTGAAAACACAATAATCCAATAATAACTAAGAAATGGAATAGAGCTAACATTAAATTTTAATTCCTTCACAAAAAAGGTAAAATTTCCAATTTTAAAAAACCAATATTGTTCCTCCAATCCATAATGGATTATCAATCAAAGTTGTTCAAAACAAAATTAAGAATGAATTACCTTATTAATAATAAAACTTATCTTTTTTATAATAAATACGAGTCAATTAATCATTTTAAAGTACTTAATACAATAGCCCAGAAAATAAGAATTTAATCGTAATGTCAAAATCAATTTAGAAAAAAGATACATGGGATCCAAGATTGATATTTGAATTTTCACAAAAAGTTAAACGAAAAAATACACAGAATAAATTTATTTGATTAAACTTAATTTAATATATATTAATATTTTGGAAATTGATAAATACTTTTTTATTTTAGTATTTAAATAGTTTATTTAATGAAATAATTTTGCTTTTTCAAAATTGAATAACTTATAAATGAAAAATTTAGTTTTCTAAAATTGACAATTAAAGAAAATTTAAATTAAATTATTATAAAAAAATAAAATATCAATTCATAGATATTTTTTATTTATAACTAACTAATCAAAATTATTAATTTATGGGTATATACACTCATAGTTAGTTTTTTGCTAAATTACATATTGTATATGGATCATTATTTATAAATTTTTTTATATAGTTGTGTAATAATACAGTAGGCATTCTTGGAATGATTTAAGAATATTTTGAGATTAATTTTTAGAGTTACACCTCTGTTCTTTAGGTAAAGGTACTAATAGAATACAAGATATATTGATATTACAATGATAGAAAAATTGTTAATTATAATTTTAGGATATTCGATAGTATTTCTAATAGAGGGCAAATGAATATTTAAATTAATTTGTGATAATGAATATTAATTAAATTATAATCTTAAATGAATTAAATTCAATAAGAGATTACAACAATCCCAACAAAAATCTTTAGAAATGCATAATGGATATCGAAGAATTTAAGTGTAAATAAAAAAAAGAGTCCTAATTATCCTTGTAAGAGATGGGGTCATACAGCTGTGTTACATGACAAATACATGTATGTCTTCAGTGGTTGTGGGAAATCAGACAATGCTAGATAATGGGAATAAATTTATCGTATGGATTGTATCACATTTTAATGGGAAAGATTGAATAGTCCTTCTCCTACCCACCCATCTGGTAGAGATTCTCATTGTTCTGTTTGTCTTCAAAATAAGCTTTATTTTTATGGAGGTTCAAGTAATGATAATATGTTGGGTGATTTTTGGAGCTTTGACATAGAGACATAAGAATGGACAGAAATATAAGTACCATAAGATATGCAAGCTAGAGAAGGTCATTCAATGGTAGCTTTATCATAGAGATTAATTTATATATATGGAGGTTGGGATTAAGTTTAGAATACAATGACCGAATCACATTGGTTGTATGATATAAAAACAAACAGATTTTAATAAATAACAAATTTTACAGGAGATGAGATGATAAAATTAGAAAGTCATACAGCAAATAAGATTGGGGAGAGCCTTTATATATTTGGAGGTTAAGGATAGATGTCATAAAAACAATTAATATTTTATAAGGATTTGTATAAATTGGATTTTGAGAATATAAATGATTTGGAACAACGTTTTGATCAATAAGATTTAGGTGAAGACAAAAAGTAAAATGTTGAAAATAAGATTGTAATAAAAATAGAGAAAATTAAACCAAATGGATCCTAATAACCAACTCCTCGTGCTTCTCATTCTGCAGTAGCTTATGCTGATCGATTTCTTTTTATTATAGGAGGAGAAGGGTATTTTTTGAAATTTAAGTTAGTTATCAAAATGATTAATAAAAAGATAATGAAGAGGAAGCGATAGAATAAGATTAAGAAGATAATATGTAGAATTTAGATGAAGAAGAGAAGCCAATATTTCCTAAGAATGATATTTGGATATTTGAAACTGTTATGAGAGTAATAGTTTATAATTAAAGATTAGACTTGGAGTAAATTAGTACCAAAATCTAAGACTCCAATATTTTAACCAAGATTTTCTCATAGTTGTATTGTTTTTAAGGATTAATTGATTATTTTTGGAGGATTAAGAAGCATGGGAGAAGTATTAGAAGATATAATGGTATTACATTTAAAAGATAGTGAAAATCATTTATAAAAGTTTTCAAGAGATGAAATGAAAAATGTTTGCAAATATTGTTAATTAATTTATGGAAATTAATAAGAGGAAGATATCTCTTTTAATAAAATTGCAGAAAATAATGCCATTAGATAACCAAAATTATCTTTGACTTTTATAGATGAGTAATATATTTATCAAATTTAGAATTTCGAAATTAGTTTAATCACCAATGTCTTGTTTTGGATTATTTTTAGATAATGCAAAATTATCAGAAGCTTCTGAATTAAAAATTGAATATGTTTATCGTTTGAGAAAAAAGAGATCTCAATATTCAACTGAAGATCTTTAGGAGAAAATACCTTTGATAATATTATTTGAAAAAGAAACTAAAGAATTAGAAGATCTAAGTGATTTTTTATTTAATTTTGATATTCCAAAAAAAAAGATTTGTTTAAATAAATAAGATTATGATTAAATTACTAGAAATGGAGGAGAAGGTTTAATTTTAGAAGAATAGTAATAATTCAATAAAAAACAATATGCATTAAATTTTAAAATAGCTTCACTTAGATTAGGTGATAGTGTTTTGATTTGTCATAAATCATTAAATAGTTATTATGTAGGATTTATTTCTATGAATAACCTTTTGAATCCTAATGATGAATCTTTAACATTCTATAATTATACACTTACTATAAGTAGTGAGAAAGAAAGAAAGGTAGATTCTCCTGAAAGTAAATATGTTTTATTGAATGCTGTTACTCATCTTTTAAGTGAAGAAGATTTTATTTTAAATTGCAATCACAACTATACTAAGATTTTTATCTTTGATCTTTTAAAAATACATTCTCATTAGAAAATATTTGAATTAAACATTAATAATGAAGACATTATTGCTAATTCTTTTTCTGCATTTAATCTCAAAAAAGAAGATGCAATTAGATATCCTGATTATTCTTTAAAAGAATATATTAAATTCTATTCCTTAGATTAACTACCATATAAAGTTTATGTCAATGATCAACTGTAAACCTCTTCTTTCATGAAAAGTCGTACAGAAACAAAGTTCAAAGTTGTGTTATAAAATGATAAACTTATTAATAAATTAAATGAATGTACTGAGGCATATGGTATTAGCAAACTTCCTTAAAATAATTTAGGAATATTTTTATATTACTAAGGTAGATTAATAAACAGATACAAAAAATCTTTGGGATTGTTTCTGGGTGAATAATAATATACTGGATATTTAAACCTATGTAAATTCATTAAACCTAATTTAACATGTGAAGTAACATTTCATTATAAATTATTAGGGTTTCTAAAACTCATATTTAACCTCAATTTTATTTTAATTACTTGGATCATTGGAGGAAGAATGCGAATAATAGAAGAGAAAATAAGTTAAAGTTTGAGTTCAATGATTTTATATTAATCTATATCATCTATTCAATTCATCCCTTTAAAAAGCCAGTTCGTTGATTTTAAAATAAATATTTTATTTTTTTATGTAGTAAAACAATCTAAATTACAAAATGAATGATAATAATCATGAAACATTCTTTTATAATAGAGCTTAAAAAAGAAGAATACATGAACAAGATTATGCACTCAAAGTTATCTCACATACAAAAGTTGATAAAGAGACTATTCAATTAAGTGAATCATTATTTAACGCTAAAATTACTGCAAAATAATCATCTTGTATCATTAGAGATATCTAAAGAAGCGTTTAATAGAAAATCAAATTTTATGATGAATATTTGAAAAGCAATGATTCCTTCAGAAAATTAACAGATAGAAAAAGTTTAAGTCCAGACATTATCAAACCTTAAATAATCCAAACATAATCATAATCTAAAAATTAGCTATTATCTGAATAATAAATCATTGATTAACATAGTCCTATCAAAAATAATTAATAAATAATGTAAACTTCAATCAAAAGTTCCAATCTAAAAGAATAATCTCAAAAATCTTAGAAATAATATACATAAAGTACTTCTCCAACAAAATAGCAACCAAATTCTTAAAGAAAAAGAACAGCACATAATTCATCTCCTTAAATTAAGCAAAAAAGTAACTCCTAATATATTCAATAAAAAGAGAGATAAAGTTGCTACTTAAAACTATAGGAAAGGGAATCATAAAAGGAATATGAGGATACATTAACTACTAATAGACCCCTGACTGCTAAAGTGGCTGCAATCGCTGAACGAAATCAAGAATGGAAACAAAAACTAAAAAATAAAATGGATAACGAATAAAAAAAAAAATAACAAAAAGAAATGGTTGATTGTACTTTCAAACCAAGAATTAATAATTTAAGAAATTCTAAAAAATACTAAAAAAGTGTTAGTAAAGAATTTTAGACAGAGATTAAAGAATTGATGCATCTTATTGATAATCAAAGTTCAATCAAAAGTAAGTAATGATAATAATAATATTAAATTTTTTGTTTATAGATTATTTAGAATAAAATTAAGTTTATTTAAATAAGTATCATATAAAAAATTTAGATTATTGGTCATAATTAAAAGTATTGTACTTAAGTTTCCTTAAATATCTTAAAAATAAAAAATTTTGACTTTTGGTTTTTATTTATAAATTTAATTTGTATGCCACCAAAAAGATAACACCACAAAACTTAGTCCTCTGAAATTTCCCCATAAGCTTTAATGAGTTATCTCTCAAATAGAGAATAAATTTAAGCAAGATTCTCAAATTCGCCAACCTTACAAATAGATTTTAAAGTAACATAATAAATTGATATTAGGTTAACAAATAATTAATTCATTAATAAAGTCCTTTGTTAAGATAGAATGGTTCTTAAAATAATTTAAGGATAACCCAATAATAGTATCTATTTATTATAAAATCTGAGATAAACATAAAGAAAAATATAATAATCAGATTTGCTGAAATCAAAAGGTTTCATGTCTCCAAAATTTGTAAGTCAAGAGAAAAAACAAGTGTAATAAAAAACTGTCATTCGATAAGGAGGGAATCACATAAAAACTTAACCTCATTCACATTAAAATTCATAATCTTCGATTACTAAAATTGATAAGACATAGGATGATTATAAATAATTATCACTCATATCTTCTGCATTACCAAAATCTTCTGAAATTTTGTTAACTCAACCATAATCTGCAATGAATAAAACAGAACTCACATTAAAATAGAAAGCAGATTTAGCAATATTAGAAATGAAGCAAAAATAATAAGAGGAATTATTATAAAGAATAAATTTTTAAAAATCCTTAGGAGTTTCAAGTGCAAAAAATTAATCTTAGTTGTTTATGCAATAAAACTAATATAAATCAAGTAGTACTAAACAATTAGAAAGTTAAAAAATTTAAACTCATTCGGCATCCTAACCAATAATTGAGTTTACCCCAAATAAACCAATAACAACTAGGTAAATAATCAATTTATTTTATAGAAAGTAATTATAAGATACAATTAATCTTATTTTATTATGTAAAAATATAAAAGAAAAAATAACAATAGATTTATAATAAAATTCAATACAACATTTATTAGATTTAGTAAAACAAATTGTGTTAAAAAATTTCGGAACAACATAACCTTCTGTTATTGGAATTAAAACTTGTAATATTTCAATACCTGTGGATTATATCTTATCAAAAGTAGAAAGACCTTTATCTCTATTAAATTCTAGTTAACTCTAGCCCTTAATCATTGAACCAGTATTTGAATTAGAAAATGAAATAAAAACTCCTCGAGTAAGTTTAAAAGACTTTGAATTTATAAGATGTATTGGAATGGGAGGATTCTCTAAAGTATACATGGTCAGAGAAAGAAAATCAGGATAATATTTTGCAATGAAATTAATAGAAAAGAGTCCCATTATCTAATAGAATAAATAGACAATTATCTAAAATGAGAGAGATATCATGTCTATTCTTAATCATCCTTTTATAGTGAAAATGCAATATGCTTTTGAATCTAGAAAATATTTAGTTTTTGTTTTAGAGTATTGTTCTGGAGGAGAATTGTTTTATTTATTGAGGAAGGTATTATCCATTAAATTCATTTCTTTAGGTAAAGAGAATGAAGGAAGAAGAAGCCTTTTTTTACTTTTCAGAAATATGCTTAGGAATGAAAAATTTACATGAAAATAACATTATTTATAGAGATATTAAACCTGAGAATATTTTAATAGATTTTGATGGACATGTTAGAATTGCAGATTTTGGATTATCAAAACCTAATATGACAGATTAAGATATAGGATATTCATTTTGTGGATCACCAGAGTATATGGCACCAGAAATGCTATTAAAATCTGGTCATACATTTTAACTTGATTTATATTGTTTAGGAGCTTTGTTATATGAATTAGTTACTGGTTTACCTCCTTATTATTCAAGGAATACAGAAGAAATTTACACTAGAATTCTTAATTAAAAATTAAATTTTCCTCCATAATTATAAATGTCTCCTTAAATTAAAGATTTATTAAATAATTTATTAGCTAAAAATCCAAAAAATAGAATTGATTCTATAGATACTTTATTAAAACACCCTTGGATGATATAATGGGGTGATAAAAATTTATATAAAGATATTTTATAAAAAAAGGTTGAACCACCATTTAAACCAGATCATTATTCGTTTAATTTTGATGAAGAAGAATTTGGCTAAGGTGAAGCTTAATTCTTAGCTTTTATAAAACCTCTTTAATAGAACATCTCTGAAAATTTTCCTAAAGAAATTATACTAAAATAGTTTTATTATAATACTAATGAAGCCAATTTTCAAGAAAGTACTGGTGGAACAAGAAATAATTAAATTGAATAATAATGTACACAAAGATTGAAAAGTAAAAGATTAAATACATTTGAAAGTGAAAATTAAATAAACCAATAAGATTAAAAAAATTATTTATTAAATTAATTGAAAATGTAAAATGATAATGATTAAAAGAGAAAATCAGCATGATGTTAATTTTAATTTATTAAATTTTTATTTAAAATTTCTAACCATATTTATTTATCCTAAACCAATTTAATTTTGAGACTATAATTTATAATGCATTTTTATTTTCTAATTTACATATTAAAAACTAAAATTTTTTTTTCATCAAATATTGCAAAATTTCTATCAATACTACTTTCTCAACATTAATAATGTGAAATTATTTGATATGTTATATCATTGATAATTAGAAATTATTTAAAATTAATGTAAATTAAATAATTAAATAGTTAAAAAATATATTACATTAATTTTTATGTCATTTTTCATCATCTGAATTAACTATTTTGATATCAACTCCACACTACTCGAAAATATCATTTAAATCTTCTTTTTTTTTCAATTCAATATTTTCTTTTAATTTATCATCTTAAAATTATTATTAATGACTTATAAAATTATTATTTTAAACTTATGAAGATACAATTTATTAAGGAAAGACAGGTGGTAGCCAATAACTATTGAAAATACTTTAATTAATAGGAACATAATAACTATGCTAATTAGTTAGATATAAGAGTTATTAGATTGATTAAGTTCCTATCGAAGTTCTTAAATAATTCTAGTTTGGATCAGATTAAGTAGATGAAGTAGTTGTATTATCTTCTATTTTAACTTTCTTTTTGATTTGATTTAGAACTATATTTTAGAAGTCTATCACATTATAAGGTGTAAGATATAATTTATTATTTTTATTATTAAAAATAACTACACCACACTTTTCATTATTGAGAACTAAATTAGGATCTAGTTTCTAAATAGTGAGTTCTTTTTTATATAAAATACTTTTGTTTGTTTTAATTGAAGTATCTTCATGAAATAAATTAAAAAAGTCGTCATTATTAATTTTTTAAGCTTCTTCAATTTTTCCTTCCTATATGCATTATTCAATATATAAGCCTTAAATTGCTAAAACTATAAACTGCCATTCATAGTTATCGATTTCTTCAATTGGTGTAATATTACCATATCTTTTAGCATAGTCTTTTCGCAACTTTTAGACTCTTTCAAATAAATGAGGATTTATCGTTTCAAACTCATATTTCATTTTTTCTCTTTTAAGAAGTGAATTGTATTTGTTCTTTAATGAATTCTCAGTTCTAACCCTTCCATATAATGATGAAAGTTCTGACCATTTTTTACCTCTCATTAGTATTGTTTTTAACAAATCTATTTCTTATTATTTATTCCAAGGATCGCTATTTAATTATTTTAAAGTACTTAGAAATATTTGGATCAAGTCGATTAATCCATCTTTCTCTACATTACTTAGGCTACCTAAATTTTTTATTATTAGATCTTTTATATATTTCCCTTGAAATTTAGGACCACTTATTTTCCTTACCTATTTTCTTAAATTCTCTAATACTTAGAAATTCTCTTACTCATGAACTTAGTAAAGTAGGTTGTCTTCTTATTCAGTCCAAGGTGCCTCAGATAATGGAATTTTATATTTCTATTCCCATTTTAATCTACATTAATGAGCATTTCTTCCTAGAACCATTTTTGATATTTCTCTCCATTATTCTGTAACCTTTTAGAAAATTAATATATTCTATACTAATTATTTATTATCCTTAATTCCATTATATATATAATATCGCATAACAATCCAATAAAACAGTTTCTTCTCGAAATCACTCCATTTTATTGATTTTTTCTTAGCATTTTATCTTTAAAATTCAATAAAAATGATACATATTCTTTTAAAAAAGTAAGATTGCTTAATCAACTGAAAGCCAATCTTTATAATTCAATCGTAAATTTTAACCTACTTTAGATAACAATTCATAATTTTCCTTAATAAAAGATGTTTTTTCAATAAACCCAAAGAACTCTCTATTTACTAATTCGTAAGGATAAACTATCAGATAGTCATCTATTTTATTACTTGTTAAATCCTCCATTTCACAACTTCCTATCAAATTATGATCTTTTTAAATTTTAGTATTTTTTTAAGCAATCATATATATTATTAAATAATACTTTTAACAGATTTTTAGAAAATAACTAAATAAATACATATAAACATAACAATTTATAGAATTCATTATGAGTTTACTATTCATCTCAATGAATTTGAAAATAGATGTTTTGAATATAATAAAAGTTTAGTTATATTATAAAATTGATATTATTATCAATCACATAAATTCATTTGATATTAAAAATATTAAAATTAATGATTAGTAAGAACAAACCAAAAAATTCATTCTAATAATTCTTATTGATTTACTATTCAAGACAATTAATATTTAAAAGTATTATCGAAACAGTACTAAAAAAGTACTTCTTAATAAAGTAATAGTTTTATTTCACTTTTTAAAAATACTTTTTCTTCTTCTTAAATCAAATAAATACACTGTTATTAGTTTTTATTTGTCAAATAAATAATTCCCTTTCGTCAATCATAAATAAACAATTAGTTAAGATAATATTAATTATTCATATTATGATAACTGCTTAAATAAGAACCTCAAAAGTCAAATTATCAAAACATAAAATATAAAATAGTTAGCCCACAATATTAAACTATTCAAATATAAATAGTTTTCATGAATTTTTTAATAACAGTTCACATAGTAATGAAAAGAGATAGAGCATATTTAACAGTAGATGTAAAACTGAGAATAACTAAATGGATGTATCAATAAAGCAGAACAAACCAAAATAATCTAGTTAATCTACAACCATTAGTTTGGCAAGCAGTACTAGTCCTAATTAAGGTATGAAAAATAACAAAGGCAATTCTAACAGCAGCAGTAAAATATTGCAACAAACTAATTCTATCAATCCATTCTAAGGAAATGGAACAAATCAAAAACTATAATAGTAATTACTAAAAATTGTTGAAAGAACTAAGCACATGATGGATAATTATTAGACAACTCTTAGAAAATGGGAATTAAGGGAACAGGAACTCAAATAAGAAATATCAACCTTAAAAAAAATCATTGAAAGATAAAATGCTCAACTTGAAAAACACAATTTAAATCCAATATATTTATGACAAGCTAATTATTTCATTGATTTTCCATTACTCTTTATATATATTTAATTAATAAATATTCTTTTTATCCAAGAAAAAAAAATTATTATTGAATGCAACAATACAAACTACAAGTAATTCTGTAAGAAATTATGAAAAAAACAATATCCTTTTAAGGAAAAATAAATCAATTTTAAAAAAATTAAATCTTTGAAGAAGATTCATTAAAGGCAAAAATTATAAAATTTTAGCAATATATAGTGAAAAAGATGAATTCTACTTGACCCTAAGAAAAATGTTAGAAATCAAAGAATTTTTAAGAGAAATAAACTTGGAAGAAGCATAAATAATTAAAATTATATCGAGTCAGAGTTATAATAAAAAAAAATATTTAGATAATAAATAAATATGATGAAAATGTAGAATAAAATATAATTACTTTTATTGAAATAGAAAGGTTACAATAATAAGAATAGGTAAAACTTTGTAAATTTACAAAAATATCATTTTCTCATCCCCTAAAAATGTATTTTGTCAGAAAATAAAGTATTCATAGATTCTTCTAATAAATCCTAAAAGTGAATCTCAGCATTCTCATCAGTGTGATTCAATCTTAGTTTTTCATACAATTATTCTATTGCTTCTTAACTATAATTTTTAATCCCAACATCAGCCATCAATAAAGTAGATTGATGATTATTTTTGCATATCTTCATTCATAAACATAAAATTCAAAGCATTTTTATTTTATGTATGTAATTCTGATTTCTATACTCATAAAGTTTCTACCATTTATGGGCATAATTTAAATGAAGGAGGAAAAGATTTATGATTATAACCTAAATTAAATACAAAATTTATATGAAACATTTTGCCCTCATTTTTTAAAATAAATTTTCTAAATGTCTTTCTCCAAAGGTATGGATAATTTAAAAATTTTTCTAATCATTTTAATCCTAAAAATATGTAGATCATTAGAAATATAAATTAATTAAACTTCTAAAAATGCTGTGGTTAGATTTTGCTGAAATAAAACAATCTTATTTGAAGGTTTTATTTTGAAAAATTTTTATTATTGTTATTTTAATCTCTTTTAGAGACTTCGCCTATTTTTCGAAGACAAAAAATCAAGTCTTAAATATTTCAATCATCAACAAGAACTATAGTTTTAGAGTTTAAACTTATATCTGGTTCTGTATTAGGCCAAGTAAGCAAATTTATTTTAGGTTCTATTAATTTAGATTTTTATCAAACAAAGGAGATTTAGTTGATCTCGGAGGTTTTTTAATCATATTTTTGTTGAACACTGAATATTATCAAAGCTCTAAATGAATTGTATGATAAATCGTTAATATTGGAATTAAAAAAAATAATTTCTAATTTTTACAAATAATGCCTACTAAATGGCTTAAATGACTTGTTTAAGAATAATAATCAACCATTAATGTATAATTATGTACTAACAATTAGTTGTTCGTCTTTATTTTCATCTTTTATCTAAGGTGTAAATTTTATTTTTACAAGAGAATTCAAAATACTGTTTCCGTCCGATAAATTAGAGATAGTCAGTTTAACTGGTACATCTTAAAGGCAAGAGTGAAGAGTATAATTTGTATAATTTTATAATTCCATAAATATTAAAATGGAAGATNAAATATGATGAAAATGTAGAATAAAATATAATTACTTTTATTGAAATAGAAAGGTTACAATAATAAGAATAGGTAAAACTTTGTAAATTTACAAAAATATCATTTTCTCATCCCCTAAAAATGTATTTTGTCAGAAAATAAAGTATTCATAGATTCTTCTAATAAATCCTAAAAGTGAATCTCAGCATTCTCATCAGTGTGATTCAATCTTAGTTTTTCATACAATTATTCTATTGCTTCTTAACTATAATTTTTAATCCCAACATCAGCCATCAATAAAGTAGATTGATGATTATTTTTGCATATCTTCATTCATAAACATAAAATTCAAAGCATTTTTATTTTATGTATGTAATTCTGATTTCTATACTCATAAAGTTTCTACCATTTATGGGCATAATTTAAATGAAGGAGGAAAAGATTTATGATTATAACCTAAATTAAATACAAAATTTATATGAAACATTTTGCCCTCATTTTTTAAAATAAATTTTCTAAATGTCTTTCTCCAAAGGTATGGATAATTTAAAAATTTTTCTAATCATTTTAATCCTAAAAATATGTAGATCATTAGAAATATAAATTAATTAAACTTCTAAAAATGCTGTGGTTAGATTTTGCTGAAATAAAACAATCTTATTTGAAGGTTTTATTTTGAAAAATTTTTATTATTGTTATTTTAATCTCTTTTAGAGACTTCGCCTATTTTTCGAAGACAAAAAATCAAGTCTTAAATATTTCAATCATCAACAAGAACTATAGTTTTAGAGTTTAAACTTATATCTGGTTCTGTATTAGGCCAAGTAAGCAAATTTATTTTAGGTTCTATTAATTTAGATTTTTATCAAACAAAGGAGATTTAGTTGATCTCGGAGGTTTTTTAATCATATTTTTGTTGAACACTGAATATTATCAAAGCTCTAAATGAATTGTATGATAAATCGTTAATATTGGAATTAAAAAAAATAATTTCTAATTTTTACAAATAATGCCTACTAAATGGCTTAAATGACTTGTTTAAGAATAATAATCAACCATTAATGTATAATTATGTACTAACAATTAGTTGTTCGTCTTTATTTTCATCTTTTATCTAAGGTGTAAATTTTATTTTTACAAGAGAATTCAAAATACTGTTTCCGTCCGATAAATTAGAGATAGTCAGTTTAACTGGTACATCTTAAAGGCAAGAGTGAAGAGTATAATTTGTATAATTTTATAATTCCATAAATATTAAAATGGAAGATTTCTATGTTTAATTTAAAGAGTTTTATGATAAAGTTAAAGACATCACAAATGTTAGATTCACCTATATGAAAGAATTATATAATTTAGGTTTAGAACAATTCCCTGATAATCTGGAGATTTTAAACTTTTAAAAGAATAACTAAGTTAGCATGTAGTCTGGAAACACAAAATTAAAAAAGAACTGGTCAGATGATGACAAAAGAGTATTAATATGGATAATAGGAAAGTATATGGCTTACAACAAAAGAGATTTCAAACAAATTGTAATTTTTTGAACTATAATCTTACAATAGTGTGAAGAAGACTGGTAGACTATATCATCAATGATGTTGAGAAGAGATTCTTTCCAGTGTAAGTAAAAGTGGCTTTAGATGTTAAAATTACCTCTTTAATAAGCTCCATGGGGACAAAATGAAGATGAAGCTTTAGTTCGAATTATAAGTGAATTTTAAGCTTAGAATAAAGGAAATAAATGGAGTTAAATTGCAACTGAACTTAATAAAACTACAGGTCTCAATGTTCATAGAAATGGAAAGTAATGTCGAGAGAGATGGAATAATCACCTAAACCCATCAATTAATAGGTTATAAATTATTAATAAATAGAAATCCATGGTAATAATTAGAAGATTTGGAACTCATGAGATTGGCCATTTAAAATGGAAAAAAATGGGCTTTAATTTCTAAAAAGTTGAAATTATAGAGAAGTGAAAACAATGTAAAAAATAGATTTAATTGTTTAATGAGAAAAGAAAAGAGTGGCAAAAATATACCTTAATCTTAAGATGAAAGTGATAATGATAATTAATAAGAATCATATCTATCAGATCCATCAGCTGAAGAATTAAATCCAGAAGAAATCAAATAAATTTAAGCAATAATCAAAAAGATTGAATGGAGAATGAAACAGGATGGATCTTCTTATGAAATCAAATAAGAATATTAAGATCAAGTATCAAAAAAGGTTTAATTGGATAGAAGAGCTTTAAAAAATAAATTATAACAATAGGATAATACGAACAACAATAAAATTTAAAATGTAAACAATTTCAACAATATCAATATTAATATTGAGAACTTTACTCAATCTAATTTGAATGAACATATTAATAACAATTCTAATTAAATTTAATTATAAGTTATGGAATATAATTAAAATGAAGATTAGAGTTAATTATCTTTCTGTTTAGTAAATAAAGAGAGAGGATTCATTTATTTTTTAAATTAAGATTAATTCAATAATTATACAAAAAATTAAAATTAAATCAATAACAATCCATTAATTAACTTGTCTAGTTTTTTAGGAGCTCAACCTGCTGTAAATAATCTAAATTTTTAAAATAATGTTGCTCTAAATACAAACATTGAACTTGGTTAATAACAGAATTAATAAAATAATAATTTAGAATGTTTCTCTGAACATTAAAGTTTAAACTCTTATTATTATTAATGTATGGCAATGAACAATCCTATGAATTTTAATTAACTTCCTCCTACAAGATCTTATCTTAACTTACCAACTCATTTAAATAATAATTTTACTTCCAACCCATAATATCTTTCCGGATATAATTATCATGTTACATGTTATCAATAATAATAATAATAACAATAAGCATCATAGATGATGTATTAATCACAAACTAGTGATAAACTAGATCTTTGATTTATATTATTTCATTTAATTTTAAACAATGATTTTATTATTGAAAATAATACTAAATCCAATAATAAGTGTAATAGTTTTTTTAAATATCGAATATATAAATAAATAGTCAATATTAACATTATAGTGATGATTTTAATAAATCAACCTTAAATAGTTGTTCTGACATTTTAAACTTTTGATTACATTACAACTTCTGTAGAAAATTTACATGGTTGTTTCTAATTTATAAAATTGAATCTTACTGATTAAATCATTGTCAATTCATCCTCTCTACTGTAAAGTTTTTTCCCGTTTTCCTCTGAAATAGTATTATCAAGAATAGGAAATACTTTAAGAACTTATGACTAATGTAACTATTGTTATTAATTTCCTTGTAATTATAGAAATTAGTCATTATTAAATTCAAATAATGTAGAGAATGATTTGGNTAATGATAATTAATAAGAATCATATCTATCAGATCCATCAGCTGAAGAATTAAATCCAGAAGAAATCAAATAAATTTAAGCAATAATCAAAAAGATTGAATGGAGAATGAAACAGGATGGATCTTCTTATGAAATCAAATAAGAATATTAAGATCAAGTATCAAAAAAGGTTTAATTGGATAGAAGAGCTTTAAAAAATAAATTATAACAATAGGATAATACGAACAACAATAAAATTTAAAATGTAAACAATTTCAACAATATCAATATTAATATTGAGAACTTTACTCAATCTAATTTGAATGAACATATTAATAACAATTCTAATTAAATTTAATTATAAGTTATGGAATATAATTAAAATGAAGATTAGAGTTAATTATCTTTCTGTTTAGTAAATAAAGAGAGAGGATTCATTTATTTTTTAAATTAAGATTAATTCAATAATTATACAAAAAATTAAAATTAAATCAATAACAATCCATTAATTAACTTGTCTAGTTTTTTAGGAGCTCAACCTGCTGTAAATAATCTAAATTTTTAAAATAATGTTGCTCTAAATACAAACATTGAACTTGGTTAATAACAGAATTAATAAAATAATAATTTAGAATGTTTCTCTGAACATTAAAGTTTAAACTCTTATTATTATTAATGTATGGCAATGAACAATCCTATGAATTTTAATTAACTTCCTCCTACAAGATCTTATCTTAACTTACCAACTCATTTAAATAATAATTTTACTTCCAACCCATAATATCTTTCCGGATATAATTATCATGTTACATGTTATCAATAATAATAATAATAACAATAAGCATCATAGATGATGTATTAATCACAAACTAGTGATAAACTAGATCTTTGATTTATATTATTTCATTTAATTTTAAACAATGATTTTATTATTGAAAATAATACTAAATCCAATAATAAGTGTAATAGTTTTTTTAAATATCGAATATATAAATAAATAGTCAATATTAACATTATAGTGATGATTTTAATAAATCAACCTTAAATAGTTGTTCTGACATTTTAAACTTTTGATTACATTACAACTTCTGTAGAAAATTTACATGGTTGTTTCTAATTTATAAAATTGAATCTTACTGATTAAATCATTGTCAATTCATCCTCTCTACTGTAAAGTTTTTTCCCGTTTTCCTCTGAAATAGTATTATCAAGAATAGGAAATACTTTAAGAACTTATGACTAATGTAACTATTGTTATTAATTTCCTTGTAATTATAGAAATTAGTCATTATTAAATTCAAATAATGTAGAGAATGATTTGGGAGATAAAAACCCAGATCCATATGGTATGGTTGTTATATTGGTTTATTATAGTTTATTAGAGAGATCTGCTTTTTGTTATTTATGGAGGGCAAGTAACAATTGTAATTCTCTCTCTTGTCTTTATTCTAAGTCTTATAAGGTTTCATCATTTTGAGTAATCTAAATGGTAAACTAATAGAAATACATAATATTCCTTATATTGCTTGCCAAATTATTATTCAATTGAGAAATCTTCAACAGTATCAATGGTTAACTTATTTTATTATTCACAATGTCTTACATCAGATTATTTCATTGAATTAGGGTTGAATTCCTATAATGAGATAAGTTTATTATTTTAGTTAATAAAGTTATGATTAATTTGATTATTAATGCTTTTTAGTTCACTAATATTTTTAGATTAATTATTTTTTAAAAAGGATGGATCTAAATATAAAAAGACACAATACTTTTGCTATCATGTGAAATCTAATTAAGTAATGATTCATTTAATTAAACAGGTTAATTGTCTTCATCAAAATTAGTAGATTAAAAATATTGATGCAATAATTAAGTGGCAGTGGGTCTTTCATTAGCAGGTTTAAGACATCTAAATATAATAATTGTTTGATTACTCCAAAATAATGGATTTTATTTTCTCATTCATAATACTTTCTAAACTTTAAGGTTTTTGAGCTTCCATAACTTTTTTAATGACTTAACCAGTTCCACCTTTACATTCACAAAAAGGTTTCATTCCAGTAACTATTTCTAGAACACACATTCCAAAAGCATAAATATCAACCTTTGTGTCATAATTTCCTTAATAAATTTCAGGTGCCATAAATTCTGGAGTTCCCAATACTGAACTTGTATTATTAGATTACATTCTCTTAATTAATTTTTAATGATTACTATATTGATAAACCAAGATCACCAATTTTTAACTCATTATTATTGGTATCAATCAATATATTTTCACATTTCAAATCTCTATGGATCATGTTTTATTAATGCATGTATTCTAAACCTTCCAATATCTGTTTACACCAGTATCTAATGACTTTTAACTTAGGTCTTGTTATTCTCCTAAGGTAACTAATTTATTATGCTTTTAAACTTACTTTTTCAAAGAACCTCCATTAACAATTTCTGTGATGAAAACAATTTCTTTTTTTGATTTACTATGCCATGAATGGATAAAACTTATAATATTTTTGTGTTTCAACGTTTTTAATATTGCTATCTCTTATTTGGCTCTTCTTATCTCATCTACAAATTATCTAGATTTTAAAATACTCTCAGAAACATTCATCAATTAAAATACATTCCAAGCCACTTCACATCCACTTTCATTATCATAACCTCTATAAACACTCTTATATGCACCTTTACCTATCTCTTCATTGTACTATATTATATATTGATTTTTAATACTTTACTAAAACGACCAGTTGGATCATTCTCGATAATCATAGAAGTTTATTCTTCATCTTCAGATGATAGAGATGTATCATCGATCATATTTTAAATTATTTCACCTGAGTTCATAACAAACAATAATTAAATTACCTCAAATATTTGTAAATCTGAATTAATCAAATCTTTTATATAGATCATATTGCGTATTATAATTTGGTCATCTTTCATATTTTCAATTCATTTTTGATTATCCTTTGAACCATTTTGACATACTATCTTGAATTTAGAAGATAATTATCTGATAATTATTTAAAAGCCATAAAATTACCATTTACCACTATAAAAATCTAAATATATATTATATAAATATAATTTAATTCATGGGAGCATTATATAAATGTTAAACTAATTATTAATGCTCAGAGAGTCTTATTAATTTGATAATAAGTAGTGGGATATTGTATTATTTCATAATGAAAGCTAAAATAATGTTTGAGAAGAATAATGGAATATTATTATTAATTGATTAAACACTATGTGGGTTAGGTATTATTTAGATGGTACTCTAAGTGATTTACTTTATGTTTGCAAGTACAAAAACTCTCTAAATATGTAGAATCCTATATTTGGTTAATTAGCTTAAGATGTATAGGATTGGTTTTAGAATTATTAATATGCATAATCTTAATAAGTGTTATTTTAGATAAAGAAAAGCATGAGCAACTTTTTAATGCAGGCCGTTTAGGATTGTGCTTGATTGGATTATTTTGGTTATATCAAGGCATAAACGGTGATCAAAAGAGTGTGTATTTTATTGTGGAAAAACAAAAAGTTATCAGTGCAATGAGATATCGAATCTGTTAATGTCTTTCATTGGTTTGATCTTGTCAATCGTAGCATTTGTCTTTGGATTTTAGTGCGTTCACTAATTGCATTAATACAAAGAATACTTAGTAATAATTGTATGATATAAAAAGTTGGATAATAAAAATGATTCATTTGCTCATTAGATTCTTAAATTAGAAACAAGATTAACATAGATTAAAATATTAAAAAGTATATATAACAATATTTAATATGAAGTTAGTGGTTTATTGTAGTATGGAGTTTAATTCAGTTGGGATAGTTTAGCTTATTTTTTATCTTCTACAACTATAGAGTGTACCCACTTTTTCTTACCAATATCGATTCTAACAGTATAATGTTATTTGTTATAGGTTTTAATATATTCTTTATTAAAAATAATATCTTTAGCAACAGTTCCAGTTGCTATATTCTTAGTATGTTATGAATGCAATAAAGAGTATTATGGCTCTAATAATCACATATGGAATTTTTCAAGAAGTCATCGATCTCTAAAAGTTTTGTAGGATCATACATAATTAAATTATATTGAAATACCCGAAATAAAATGATTTCTGTATGTTGTTATAAATATTAATAATAATTTGTTCATATATTTTTAATTCTGTATATGTATTTATTGAATATTCATTTCAAATAATTAGTTATATAAATAAGGTTAAACTCATGATACTCAAGATGGTTCCAGAGAGAGTTTAACATTTACCCTAACTATATGAAATTGTTGTTGAATCTAAGCAAGCTTAGCATTCATTTTGATATTCTTTTTAACAAGTAGAATCATTGCATTTATAAGTTGCACAAACTTCCTTTACAACATCATCACAAGCACTCGGTTTTAATACACTACATTGTTATTATAATGTATTGTTGTTCTGATCTAAATCTTATTCATCATTTTAAGAATTAGATTTAGGATCCTTCTAATTGATATTAGTTTCATCTTATGTATATGTTTATCTAATTAATTAATATTAAATCTATACTAATATTTTGCACATGATTATTTGACATATCCAACTACATCCTTATTAGAACATGCATCACATTAGTTTCCAACAGATTTCATACAAGAATCAGAAAAACATGGCGTTGAAAGGAAAGCACAAGTTTCTATATATTCGAGAGTACAAATATCTGGTCTTGGTTCTGTACAATAAGTTATACTATCATCAGGTGGGTTTTATGGATCTCTAAAATTATTAAAATCAAAAAGATACTCTTTAGGAATTTCTTCACATTCTCCATAAAAATAAGAATCTATATTTTTATCTGAACAAGCTTCACATTCATTTCCTAATGTTCTTCCACATGGTTACTTAAAACATTAGATGCTTGATATAAATAATCCACAAACAGGTTTAAAACTAAGTTTATTATTAATCAATACATAGCAGGACATATTGGATTATCTGATTTTGGAATATTACATTTATATATTGTATTACTATTTGATGTTGTTTATGAAGAGGTTTCTGAACTTGTATTTGTTGTAGTTTCTGAACTTTATACTTTACAAGCATCATTTTCATAATATCTAACTTTCTCAGCTCTACAAGCAAAACAAGCATTAAATAATGTTCCAATTTACTAAATTTTAACTTAAAAATTACTAGTCCTTCTGCTGAATATCCACATACAGGTTTATGTTCTTTTGTACAAGATACTGATGTATCTATCTCAAGTGGACACATTGTTTTATCTGCTCCTGTTAATAAAATAATGGTTGCTACAATTAAGTAATTCATTTTATTTAAGTTATTAATACTCTCTTTCAACTTTATAAAGAAATTTAAAACAAAAATTTTCACTATTTTTAGTAATTACTAAAATTAGAGAAACAGTTTAATTACAGAATTCATCATAATTTTCAAATCTAAATTTATTTTCTTTTTTCAATTAAAATAATAATAATTATAAATGTATCAAGATCATTCTGCTACAAATTCAATAATAATACTTTTCTAAATTTTTTGAAGAATTAGATTTAAAAATTGTTGATTGAATACTATTTTAATTTGATTATTTTATTTAATAATTTTCTTAAAATAAAAAGAACAAAAAAAACTCAACTTACAAATAGGAATCTTTAAATTAATATGATTTTCAATATGTATATTCTAAAATATAAAACAATCATCATCACATTAATTCCAAAAAAACAATTTATATTTAATAAAATTTGTTTTCATCTAAAACATGAGATAAAAATTACTAAAACTCACTGAAGAAATATATAAAGATATCGAATTGTCAGAATAAAAAAAAAAGGGATAAATATTCAAATTAATAAAGTAAACTATCCAGAAGAATTTAATAATGAATTTGCACTTTAAATAACTTTCCTCAAGATTACAATTAATTTTATTTTAAAATAGTGAATTCAATATAAATTCTTTGTTCAAATCTCTCTGTTAAGAAACTTATTGAATGCAATAACGATCAGGATATTCAAGAAGAATCGAATTAAGTTGAAAAATTTATGAACATTTTAAATTAAGACCAAAACCAGGTCTTGTATTTAGAATTAAAGATTGATTGATAACCTAAAAAAAAGAAAAAAAATTGATAAAACTTTGAAGTATAACCATTAAAAGTTTAAAAATTAATCTCCTGTCTTGTGCATATGTTCTAAAGAATAATAAGGGAGAAGTAATTTTGTATAAAGGTGAATTATAACAGGACAAAAAAAGAATTATATTTTGATATGAAGTAACTGTATGAGATGATGTAATCTATATCAAAAGAAGGCTAATTTCCTTAGAAACCTCCTTCATCTAAGTAAAATTATTTATAATCTTTTATTCAAGTGTGTTTGATTGTATTATAAATAATGATTAAAATAATATGGATTGTATGTATAAATTACTCTCATAAAAATGTTTGGATTTAAATTAACTAATAAAAATAAAAAAAATTATCTAAAGTAACAATTTATATTGGTCTTATGTGATATTTTAATGGATTTTAAAAATTTTATAATTTTATTTTAATAATTATTTAAACAATTTATATAAAAGAAGGCATCATCAAAAATATTAAATAATATGAATGAATTCTAAAATATTTTTTAAATTAAATTATGTAACAATACAATCAATATTCTAACTCTAAACCAAGAACAATCTCTAAGTAAATTAATTCTAAAAGTGAATCAGTTTCTAGATTATCTGAGATTTCTGATGATAGTGAAAGACAAATAATGGAATGTGTTAGGAATAAATAGAGTACTCGAAACAATATCAGATTACCAAGATTGATAATCTAAGAATAATAATTAACACATAGTGCCAAAATAACCAGTGAATCAATAACATTTAAATATCCTTTTAAATCATCAAATATTGAAGCTTATACTTTAGGCCAAGACAATTTTCTTAAAATATTAAAAACAGAGAGAATCAAAAAGCAATTTATTAATAATCTTTTTACAAATTCATATATAATTTAGAATAAAAAAAAATAACTTTTGTAGGATAAATACATAAATGACGGAAAAAAATAACAAAATTTGGGTAAATTGATTTATTAATATGATTAGAAACCTTTTCTTAATCAAGAATACCGATCATTTTGCCAACAAGTTTATTTGTTGTCATTTGGGATGCGATAGGGATAATACTTAATTTTATAATTTTATGGTTAACTCCTTTTTTATTTTCATTTGGCAATTTAGAAAATTGTTTCTCTTTCTCAGCAATTTAGCAATTAATCACTCTACTTTTAATTTTTGATATTTTTATTTCTTTTAACAAAGGTATTATAGTTTAGGGGATCGTAATTAAAAAGCGAAAAAAACTAATTCAATAATATTTCTAAACTAATGCAATTAATGATTTAGCAAATTTAGGTTTATGGATTTTAATCTAATAAAAATTAATGTCTGTTGAAATAATTGGAGAATGTATAGCTATCTGTCAATTGATAGTTACATTTAATAAAATTTAAAAATACTTTTCTGACTATTTTTAATATGTTTTTTTTAAAGGAGCATCTAGCTATGTAATGGATCTTTTAAGTTTAATTTGTTCAATTTATTTTTTTGCTCATACAGTAGCATGTTTTTGGCATTTTGTTGGATTAAAATCAGGAGAGAACTCTTGGTTAATAAAATATAATTTGGAACATGAATCTATATGGATGAAGTATAATTATGCATTTTATTGGGCTACAATGACTATGACAACAGTTGGTTATGGAGATTTAATTGCATAAAGTCAATTAGAAATTATTTTTGTTGATATTGTAATGTTTTTGTCTAGCGGAATATTTGCATATTCAATGAACTCTATTGGGATGATCCTAAAAAATATTTATGATGCAAAATTGAAATACAAAAGATCTTTATTATAAATGAACAATTATATGAGTAAGAATTGCGTTGAGCCATAAATACAAAGTAGAATTAGAAATTATTTAAAATATTACATAGAATCAGAATAAAATGAAAACTTAGAAGATATTAATAGACTTATCGGAATATTGCCATAAAATTTATAATCAGATCTTAATACCGATATTTAGAGAAAAGTTATTAATAAAGCAAAACTAGTTATAAATCATTTTTCATCAAATACTTAATAATTATTATCTAAAAGTTTAGATTTAGTAAAATACGCTCCTGGAGATATAATTTACAAAAAAGGAGATATTTCAGATAAAAACCTTTATTTTATTATTGAAGGAGAAGTGGATATTTAAGATGATTAAAGTAAAAGGAAATTCTCAACACTTATTTAGCATCAATAATTTGGAATTTTTTAATTTTTCACAGATTTTCCTCCTAAAACATCTGCAGTTAGCATTGGTTTTTCTAATATTTATAGAATAAGTAGAAATAAGTTTTTAGAAATTTTATAATTCAATAAAAGAGATTTTGAAATGTTTCATTATATTAAGGATTAAATAATTTTTAATTCTAATTACAGATTATTTTATATGTAATGTAAATATTGTGATAGATAAAATCATTAAGAAGTTGATTGTCCTGTTTTAACATATAAACCAGATATTGAATAAAGGATAAAAAAAAGCAATTTTTACCCTTAAAATTAGAAAAGATAAAAAATTCTAAGAAATGGTAGAAAAATAAAAAGCATTTCAACATAATCAGATATATCAAGATCTGTAAGGTGTTTTTTAGAAGAAACAGGAGGAGGAGAAGTATCTAATTCTTTACAAGTTGCTATAATAGCTAATAGATCTAAAACTAACAATTTTTCTGAAATTCAAAACAATGAATAAAAAAGATCTTGTTGTTTGGCTGGTGATGAATAAGATTAAGAATTAAAACCCTAATATGTAGAATGCTCTATGAATAAAATTGCAATTAAAACAGATCCTTTATCTTAATTAGAACATTAAACATCAGTCAAGAGATAAACTTATAAGGAATAGACAAATATTTTAAAAGATTTTAATATGATTGATGATTTATATATAAATGCAAGATGGTTTCCGTCAGTTATTTAATCTGATTAGTAGTAGTCATATGAAAAGTATTTTCCATAACATAATTTTGAAAATATTATTAAATCTGTTGAAAAATACAATTTAAAGTATCAAAGAAAACTTGAAAAGCATATTTAGAATATAAATAAATATACATTTTTTTATAGAGTCAAGATAAAAGCACTTAAATTACGTCATTTGTATTAGAAAACATTGAATATGGAATGAATTCATCTATATAATTATCAATTTTATATCAATCATAAAGTTCGTTTAAGATGTAATGGAAATTTAGAAAAAGACAATTCTTAAATTTATTAATTCATTTCATCTACTTTATTTATTTACTTATTTTTTTAAATAGGAGTAATTTAATGTAAAGAAAAGTACTATTTATTTAGAATTGATGGTCTTTAAAAATCTTCTTTAGGAGATTGAAGATTAGTTATAGGTTCATAGGTTTTCATTTCTGCTTATAATTATCGAATTTGATTTTGATTAAATTCTGCAGTATTAACTGAAAATTCTAAATATCCATTCATACTGACACCTCCAAAAAATAAAACTTAACTTTTGTATGCTACAGCAGAATGAGATGCTCTAGGTCTTGGAAAATAACCATATATTTCTAATTAAACCCATTCCTTTTCATAAATTTTATATGCAAATAAGTCATTAAAATAAGGATGACTTCTAGCATCATCTCTACCACCAAAAATAATAATTATATTCATTTCTTATACAAATGATGCTGTATGCTGAATTCTAGAAACAGGCTATTTACCTAATGTTTCTGGTATAATCCAAGAATTATTTGGTTAGTCTAATTTTAAGATTGCCATGAAATTATTGTAGTATTATGTATTTTTATTTTCATCAATATAACATCCTCCAAAACAGTAAATACCCTCATGTTCAGGTGTTTTATATGGTTTACTTCTTAAATCTTTTTTCTCAAAAATTATTTATGGTCTGTTATAAATACAAACTAATTGTTAAAATGCCAAACCTTTATTAAATGGATTTTTTTAAGTATCTAATTAAATCCATTTGCAAATATCTTATTAAAAATGTAAAAATACTTAAATTCAAATAATGAATATCATTAAATACAGAAAATTGACTTCTAATACCACCCATAACTATTAGTCCTTTTCCTACAATACAACTACCAAATGATCTTCTGCTTTCAGGAATATTCTCTGTGTTTGGTTTTAATAATTACCATGTTTATGTTTCTAAATCAAAAATTCTTGTATCACTTAGATTTTCTCTTAGTCTTAAAGCTGAATTATATTACATCTCTCCTCCATACATTATTAATTGTTTTCCATTAATTTAATTATATTATTGATTATCATAAGAAAATTATGTTGATAGATTTATTGGATAACCAATACTATGTAAACAATGGCCATAACGATTTAAAGGAATATCTCCATTTTATTTAATTTCTCTAAACTTACCTGTTTATATATCATATTCAATTAAATCACCCAATACTTCACTTCCTATTCCACCAAACATATATATTTTATTTTAATAATCTGCTGCCATTGTATTTTCTCTAATTGTAGGTATCCAATTATGTTATAATTTAGAAAAAAATGCTCCATTAAAATACAAAGGAAAAGTCACCTTTTTTTT
Source organism: Paramecium sonneborni (assembly GCA_905182985.1). NCBI lineage: Eukaryota > Ciliophora > Oligohymenophorea > Peniculida > Parameciidae > Paramecium > Paramecium sonneborni. The sequence goes on from CAJJDN010000060.1 coordinate 424,493, forward strand.
TGGAATTAATTATATAGCGTTAGATGATTTATCATTGCTGAAAGGCTCTATCCTTTAGGGAACTTTTTTCACTTATTTTTGCATTCTAGAAACAATTCTTTATTTTTTCTAATTAAATTCATATTTTTACCATTATAATTTCTTAATATTCTTAATATTCATTTTTTTATTTGTATAGAGTTTTTCCTAACATTAAGATCATTTTTTTATTTTATGTTAAATCATTCTATATTGTTTAGTTTAATTATGATGAGTTATCCATTGAGTTGATTGGAAAAGCATATTTTGGATTTAATTCATTTAAAGATCGAAAACTAATAAATTAAGCATCACCTGATTAGACTGTAATCTATTTCGTTTAATATATATTACATTAATATTAAATCCTTCAGTTAGAAATCGATTGGTTTATGTCATATCTAATATTGGAAGTTTTTGTTAACTGGAATATCTGTGTTTTTCAGACATTTATATAAAATATTATTATTTTCAAGTTTTTATATTAAATTAACTTTATCTTGAAGCATTATTTTTCTGCTTTTGACTTCTTAATTTTGCAGTAAATCCGAAAGATTTATCAACTTTAACTATACCTTTTGCAATATCTCTGACTTGCTAATTTTAGGTATCTATTTAAATCAAAATGCGTCTTAAATTATTATGAGGTAGATAATTAATATAATTTTACATTTTATCTATGTTAATATAACTAAACTTCATAGAGTCGAAAACATGATCAAGCATTTTAAATGAAAGTGTTGGTAACAAATTAGTTTAAGAAACGATCGGTTATGATTAATTTGTTGAATTTTAATGCGAAGTTTCTTTATTAAATTTTAGTTGATTATTTGCTCTTAATGGAGTACCAGCTGAAAATTTACTTCTAATATAATTTTAACTTCCTATATTCTAAATTATTGTTGTTTTTTTAGCTGGAGTATTTCTAACTTAAATTGGAGTACTTGAAATAAATTCTATCTTTTTAAATTGTTAATCATCATCTTATTCAATCACTTTTGATTCTTTCCTTGATAAATTTTCAGTAAAATCAGTAATGTTATTCATCATATATTATTAAATACTCATTTTTACTTCCTCCATTATCATTTTACTGTTTAATTTCACACAATTTCTATTAGTTATGGATCGATGTTGCTTTTTTTTTAATTTTTATTACTTTTTTAATTTATGCTAAATATTAGGTTAATATGTTAATAGAGGACAATTTTATCTTAAATGTGTACTCCTATGACAAAATTAACATTTATAATTTAAATCTGTTAAATCATTATTATTTGCTGCATTATCCTTTATTTAATGAAATATTTCCCAATCTTTCTTAGATTCCAATATCAATTTTATAAATTATGATTTACTCAATTTTACTAATTAACAAAAATCATCACTTATTATATCAATTTTTTAATCACAAAATCCAGTAAAAAATTCATATTAATTAAATGTTTCTCCTGATCCTAATGTATAAATCAATGAATTAGTTGTATTCGAAATAAAGTTTACTTTTCCTTTAATTACATAATATCTAATTTTATGATAATATATTACAAAAACAATTCATCTTCATTTAAAATGTTTTCGCCTTTTTAAATAAATTCTCCTGGTGAAAATTATACTATTTTAACCATGCCTTAAATTTCTTACAAAATTTATTTACTAAAGTTACAAGACAATACTTTTATATTTTTAATAATCTTTCCAAGAATATCTGCATGTAATTCTTATTATAGACCTATTGATAATTTATTTACTAATTTTTTAGCATCAGTATTATCAGATTCCTAACTGTAAATTAAATATTTGAGATTGTTTCTGACTTTGTTTTGAATTTAATCATCAACATTATTAGATTTCATATACTAATTCATGATTATAACTGATTTTCTTTAATATTATGATAACTTACTTGTAATTTTATTTGATATCATTGAAACCTTTAAGCAAAATTCCTATTGCATTCATCGAGTATGCAAAAACACAACTTGAAAAAAACATTGCTACATTAGCAAATGCCATTTCATAATTATTTTTTGGAGTAATATCACCATATCCAACTGTTACCATAGTCATTGTAGCCCAATAGAAGGCATTATTATATTTAGTCCAAATAGATTCATTTTCTAAATCATTGTCTCTAATCCAATTCATTCTTTCATCACTTGAATTTAATCCAACCATTAACCATAAACAAGCCATTATGTGAGCGAAGAAGTATATACTTACAACTAAAGTTAAAAGATCAAAAGCATAATCGCCAAATCCTTTTTAATATAATTATTCTACAATATAATCATATACTCGAAAGATTCTAGCAAAAATTATTATCAAAAGCAGGATTGCAAACATTTAAATGATACTATTTTAATCTAATGCTCTAAAAGATACCATAATCCAAATAAATATAGATAAAACATCTAATAAGGATGACTTTATAAAGTAATTAATAAAAATATCATTTCTATTGTGAATGATTTAACCATCAATATATATTTCTTTATTTAATGAAATTATTATTTCAATTATATTGATGGTAATAAATAAACAACCAAAAGATTGAAAATGAATCTCATTTGAATTTGGAAATGATACAATAAGGGCACAAATCCAGAGAGAAATAAATAGTAGGAGAATATTGAAAATTTCCCAATAAAATAAAAATATATTTGATGGAGAAATAATATTATTTTAATTTTTCCCAGTAATCTAACCTATAAATTATGGATAGTAAAATACTTGATGTCTTTTTGAGTTTATCCTTTTATAGATAATTTTCAATGGATAATAACTAATTTTTAAATTTTTATGGCATGATGTATGAAAATTATAACAGATTGTTTTTGAATTTCTCTATGATTTTATTTTATTTAGCAATTTAAGTAAATTTAAATGCTTTTTCTAACTTTTTAGATGTTCTTCTACTAGATGTCATATTAGGTAATTTCATTTCTTAATGAGATTCGCTAATATTTTGGCTGAGTATTTCATCATAATTTCGTTCACTTTCTTATTAAATATATGAAGAGGAACAATCCTTAACATACCTGATATAGGAAGTTTTGGGAGAAAGTTATGGTCCCCTTGGTAAATCGGTATTCAAGACAATGATACTAGGTGAATCCATTATTTATAAAAATTATTATATAAGTAAATAGATTATTGTTGATTGATTTTGTTCAAAATGTATTTGATTTCAACAGTGAGGTTAAAATATTTAAGATGAGAGCTAATCTCTATGTCTTTCATAAATGTAAGTTTTGGATAACCCTTATATATCAATTGCTTATCTGGCAGCTAATTTTTTTTCAATAAATTTTTCTCTTTATTTGATAGAATTGGTACAATTATTTTAGGGCATATAAGTTTGATATTCTTTCATTAGATCAATTTCATTGGAGTGAAACTAGTAAATAAAATAAAGATAGTAAATAAATGAGTTTTCTTTTAATATTAGTTCTTCTGTGATTTCTTTATTATTTTCCATAACAAAATAATTTTTAGGATGTGACCCTTTAGATTATGGATTGAAAACATATCTACTAGACTTTGCTCTGGTCAGAGCTTATGATGGAGGTCCATTATTAATAGAGGCTGTGGTAGATGGTTGTATATGAGATCCTGAATTTTCAATAGGTTAATCTTCAGTGTTTTTTATCTCAATTTAGATTGCCTATTATTATGTATTAGGGCTTTCTTCAGAATGCTTTTAAATTTCTCTAATTACTTCATGAAAGGAACTCTATTTCTCTAAGAAGTCTTCAACTGCTTTTGTTATTTATTGTTAAATATATTATGATTTTATCTTGTTACCAGTTCTTGTAAATTTTTATCTTTAGTGGAATGGATATTTTCTTTATTCTTTAAGAGATAAAATTTAAGCATCTGGCTTATAGTTAAGTAATGGACAATCAATATTTGAATGAGTAAACATCTTACAAAAATTACAATTTTAAAAAATTACAAAATAATTTGAATTAAGTATCAAATTATCTTTAATATTATGAAATCTTTCAAAATCTTTATTACAAGATTTTATAATTTTAAGAAAAATGTCTCTTTTAATTTAATAAACTTCAGAGAATCCTATACTTTAAGCACAAGTCTTAGTAGGAAGACCTGTAAAAAATTAATATTCTCCAAAAGTACTAGTAGATTTAATTATTTATAATACTTTTCCACTTCTTTCTTCTATAATTTAAATTTATCCATCCTTAATATAATATCTAAAATTATAAATAAATATAATTACAAATTATTGTCCATTTATTCTTAATGATAAATATAATCTCCAGGAGTAAATTTTAATTGTAGAAGATTTTAAGATACTTCTGATTAAGTTTATTTAGTAAATTGTGTTGTAATTATTTTGATTTTCTACATAATGTTCATTTAAACATTAGTTTATAATTCTTATTTTAACTAATTAGGTAAATCATTAATAATTTAATTGACATCTTCATTATTTTCTTTTGATTCCATTTCCACTTAATATTTGATAAAATCTCTTACTCTACTTTAAATCTGTTAATCAACCTGACTCTATCTCATGTAAGAATTCATTAAGATAAGTGATCTTTTACATTTATATTTGGCATCTTGAATACTCTTTAGAATCATTCCAATAGAACTCATTGAATAACCAAACATGCAACTAGATAAAAGCATTAATAAATTAACTGTCACCAATTCTGCTTCATTTTATGGAGTAATATCTCCATATCCTACAGTTACCATAGTCATAGTAGCCCAATAAAATGAATGATTATATTTAACTGATATTGGTTTTTGTAATAGATTATAATGTATCAACCAACAATTCTCAGAATCTGATGTTATATCACCGACATGATGAAATACACATGCCATTAAATGTGCAAAGAAGTATATCATTACTATTAATGTAATTAGATCTACTAATTAATTTACAGCTCCTTATAAATACAAAGATTCTATAAAATTTTCGTAATTTCGTTTTACTTTCAAAATAGTTATTGTTAAAAGAATTACTGCTATGATTTCATTTGTCACAGGTATTTAATTAAAATCAAAATACATTAAAAACCACATAGTCAAACTTATTAGATCTTCCAGTAATTACCCTTTAAAATAATGTTATATAATTTCCAATTTATCAAAAATTATTTCACCTTAGATCATTATAGGTCTATTCAAATTAATGATAATATCAATTATTATATGAATTATTAAAAACATCTCTGCTGCACTATAACTATCATCATTTACAAATGATGATACAAATGGACAAAGCCATAAACTAAAACAATGAAAAAATGTTGCACTCACATCCCATACTAATACTAGTTAACTTCCTGGTGCAAATATATTTGTTGTAATGTTTTAATTTTAATCTGTTTATTATCATAATATTTTTACTTTAGTATTTTGTTTTATCAACCTTAGATTGCAAATAGCTTTCTTAATTTAGAAGGTATTTATTATGTTAAGATAAAATATACGATTTCATTAACAAAGTATTTGCAAACTTTTAAATTAGTTAATTCTGCTACATAGTTCTTAAAATAGACAATCCCTCAAATTTTTTTGTCGAATCAGATTTCCTCTTATTTAACTTTTGTTATTTACAAATACTTTTACTTATTGTGGCTTTGTGGATTTCCTCCTAGCAATATTAAAATTTATAGTTTTCTTTTTTTCTGCAGTATCGTGTATACTCATCTTTATACCTTCACTATTATTTATCTTAATCTATTGCTCAGATTCTATAGATAATCTCGAAGGAGACCTCTCTTTTTCATAAGTTTTGAATGGATGAGGATCATGTTATAAGGCTGGTCCTATTGGATTCTCTAAAAGATTTCTACTACTGCTTTATGAAAGCATTTAATTATCGTTTATAAATTAATGTTTGCTAAAATTATTATTAACTTTTCACATAACCTTTCAAGAATCAAAAATTTCAATTAAATTTATAGCTATAACAAAAGAACTTTTTTACACTCTCACTTTTCTCCTTATTAATTTGCCAAATGATTGTGTTTACAATATTAGGATTATAGAGTAAAAAACTAAAATAATTCTTAAAAATATAAGTACGGATAATTATCTCTCAATTTAAAAAGAAAACATACATTTTGAATATATTATAAAACTTATAAAATAATTTTAAAACATAATATTATTCTGCCAAAGGAACTGCTTTTCAAAGATTATTTAATATCACTGATTTTCAATACATAGTTATCATTCTAAAAAATATCTTCAAATTATAACTTAAATTTGAGCATTCATAATAAATTTTAATCTTAAATTAAATTATTTTAGTAATATAGTATTTTTAATAAAATTGAATAAAGAATTTATTATTAGATTTAGATTGATATCTATTTACAATAATAATGATTGTCATGAGTATAAAATATATAATATTATGAGATGATTTTCTTTTGATCTATTGAAAATTCTTGAAATATTTTATAAATTCATTTAAGCTTATTGGATTATAAATTAATATAAAAATAAAATTAAATGGCTACAAATTTTATTTCTTTAAGAGAATTAGAATAATTAGCTTAAATGAAATTAGATTCAAATGCATTTTAATATTATAGATCAGGAGCAAATGAGGAAATAACAAAAAAATAAAATTTAGATGCATTCTAAAAGATATACTTGAATCCAAGAGTATTAAGAGATGTTTCAAAAATTTGTACAAAAACCAAAATATTGGGTCATGATATTGATTTACCAATAGGTTTAGCACCAGTAGCTATGTTAAAATTAGTATAGCTAATAATATAAAAAGGCTCATCCTTTGGGTGAAGAAGTAACAGCTTCATAAGCTCATTTATGGAAAGTGCCATTCACTTTGACTACTTTATCAACTCTATCTTAATCTGAAGTAGCTAGACATAATAAAGATGGGTTGAGATTCTAATAATTGTATATACAAAAAAATAGATCATTGACAGAAGCATTAGTTAGAAAAGCAGAAAAAGAAGGATTTAAAGGTTTAGTATTAACAGTAGATGCTCCAATATTAGGTAAGAGAGAAGCTGATGAAAAATAAAGGTATTTTATTATAGATATATAAGATTTGTGTTACCACCTCATTTAAAGTTAGAGATTTTGGAAGAATTAGCAAAAGAGGCAAACATTTAACTTTAATCAGTAGCTAATAATTAAGGTTCAGGATTATTAAAGTTTTTTGCAGAATAACTAGATTAAACAGTTAATTGGAATGATATCAAATGGTTAAGATCAATCACAAAGATTCCAATAATTTTGAAGGGAATTCAATGTGGAGAGGATGCAAAATTAGCAGTCTAACATGGAGTTGATGCTATTTGGGTTTCAAATCATGGTGGAAGATAATTAGATACAGTAAGAGCTACAATAGATATGTTACCAGAAATAGTAGCAGCAGCAGCTGGTTAATTAGAGGTTTATGTAGATAGTGGAATAAGGAATGGAACTGATGTTTATAAATGTTTAGCTTTAGGTGCTAAATGTGTATTTGTTGGAAGACCTGCTATTTATAGTACAGCCATTGGTGGAAAAGAAGGACTCAATAAAATGTTCTAAATTTTATAATCTGAATTAATTTCTACTATGTAATTGATGGGTGTCACTTCTATTCAAGAAATTAAATGTGATGGCATCGTTCCTAAAGCTAAATTATGATCTTTATTTAATAGATTATAATTTTTAAATCAAATATCTTTTATGTATTTGAAATTCTAGGGCTCTCTTAATGCTCTAAGCAAATTATATCTATATTTTAAATGCCATCCTGTATTCATTATTCGAGAATTATATATGTATGCAACTGATTGCTACCTTAAAAAATATTGACTATTATTAATCATATTTGTTTACCTAAAGATTCTAAAAGTCTTATTAAATTCTTTTATCTTTCCTTCATTACAATCTACCCATAATTCCCTTAATTATTATATATTTGTCATTTTATTCTTTTTCTCTTTTAAAATCTATAGAAAATCTTCAAATTCTCTTCCATCTAATAATTTCAAACCTATATCTTTATTTTGAGTAATATAACTAATAATAGCCTTTGAAAAATTTTTAGTTATATTTTTTGTATCATTTACCTTACTTATTTTCTTCTTCTTTTTTATTGAAAATGAATGATCAGATCTCTTCTCATCAAAATCCTATTCATCTGAATTAATTGATTATGATTCCTCTGGCTTCCCTTAAAAAACCAAGAATTTATCTTTAACCTTAAAATGGTTAGCTTAGTTCGATTATTTAGTCTAAACAATATACCTATCCTAACTTTGCATTATAGGATTCATTCTCTAAAATGCCATTTCTTAAGAATAATAAGGAGCTATAGATTAATATGGTGAAACTAAATATCATTGTTGTAATACAAGGTATAAATTGCATCTAAGGCTTTAATAAATTTAATTAGCCGAAAGTACTATCAGTAGAATCTAAAACTTTAGTCTTTTTAAGATTTATTTCATCTTTAAAGTGCACCTTAATTAATTTATTATCAATATCATACGTATAAATTAGCTCCCTATTAAGGCAATACTATTATATTAGATTTTTTCTTATTATTTTAATGACGTATAAGATTATTTAAACATTTGATAAACCAGGATTATACTTTTAAAATATGATCCATCTATATAATAAAATATTAATAAAAATACTCTAATTCTTAAATCTGCTCCATCAAAACTACTATAACCATTCTATAATTAAATTTATTATTATAATATTTGATTTGGAAAGCTTTCTTAACTCATAAGATTCCCTATCATGTCGTAGTTTTTAATTAAATAATTAAAATATATATTAAATTGATAATCATTATTGCATAAATCATTCGAAGATGAAATTCTTTCTTCCTACTTCGGCCTTACAAACTGGGCACAAATGAACTGCATCTCGACAATCATCCATCAATAATGGGATTACACAAGCACTATTATACTTCATCATATTAATTATTACCATAATAATTTAGGCAACATTATTAAGGCCATCATCAATTGACCTTTGCCAACCTTCAGTTAAACATTTGTTTAAATTTGATTGTTACAATTAACACAATAAACTATGTGAGGTTGTCTAGTAAATTGAATATTCTATGGCTACTATGGTACCATCAACTAAACTTCTGTGTTATTGCAAACAACCACCCTTGTTTATTATTATCCAACACCAGATTGACTCATTATTATATATTTTATTTATAAAAATTTCCATATTATTTCATTTTTAATTTAAATAGCATATAATTTAAACATAATCAACATCTAAAAAATAATTTCTAATCAAAAAGTTATAATTATTTCTTAACTTTAATATCCCTAGGCAATAAATTGAAGCATTATTAAAATTTTAATTTAAAAATATATATAAAATAATTTCATCTTTTAGAGGTCTTTTTTAATAAACCTTTTTATTTTTAATTATCCAATTTATCATCTTATTGTTCCACAGATTTTAAATCAATAATATTGGTATTGAATTAATTATTTTCTGGTGTTTATTAAGTCTATTTTTAAAATTAATCCCAATCCTATTGAGTTTTATTAGGAATATTAAGTTATTCATTTAAATATTTCTTTTTTTTTCTTGACTAATTGTTATTTTCATGAATAGTTTCTAATGTTTAAATCATATCCTTAGTTGTATTTTTTTCATTTTAAATTAGAATTTTATGCCAATTTTAAATTTATTAAAGAGAAGCAATGGTTAAAAATCTTTTATATCTTTCATCTTTAGTTTGATCTCTAAGACTATATCTGATTTTCCTGATACATTTTCTCAATTAATCTTCTGTATTCCATTTAGTAAAAACATAAGAATGACTATTGAGAGTTTCATTACGTTCTAATTTTTCAAGAATGGTCAAAAAGATAATGTTTTAATCATCAATAATGTTTTTATTGATGAGATCATTAATTTTATTTTTGATTTCATAAAGTTTTAAATCAATAATTTTGCTTAAAGGTGTTCCAATTTTAGCAAGATGATAAATTAAGCATTCTTTGTTTAAACCTTAATCCATTAAATCATTAATGAAGACTTAATAAAATTCAACATATAAATCTAGAGATTGATTAGGATTGTTTTATTTTTGAGGATTAAGGATAAGTATGTAATCATTATTTAATGGGAAATTAAAGGCTTTAACAATTTTTCTAATTAATTTAAGATCTTTATCAGTTTTGTAAATATCAATAAATGAAAAACAAAGCTCAAGAGTAAGTATAGAAGTATTGTGATTAAGCAAATGTAGATATAATCTTTTAAGAGTACTCATATAATTTTCTAAGTTATTGAGTTCAAGTGATTCACAGATGTTTGGTAATTTATTGATGCATTCTTTGAAATATTAATGAAGAACTAAAATATAGATATAAAGATTACCATTTTTAGTTTATTATTATTAAATTTGGAGTGCTTTTTCTAAATCAAAGAGGGGAATAGCTGATGAAATTTGATTATCTTTTTTTTTTGCAGATTCTTTATTCTTCATAATTTCTTTAGAAGCAATAATTGAGAGGTTATAAACATGTTCTTTAGAGAAATGATGTATATATATTGTTGCTTATTCTGGTTCTGCTATGGGAAATCTTAATTAACAGGCTTTACAGAATATAAAATTATCTTCTTTGTTGATTTCAAATATGATTTTAAATAGTTATTCGATAGTTGGTCTTTCCATTGAAATTGAAAATAAGTGGTAATGTGCTTGAATATTGTTACAAATATTAAATTAAAAATTATCTAAGGAAGATGTAAAATAATAATAAACAAATATTTATATACATATATATATAATAACTTAAATTTATAAATAAATAATATTTGAATTTGAATAAATGAATTGGTAACATCCATTCGTAGATGTTTTCAAGTAATTCGGTGTATTTGAGATAGCACATACATAGTCTAAAGGATAGGTTTCAGTAGTTTAAGTAATTGGTGGCAATTAATTGTTAGGATAATTCAATAGGTAGAAAGATAATAAGATTATTGGGAGCAATATCAGCAAATAATATGGTTTAGATTCCAGATCCATGTTAAGGAATTAAACAATTAGGATTAACTGGTAGATATATTTATATAGAACTAATACCAATAAAGGGAAGGTATTTTACAATGCATTTTGATTTGTAAATTAAAGATAGAGATCCTTTAATTAAATTAACAGTATCAAATATGTATGATGTTCATAAAGTATATATCAATATATAATTATAAATAGGTCTAGCAATCATAATTATTGATTCCATATCCAAAGAATGCTCCAAACAAATGGACTATATTAATTTTAGATGTTGAATACTTTTTAGGCAATTTTGGATTATTACCAACTAGTTTATATAAATCATTTAAAGGAATTCATTCATTAAAATCATTTTAAATATGTAGTTCAATGAACATAAGAGGAATTTATACAAGTGACAATCTCTATGATTGGGAAACTATGCCAAAATAAATGTTATTTAAATTAGCAAAAGGATAGAAATGGTCTGAAGAATACTAGATTGCATATTGGCCAAATTTAGATGTTCAACCTCATGTTTTTAAACAACCCTTAGTTGAAGTAACATCTGATATATTGGATAATCTATAGAAAATATAGGAGAATAAAGAGAAATTCAAATAGGAAACATAGAAATCATTTAAATAGAACTAAATATAACACAACACATAATAAATAGAGGAATTAGTTAAAAAGAGACCAGGGGATTAGAATATAGCATAGAGTAAATCTGTAGATGCATAAGATCATCCACTTTAACCTTATCCAATCTAATAATTAGAAAAGATTATTGGCTTTACAGTAAACTCTTGTCCAGACATTAAATGGGGAAGACAAACTGAAACTTAAAAACAGATAATTTATGCAGCTGGATAATTATTAGTTTAAAGTAATATTTAAGATGGTAAATAAAAATTCTTTATGGGACATTCTAAAGCAATATCTTGTTTAGATGTAAGTAAAGATGGAGAATGGTTAGTAAGTGGATAGAGTGGAAAGAATGCAATCATAAGAATATGGAAAAATAATTGTGATTGTTTAAGTGCATTTGCTACTCCTTATTCTAATTTAAATTATATTTCATTTAGTTAAGATCGTAAAATGTTAGTTACTGTTGGATAAGATGAACATAATCGAGAGATTATTATTGTTTGGGGATTAGAAAAAATTGAATCTAATAGAAAACCTATTCTATTTGCTAAATAAACTAGTTCATGTAATGTAATAGCCATCAAATTTTCTCCTGTTGATAATAATAGAATATTATCATGTGGACATGAGAATATAAGATTTTGGAGAATCAAAGATGAACATTTACCAGGAGCAAGCGTTGTATTAAATCATCATGCTAGAAATACTACATTTACAAACTTTGATTTTGAATTTAATTATGAAGATTAAAATGTAAGTAATATTTATTTTGGATCTAAAAATGGATATTTATTTTAAGTAGCTTATTAAAGTTAGAAATTAATGTAAGTATATAAAGTACACAATGATGCAGTTACAGCAGTTTGTTTATCAGCTGGTTTTTGTATAACTGGGAGTTTAGATTAATTTTTAAGAGTTTGGCCTTTAGATTTCAATGAATTTTATATCGAGGCTAAACATGAAGGAATAATTACTTCATTAGATATATCTATTGATGGTTTATAAGTAGCATGCGGAACTTCAACAGGAGGATTAGGTATTTTAGATATTAGTAGCCATCATTACAAAACTGTTATTAGATCACATACTAATGTTATTAATTAAATTTAAATACATCCCTTTTCAAAATTATTAATAACATTATCAGAAGATTGTACTATTAGATTATGGGATATTGAGAAATCAGATTAAGTTTATGAATTTACATTTCCATAAGATGATAAATGTGTCTGTTTATCATCATCTCCTATTGGAATGTATTTTGCAGCTGGATTTAAATCTGGAGTTCATAGAATATTTGATATTGAATAAACATCTATTCTTTTTGAAGGAAAGTATCATGATTTGGAAATCAAATGTATACAATATAGTCCAAATGGTTAATAATTGTTAATTGGAGATGCCAAATCTATTTATAAAATTTATGATGTTAACAGAGATTATTAACCTATTAAGACTATTCAACATTCTATACAATCTTAAAATGTTTATGGATAATTCTCAAAAGACTCTGCCATCTTATCATTAATAGAAAATTCAGCTAATATTGAATTATGGGATACTTCATCATTATAATAAATTTTAAAGATTTAAACTAGATTCAATTTGAAGATATTTAAATGGGCAGAAAATAATGTAGAATTATTATGTGGAACTACAGATGGTAGAATTATTATATATGGAATTGAAAGAATTAATGAAACAATCACTGCATATTATCTTAGAGAATAGACTTTTATGCATAAATAATCATTAAATGATTTTGTAGTCTCACCTAATATGAAATATCTATTTTCTGTAGGTGCTGAATAATATTTAAAAGTTTGGGATTATGAATTTTAAATTAAAGGACCAGGATCTTGTTAAGTATTTATAGGTCACTCATCATAAATTAATTCTATTGATTGTGCTGATAATGGTAGTACAATAATTACTGCAGGTGGAGATGAAGGAATCTTTATTTGGAAATTCCTTGGATATACTGGTAAAAATGAAAGATTAATCAAAATGGAATAGGAATAATTAGTTCAATAATGTACTAAAATTGATATGTAACCAGATCAATTTGATGAACAAGAATAATAAGATGAATAAAATGAAAAATTAGATGATTACTATGATCTTTAAGAAAACAATGAAAATATTCATCCTAATAAGGAAGCTCATCTTCATACATTCTAATAAAGTTAATTAGTGGAAATGTTTAGTCTCGTCAGATAATTACCTTAAAAAGAAGAATAAGATGAAGATTAAGGATTAGCAAATAAAAATGTAAACACACCATTCAAACCTGATCACTTTAAACCATCAAGATTATAATAAGAATTTAAACCTATTACTTTTGAATTTGAAAGACAAATACTTAATAGAAAGCGATCTAGAAGTCAACTTAAAAAATAATAAAATAGATAATAAAATTCATCTACTTAATTACCTTTTAGATAATATATTGTACCTTAATTAAAGGGATAATCTTAATAACCTACTTTATAATGCAAATATATGATTGGCTATAATACAAAAACACATGATAACATTATTTGGTGTTAATCTTATGGTTGGTATGCTTATACATCATAAAATTATGTTATCTTTGAAAAACTACAATAAGAAAGAGAATAATTAATTTTGAGTTTTAATGCTATTGTTAGTGTTATTTATCTCGATAAAACTGAAAAGCATTTGATTGTTGGTCTAGCCCAAAAGGTATAGGATGCTGCTCCAATTTATGTTTACGAAATCTAAAATAATGCTAGTTAATTGAATTTTAAATAAATTGCTTAGCTTAATTTTCATACTTAAGGAGTTCATCAGATTCTGTTTACTGAAGATGAAAAATATCTTGTTTCAGTTGGAAATGGTAAAGAATGTACAGTTGTAATTTGGGATTTCACCGCTAAAAAATTGATTACATCATCATATACTTTAGATAGAATAAATGATATTAAAATTTCAAAATATACATTTTCTAAAGAACGAATCTTTGAATTTGCTACTGTTGGTAGAGATCAAATATATTTATGGGCCTTCACCAAAGATCATAAATTAGAATATTATGATGTCTTCTTACCTAAAAATATTAATACTAATGAACTTGAAGAAATTACTACTTTTGATTATGTAGTTTATGAAGGGAATAAAAATAAATAGACATCGTAATCTTTGAGTTTATCTCAGAGAGTATCTTTTGATAATAGTTAATAATCATAAACTGTAAAAACAGAAGAAATTCTTTTGGAAGAAGGATCTAAGGATTAGCTGTCTTTTCCTTAATTATAATAAGAATTAACATAGGAATCAATGAAATAATAATAATTATAATCTCAATAAAACAAAAGTTAAACCATTTAATTACTTATATTAGGATTGAAAACAGGAGATATAGTAATTCTAAAATATGGAGAATTTAAGCCTATTTATAGAAAATAAATAACGAATGCAGAAATCACTTATCTTAAAGTAAGTTAAGCTGCAGGAAAGATTATTTTAGGTAGTACTGAGAATTCATTTTTTGTTATGGATATTAAATCTAATTTAAATTTACAATCATTTTTAGATTCAGGATTTGCTTTTTAAAGAATCTAATTACCTGGAATGGTATCATCATATGTATTAGATCCCTTTTATACTTAAGGTATTTTTGGATTAAGTAATGGAAATATATATTTAATATCATTTACAACAAAATAATATTTTTTATTAAATGCTACAAATAGTGATTAAAGTGAAATAGAAATTAAGTAATGTAAATTAGTAGAAGATAATATTTTGGTAACAACCTTTAATTAAGGTATAGTAAAATTGTGGAGAATGGACACAGCTGAATTATTGGTTGAATATTAATGGGAGAAGGAAATAGTTTAATTTTTCTATGATGCTTAAATTAAGCAGATAGTATTTATTCAGGAATTTGGTTAAATTAAGACGATCAATATTGATAGATTGGATGTCTATGATTAATACTATCATATAGGTAAAGGAGGACCAGATAAGATTATATCCTGTGTATTTGGAATCTTTGACTCAATTCCAGGAAAATTTGTTTTAGATGAGAGTGGTTAACTCTTCTTTTTAGAACATCTATATAAGAATCAGGAATATATTATAAGATATATAAAAGCTTTAGAATTGCCAAATGTTATTTAATTAGTAGAACAATGTGAAAAAAGAGTGATCTTTGCAATTGAATAAGATACTGGAGTTGTTTCAACTTTATAAGTTGATTATAATTCAACTAGATAATATCCTTTTGCATTTACATTATTTGATCAGATCAATTTCTTAGCAAATCCACATGGAAATTTGGATAATGAATAATCTCAAAAAGATACTCAAACACTTTATTCATCAGTTGATGCTCAAACTTAAATTATACCTGCTTAAGGATTTGACAATGTATATTTTGCAATTCTCAATACCTTATAATATTTATATGGAAGAAATTATAATAAGAAATAAATTATTTTACTTGTTAATTTGAATGATTTCCCACTTTATTTATCATTAGATAATAATCTCAAAGTTTATATTGTTATGCAAAGTATTTAAATTAATTTAATTAGATGGCTCCCTTGAAGTAGTTTAACCTAATGAAAGTGTCAATTAAAATTAATTACATATTACTTAATTAAATAGTTAAATTGATCATATTATATGTCAGAAAAGAAAATCAAATTTTGTTATCACCAGCAAAACTATCATGAATTTTTATTAATACATCTGAATTGTTAAAATATTATTTTATTTATTATGCAAACACACAAATTCTAAAATTAATAATTAACATTGTTAGACTTAGTTTTAAAGAATGAAGATGATTAATATAGAATCAAATCATAATCAAATTCAAGTAGATTCGAACAAGAAGACGTCTAACATTCATAATATAATTAATTAGGTATCTCTTTATATTATGATGCAAATATTACCGGTAATGAATAATTTGTTAGTAATAAATTGTTTCGTTCTATTCTTAAAAATATTGAAGATAAACTCTTAGAACTTGAAACTAGAATGGATAACAAAGATAATTTTAATAAATATACATTTCATATAGACCAATTCAAAAATTAATAAAATCGCAATCCATTTCTTAAAGAAGACAACTTTTCATAAGATTATAAACGTTAAGACAGTTAAATTTCAGAAATGATTGATGATCAATCTGTTAGAGATACTGGACTTAAATTACATAAACCAAGCAGATCAAGATCAACTTGCACTAATAATTATGATGAATAATTATCCTCTTCCAATAATAATGCTTCCAATCTAAGATAAAGAAAAAATAAAATCACTGAAGAAAGTACATTCTCTAAATTAAATCTATTTGAGAAGAAACTTATGTAATTTTAAGATTAATTTTAAAAATTACTCTAAAAAGAAGAAATCTCTTTTAAAAAACTAGAGTAATAAGTTTAATCTGCTTTAAAAGAAGCTGAAACAAGATTATTTTAAAATTCTAAATCTATGGATAAATATTCTGAAAGTCTTAACAATTATAGTGAATACTATAAAGAATTTCTAAATAAATTTTAATAACTTACTGCTTAAATAAAGTATTAATCTAATTTATCATAGCAATCACTAATAAGAAATAAATAGACTGTCAGATGAATCAAAAATACCCTTCATTTAATTAGAATCCACAATAGCTGCAATGAATAAACTCTAAAATATGCACAATGATTAAATACTATCAATTAAAGAGTCTTATACTTTTTTAGAAGCAGATGTACTTACTATAATGAAGAATTACAAAGACTTAATTCTGGATAAATAAAATAAAAGTATAAGATGAAATCTTTGTACTTATAATGATTACTTTAATATAATTTAAGATAGGTATTAAAATATATAATTTAAAAAAGTAAATCATTTTATTTCTTTTGGATTTTGTAATGGTAATTCAGAATGTACCTTTTTTGATGTCATCTATTCCATCATTTATAAAAATTATTATTGTTTTTTTTATTGTAATTCTAAAGCAAGATTTAATGATTATAGAGTCATTCTGATTCCATTATCATTTACTTTCCCCTGTTCTCTATCTAAAATGAACCAAGTAAACTAAATTTTACATATTTCATTACATTAGCAATATATTCAAACAAATTATAAGTGATTATTATAATAATTCCAATTAAAATAAGACAAGCAAGAATAACTCCAGCAATATATTCTACATGATATCTAAATTCCATTCTATTTAAAATAGATAATATGATCAAAGTTGTTATTAGTATCAACATTATCAATATTATTGATAAATAAATTAAAACCTTTCTATGTTTAAGTGGATCTTTCAATGCATTTATGAAATTAATATCTTTGTAAGATTTTATTATAAAATTAAAATGACACTTCTCACATTACAATGGTTTAGTTATTTTTTACATTTAATTGTCTATAAACTTTTCACAAAATTCTCTCTATTCACATTATTAATGAATATGTTATTTTGATTTACATAGACAAGGTCTGATAAAATTGCAATATTAATCAGCTTGACCACAAATTCCACAATATTTCTCCTCTTGAATTTATTCTTTAATTGATGATGAACTCTGTGTTCTACTCTGTGTTCTGGGATTTATTTTGTTGGATATTGACACTCTTGAAGAATTATTTTACCTGCATTACTTTTATGCTGAAGATTAATTGAATGAATCATCTTGACTTACAAATGTAAATTAATTTTCAAAATCTTTTTAGTTTTATTTAGCCTTAAGTGGTGAAAAGTTGCTTAAACAACTTGTATTTCTTGTTGAATCTTAATTGTTCCTATCAGTATTTTCCGAAAATACTCCTTCTACCAATTAATGTATCTTCTTATTTTTTCTAGGATAATTAATATAATATATACTCTTAAATTTTTGATATTGTAGATTCTAAATGACTATTATTTGTAAGTACTAAATCTGAATTCATAGTGTTTATGTTACTATTAATTCTAAAGCTTAAAATCTTTGGACTTGTTTCGGTTTCCATGTTCCTTTATGATTGTGAATTTATTTATTTTTTCCGCAAAATATAAAAGATTTATAAATAGGCAACTAACAATATACCAAATTTCACTCTGAAATTAAACAACAAACATTATAAATTTAATTATCATAAATAAATTAATAAATAAATGCAATTTAATAATAAACAAAAATAAGAGTATTACGATAAATACAATTCTTTTCGTAATCATCCTGCCTTTAGCTAATTGCCTAACAATATTCTCAAAATTATAATTGATTCTGTTAATGTCTTATAATTTATTAAAAATTAGAGTGTCATTATTGAAAATGAAATGATGACAACTTTATTCATTGTAAAAAGTGGTGAATTTAAAGTAAATAAATAAATTAATACATAGAGATGAGTAAAAAAATATTGTGCTAAAATCCAGTGTTTTCTTATTTAAAGAAATGGAAATAATTTGAGATTTGTTTGATAGAAAAAGGCGAAACTATTGGTATAGAACATCTAGATATAGAACCAAAAGGATATTATAAATATTCAGTTACTTGCAATTCATACTAAGGATAATTGTATTCAGTAAAATTAGATTAAATTTCTTAAATTTTAAAAGATCATCACATTAATATGTCGGTAGAGAATATATTTTAATATCAATAATAATTGAACAAGAACAATTTATACAACTATCGAGAATAATAAATAAATCATCTTTATAATAATATCACTCAATCTCTTAAACACAGAGAGGTTAGAACATATTCTAATGATAACAATTAAAATTAAAGCAACAATTTTAGATAGTAAAATCATTCTATAAGTTATGATGTTTCTTATTGTGATAAAATACAATCATTGATAAATTATTAAAAATAAATTATCAATAATCCAAGAAAAATTATTAAGACAGAAGTTTTAGAAGATGACAATTACATTAATCAATCTGTAAACAATCACATCTAAGCATTGAAACCATATATTAATAACTTTGAATCAGGGAAAAATCTTACTAAACGAACTTAGATATTCTCTTAAGATCGTATAGTAGAATTAAATCAAAATGAAAAGCTTTTTAAATTGAAAGTCCTTTTCAAATTAGGATTTAGACCAAAGAAAAAAGTATAAATAAAGCTTCATTAAATTCATAGCTAACATTTATCCAAAATTTTTCCCTTTCATCCTAAATGATTAATTAATAATAAGCTTCTTTTTAAAATATTAATTTTTAATTATTTACTAATGTCAAAATAATAGCAATAGTAACTCTCGTATATATGCAAAGATTCATAAAATCAAAAAAGTCAAGGTTAAACATATCGACGAGTAATTAAAATTGATCTTATAATTAGACCAATAATAATCAAAACTTTGATGATAAAAATGGTTAATATTAAAAAAAATAAAATAAATACAATAGAAGAAACAATTCATAAGAAAAATAATAAAACACAACATCTTAACCTGTTATAAGTAATTATAAAAATAATTTTATTCAGCAAGAGCTCAAATTAATCAACCATTAAATAAAATTTATGATTCTTAGACATTAATATCTGCATATTAAGAATTACTTGAACCTCCAAAAGAAATAGAAGAATTTATAGAAAAACATTCTCATCTTTTTACAAAAGTTTCTTAAAAACCTTTAATTTCAACTTAAACATTATTTAACATTAGTGATGAAGATGAGCCTTAATGGATGCAATCAAATGATAATTTTTAGATTATAGATATTGAAAATGAAATTGAAAAAAAGAGAATAGAATATTAAAAATAACATGGTACATTTGAGAAAAAATAAGAGGAAAAATCAAAAAAACAAAATGAAATAAATTAGGAAGAAATATCAGAACTTTAATAAGCAAAAGAGAAATATAGATAATTAAGAGAGAAAGAGGAAGAATAATTATAAGTTGCTAATGAAACAAAAGCAAAATTATAATAATTATTTAATTTTTCCGAACAAGAACAACCAAAGCTCGAGGATGTTTCAATCAATACAAAAGTATTATCAGTAGAAGAGGTTGAAAAATAAGTATTAGAAACTTCTAATAATAAAATAAAAAATACCATCAAAATTGAATAGCCTAAAATAGAAAATTTTTTTAGTAACATAAATAAAAATGAAACAGATGACTTTTTTGACTAATTAGAAGAAATGGGAATTCATATTTAAAGATAATCTTAAGTACCATCATAATAGCATACTGTAAAAATTTCAAGAGAAAAAATTAAAACCACTCCATTTTCATTATAAGCTTAATTACATTCAAGATCTCCTAAAGAATCTTTATGGTTTTATGTTGATAATTTTGGAAAAGTTAATATTATAAATATATTTAGATCTAAGGTGGATTTACTACAGAAAATATGGATTAATGGTTTGAACACAAATATTTAAAAGCTAAATTAAATATATCTTGGGAAGTGCCTGGCAATTGGATTACATTAGAGTAATATTTAATTAATTTGGATTAAATTGAAAAAAAATTATTAGATCCAAAAAGTGCTATGGATCCATTAACACTAAAAACTAACATTAATAACATTTAATTAAATAATTTATAGCAATTATAATAAATGAATGCATTTAATGTAAATAGCTATTAAAATTAATAAATGAATTAATATTAATATTAATAAATGAGCAATAGTTAATTTTAATAGTATTAACACTAATAAGTAAACAACTAACAAAATAATGCGAGTAAAAAAAAAAACTATAATAATAATGGGAAAGCCTAACAATATAATAAATAATATTATCAAAAAAATAATTAATAATTATATTGATTTAAATTTGAGAATTATATTATAAATTATTGATAATAATTATATGATATTTCACTTAATAAAGAATTGTTTCTAAATTATAAATTTTTAATATATACCTTTTATCCTGAAAAATTGTTATTAAGGTAGGATTCTTAAATTTTAGTTGGACTTTCAAACCTTTTATGTAAATACAAAATTTTACTTCAAATAACTATTTGATAAAGTAATATCTATCTTGGATTATAGTAAACTGATATTACTAGTTTCTTTTCTAATTTCATTATCAATACGAATCATCTCTTGTTAATATGGATCTAAAAATAATGGATCAGGGGTAAAAGTTGATTTTTAAAATTTAGATTGTGTTCCTTGAAATTTAAATTCAGATGATAAATTATTAAAGTTTTCTTATTCTCTAGCAATTTCTTTTTCATAATATTTAATCAATTATGATTCATCTCTTTTTTATAGATAGATATTTTGAATATTTAATTTTTCACATAATTTTTTAATTTTAGTTTCTTCTTCTCTAATTTACTAATGATAATAATTTAATAAAGGAGATTCAGACGATAAAGGCTTACTATCTATTAGTTAATTAGATTTCTGATCTTGTTATTATTCTGGTTTTTGATCTTTATTTTCTTGATTTTGTTATATTTTTTAATTTTAAGTTGGATTAAATGATTCTTAAAGTGCATCACTTTTTTGTAAATTTTCTTAAGAATAATTAATATCTTGAACTTCAATTTAATTTTATTCAGGTTATTCTATTTATTATTCTTAGGATTCTTTAATATCTTCATTTTATTAATCTTCTTCCTATGGAATTTATTGGTATATTTAATCAATTAAAATTTATAGATTATTTGGATTACCATCAATAATGATAAGAAACTTTTCTAAAATTTAATCATCAATTTCTTATTCCACAGATTGTAACCAAACTTTTAGGGATTCTAAGGTGATTAAATTTTCATTTTCAAAGATTTGTAATTCTCCATAATCATTAGGAACCTAAATTTATTAATATAGGCTAATTATAATGATTTAAAAACTACTTATAGTTTTATTGTAATTATTTAAAGAAATCAGTTAATGTAGCTTCAACTTCTTTTGGAAGAAGCATACTTTGTGGCATTTCATAGGATTTATGATTAAGGGCTTAATCTTTTACTTAATCATTAGTTTTTGGTAAAATTACTTATTGGAAGCTTTGAATAATTTTATAAAAAGTTACTCTTGTAATGTAATAATGTTATCTGCATCGGTATCTAAAACTCTAAAGAAGTAACCTAATTCTTCTTGTGTAAATTTAACATTATTGTCTTCTAGAAATTCAATAATTTATTCTTCTGTCATTGCATTTTTTCTTGGTTAATCAAGTCTTTTATAAACTCAGAATCACAATTAATATAGATACCAGTATTTAATTCAAACATTTCTAATTTTGCTAATTTAATCCTGATTTCTTCTAATTTATCTTCGCTCTCGACAGTGAGTTTGATGAATTCACAAAAATTCATAATAGAAAAATAAAATGAAAATAAAATTTATTAAGTCTTATAAATAATATATTTATAACTACATTTATATTGTTTTTATTGATTTAATTATATAATAAAAAAATTATTATTCTTATTAATTTCTGATTATGTAATAAGAGAATTAAATAGATGAAGAGATTTAAGATGAAGAAGAAGAAATAAGAGAGTAAAAGGAAGTGCATGAATTTGCAAGAGAAATAAAGGAGAAAGTAGAGGAAACTAATAAAGTAAACAAAGAATAATAAGATTAATTAAAAGTGAATATGAATTAAACAGTAGGTCCAATAAGAGTAAAATTTGATGTGTTAAGATGTTTTTTTGATAGAATGAGTAAAGTAAGAGGGAAAAAGAAAAGTGAGCTTTTAGATGTTTTAGCACAATTCTTTTTCAAACCTCCAAGAATACCTGAACATACATATATAATAATGAGAATGATAATTCCATTTTAAGATAGGGATAGAGGAGTATATAAGTTATAAGAGAAAAATCTGGCAAAACTATTTAGATAAGCTTTAGGATTATCAGATGATGATTATCATAGAATGGCAAATTATAAATAAGCAAGTATGTAACCATATGGTGCTCCTGTTGGTGATTTTCCTATGGTTGTACATAATGTTATAAAAGATTATTGTAGAAAAGATAGCATAATAACAATATCAGAAGTTGATTAATTATTAGATAATTTAGTAAAAGCATAAGATACAAAAGAATAAGAATTAGTCATAGTAGAATTAATAAAAGTATGTACTGCAGATGAAATCTTATGGATTATAAGAATAATTTTAAAAGATTTAAAGATTGGTTTAAAATATGAGAAACTTTTATAATTATTTCATAAAGATGCTCCAGAGTATTATAATGCAACATCATCATTGAAAGAAGTATGTAAAGAATTTGTTGATTAAAATCATACACTTAAAAATGTATTAAGAATATTTCATGCTATTAAACCAATGTTAGCAGCAAAGAAATCTCCTGAAGAAATTAGAAAATTAATTGAAGGTAAGGAATTATTAGTAGAAACTAAATTTGATGGAGAAAGAATTCAATGTCATTTTACACCTGAAGTTATTAGGTTTTTTACTAGAAATTCTAACGATTACACATATTTATATAAGGATAAATTAGGAGAAATTATTAGATAAAGTGTTTAAGCTTAATCTGCAATATTAGATGGAGAAATCATTGTTGTTAATAAAGAAACTGGTGATAATGTTAGATTTGGCTTAAATAAAACTGTTGCTCTTAGTAAAGATGTTAATGATGATGCTTTTGGTCTTTGTTATAAGATATTTGATATTCTATACTTAAAAACATATTAAGGATAAGAAGTTAATACAATGAGTGCTCCATTATCTACTCGTAGAAGTTTATTATAACGTATTATTGTACCAATACCTAATTAATTAGAAGTTGTTTAAGCAGCAACAATTAGATCTTTTGAAGAACTTATATAACAATTTGATATGGCTATTGAACGTAATTAAGAAGGTATTATTATTAAATAAATGGATTCTCAATATTTACCTAATGAAAGATCTACAAAATGGGTTAAAATGAAAGGGGATTATGTTGAAAATATGACTGATAATTGTGATTTATTAGTTATTGGTGGTTATTTTGGAACATAATCACATAGAGTAGAAACTTTTGATGAATTTGATAGAATTACTCATTTTCTTATGGGATTAGCTTAAAAAATAGATAAAAATTAACCAACAAATAGTGTAATATTACCATTTGTAAAAGTTGGAACAGGATTCACTGATAATGAATTATCTACTATAAGAAATAAATTAAGAAATCATTGGATTAAAAAATAAAAACCTAATTATATTCCTTAAAATTGGAATCCTGGAATTAATGATAGACCTGATGTTTATATGGGTAATCCAGCTCATTCAATTATATTTGAAGTTAAAGCTGCAGAAATCACTAAATCTAATACATTTCCTACTGATTATACACTTAGATTTCCAAGATGTTATAAAACTAGAATGGATAAAGATTGGTATGAAATGATGACCATGTAAGATTTATTAAGTATGATAAATGATTCTTAATATACTAAAAATCTCAAAAAAAAAAATGATAAAGAAGGAAATGATAAATAAACAGATGATGAAATTGAAAATGAAGATAGACCTATTAGAGAAGCTAAATAAAGAAAATAACCTTTAAAAAAAGGTGGAGCTCATTCTAAATAGATTACTATAATGTCAGAATATCAAGGATTAGATCCAAGAAATGTTACAAAAGAATCTAACTTATTTATTGGATGTGAATTTTATATAGTGAATTTAGAAGAAGATTATAATAAATAATATTTAGAATCTCTAATTCTAGCTTAAGGAGGAACTTGTATATAAAATTACATAGTAGAAAGTCTTACTCATGTTATAGCTTCTATTATAGATTTTAGAGTCAATTCTATTATTGAAAAGTATCCAACTA
Source organism: Paramecium sonneborni (assembly GCA_905182985.1). NCBI lineage: Eukaryota > Ciliophora > Oligohymenophorea > Peniculida > Parameciidae > Paramecium > Paramecium sonneborni. Next base: position 449,921 of record CAJJDN010000060.1, read on the forward strand.
CAATTATTCGACCTTAATGGGTGATTGAATGCGTAAGGAGATCATAATTAGTTAATATTGCACCTAGATTTATATTGTATGCTCCTTTAGTTATTATGAATGAATTTAATAAATTTTATGATAAGTTTGGAGATTCATATTATGAAATAATTGATGAATTGGCACTTAAAGATATTTGCGATAATATTAAAATAAATGAACCAGTTAATTAAGAAGATTTGTTAATGTTAGAGGAAGAATTGTTATTCTAATTACCAAAATTATGGATATTTCAGCATAAGACTTTCTATCCTTATTGTTTAAGTCATCAAATTTCTGAGATGGAATTAGAAACATTCAAATCTAGAGTGATTGCAAGAGGAGGAACTTTTGTAAATAATATTTATGATGAGAAATTGGATTTAATTATTTTATTTAAGGAATAGACCTTCATTTAGAACGAAAGGCTCAAATAATTTTTTAATGATAAACCCTATATTAGAACAACTACATATAGTCATATGATGCAATTAATTGAAGAGTAACAGTAAAAAATATTGCCATCATGATTTTTAATATTATTATTTTTTTTAATTATGGATATTCAATACAAATCTGCATTACCCTTTGTTTTGTTAGTTATCAATGTTGTCTTAGGTTCTTTATTTTTTGGATATGCAATTTCCTATCTAAATTCAGCTTCGAACTTTTACCCCATTTATTATCTCATAACTGACTATGACTCATCAACCTAAAATTTGCTTAAAGCTTTAGTTGGAGGTATCATAATCTAAAATATCTTATTTAGCTATTTTTACCTTATCAGCTGGAGGTGGAGCAATGTTTTCAGGCAATTTATTACAAATGTTTAGTTTAAGAAAGGCTTTTATGATTACTGACTTAATTGGAATTATTGGAGTATTACTAGAAATTATATCCAATATTTATACATTTTATATTGCCAGAATTCTGATAGGTTTTTGTGTAGGACTCAATTCTTCACTAATTCCATTATATATTAAAGAGTTTTCACCAAGTAGATTATCTGGATCGCTAGGGGCACTTAATTAACTAACTATTAATATCGGAATCTTAATAGGATTAATTTCTGCCTTGTAAGTTTTTTTATAATTACATAGTTTCTATTCATCTGATTTAAATGATGAAAAATCGAATGATAATGTTTTTAGATTATTCTTAGAAATTCCACTTATATTTTGTGTTATTAGAACTTTATTATTAGCATTGGTTTTTAAAAATGAACCACCTTCTTATTATGTTCAACAAAATGATTTGAGTTAGGTATGAAATTCAAATAATGTAGGCGAGATAAATTGTGGAACAATATTATTTATAAGATAAAGTGGATTAGATATTAGAGAAGATTAAATCAACAATAGAATAGAAAAGATTATAGAATGAAACATATAAAGATCTTTTTGTGAATTATAGTTAAAGAAAACGTTTATTGGTTGGTTGTGGACTTTAGCTTTTGTAGTAATTTTCAGGCATAAATGCAATCATGTTTTTTTCTAAAATTATATTTTCATCTGTAATAATAAAATATCAAAATTTAGATATTAAAAGATAATGAAACAAAAATCAATTGGGCAAATGTGTCAGTTGGTTTGATAAATATAATATTTAGCTTTATAGCAATTAGTTTACTTTAAAAATTTGGAAGACGAACTCTTTTATTATATGGAACAATAGTTTGCACAATATTTTTAGCAGTAGCTTTTGGTTTTTCTTTTGAAACAAATCCAAATACAACTGTAGAAATCTTAATTGTATTAGCAATTTTTGGATATCTTGGTGCATTTTAATTGTCATTAGGACCTGTTGCCTGGGTAATAAACTCCAATAAATAATATTTAGATTTATGATGCTGATATCTTATCTGAGAAAGGAATGTCTTTAGCAGTGCTATGTAACTGGATAAGTTGCACAATGATAGCATTTGCATTTGTAATTCTAGATATTGATAACAATAAAGATAGATTATCAATAGTATTTGGTTTCTTTACTGGATGTTGTGTTTTAGGTGTGTTTTTCATATTAAAGTTTGTTTAAGAAACAAAAGATAGATCATAATCAAATATCGACATCTTTTTTTCATTAACAAAAGTTAAAGAAGAAGGTTTGTTGGGTTGAACACATAATTATTTATAAATATTAAGTAAGATTTAACATTTTTCTATAACTAGAAAGAAAAGTTTAATATATAAATTTATTAAAAGAATATAAATATTTATTAAATTAAAAAATGGGGAATTGCGTTTCTAGTTAAGATGATATTAGAAATGCAAATAAAGTATCACCAGTATCATTGTAAAAATGTTTATAGATAAGAAAAGAACAATAAAACATTTTACTTGGAATCGTGATTCTCATGGTTTATTTGATTATGAAAATAAAAATGTTATAAAAGGATAAATTAAAACAAATACATAATTAAGTATTAAAAACAATTTAAATTAGTGAGATTAATTCGTTAAAAAGAAAATATAAAAATAATTTAAACAAAAGAAGAGTTATAAGTAGGAATATAATTTATTAATAGTAATTCTAAAATTAACCAGATGTCATAGAATTACTAAAATTGACTCGTTAATTTTCAAAATATTAAGTGGAATCAAGTTTGAAAACTTAAAAGACAGAAGATTAAGAAGGATTGAATGACAACTGTCCATGGATAGTAGTTAAATCTACAAAAAGCCAATTAACTGACGGATAAGTAAAAGGCTTGATAATTAATGAAGGGATATGATTTAAAAGAAGGAGATTATGTGAAATTAGGTAGAGTGAGATTTAGAATAAGAGAAATTAAATGTTCTGTTGATAATAGTAATTTAAATAAAGGAAACACTGAACCAGAATTGTAAAAATATGTATCTGAGAAATGTTTGAATACAATGAACATAAATACATAGGAAGAAGATGATAAAAGAAGTTAATCAGACGAGCCTTGTTGTAGAATATGTTATAATGATTCTTAAACAAATAAAGACAATCCTTTGATTGATTGTTGTAAATGTTAGGGATCTGTAAAATATATCCATATATAATGTTTATAAACTTGGTTAGCAAATAAATTATCACCTAAAACAACTAAGTTTTCAGTTTCATTTTAATGGAGATAATTTGATTGTGAAGTATGTAAAGCCATAATTCCTAGTAATTATAATAATATTAGATAAATAGGTAGAATAAGATATTAGGATAGAATATTTGAGACTATAATAATACCAAAACCAGATGCTCCTTATATAACATTAGAAATATTAAGTAGGGAAAGAAATAAGAGTAAAGGAACACATATTATCAGTTTTGCATAAAAATAATATATAAAATTAGGTAGAGGTCATGATTCTGATGTAAGAATTACGGATATATCAGTTTCTAGATGTCATGCATTAATTAAATTTATGAATTGTAATATTATAATTAAAATAATAATAGCTGGATTTGTTATTGAAGATTAATAATCGAAATTTGGAACTTTAGTATTATTAAAGAATCCAGCTTAAATGTCAGTTGATATGAATAATAATATGGCTATACAAGTAGGAAGAAGTGTTGTTAGTTTTTAAGTTTCAAAAGATTGGAATGTATAATCATCTTGTATGTATTCTAGATTATCTCTTCAATAAATAGGGGAGTTGTATCAGAAGATTAAATGTTATAAGATGATACTGATTTAATTGGAAATGCTGTTGGTGATGAAGATTAAGCATAAATTGAATAAGAATTACAAAATTTTGAAGAACATACACCATGATCTTTTTGTTAAATTATGTTTTAACTTTTGTGTTTGCTCAAATAATAATTGTTCAAGGTTGATTCTATTTTTATAGTTGTTTTTCTTTCTCTTATTCTTCTTTTAAGTGATTTACCATAAAATCAACTATTCCTTTAGCATCTCTAGTTCCATGATAATGAAATATTCTATCATGATAAAAAATTCTTAAAGTAGGATAACCTCTAACTTCAAATTTTACGCATAAAACAGATTCTTTTGTACAATCTACTTTGGCTAAAGTTATTTTGCTTCTTTATTCTTTTAAGGTTCCAGCTGCTTCAGCAAATTATGGCTCTAATCTTTAACTAAATTTACTTGATAATTTACCAATGTGGACACCATGGAGCATAAAAATCTACTAATAAAACTTCAAATCTCATTAATGCTGCATCAAAATTGTATATATTTAATACAACAACATCATTTTCTCTTTTAAACATCACTTAATGATTTAAATGATGTTATTTTAGTTTACCACTTGCCAAAATAAGATTAACCAATAGTACTAAAATCATTTAAAACGAATTAATTTGTTAATATAAATATTTATAATTTATTAGACTTTATATATATATAAAACATCCTAATTATCAATTCTGGATTTTCAAATTTTTAATATTAATTCATAAATTCATTAAGAAACCAGTTAAATTTATCAAATAATTAATAATAATTCCTCATTAGAGGCTAAGAAAGAAAATATATTTAAATATTTAGGAGCGTTATTTTTAATTAGTCAAAATAAAAAACAATAATATTACGAGAAATTTTAAAAAGTATAAACTAGTAGAAAAAAACAGATCAATCTAATCCAAAGCCAATTAAATAAGAAAATTGAAAAAAAGACAAAAGTAAAATCATATAGAAATATTAATTTTTTTTTATAGTAAAGTATTTGTTTGTTGAACGATAANATTTGGAACTTTAGTATTATTAAAGAATCCAGCTTAAATGTCAGTTGATATGAATAATAATATGGCTATACAAGTAGGAAGAAGTGTTGTTAGTTTTTAAGTTTCAAAAGATTGGAATGTATAATCATCTTGTATGTATTCTAGATTATCTCTTCAATAAATAGGGGAGTTGTATCAGAAGATTAAATGTTATAAGATGATACTGATTTAATTGGAAATGCTGTTGGTGATGAAGATTAAGCATAAATTGAATAAGAATTACAAAATTTTGAAGAACATACACCATGATCTTTTTGTTAAATTATGTTTTAACTTTTGTGTTTGCTCAAATAATAATTGTTCAAGGTTGATTCTATTTTTATAGTTGTTTTTCTTTCTCTTATTCTTCTTTTAAGTGATTTACCATAAAATCAACTATTCCTTTAGCATCTCTAGTTCCATGATAATGAAATATTCTATCATGATAAAAAATTCTTAAAGTAGGATAACCTCTAACTTCAAATTTTACGCATAAAACAGATTCTTTTGTACAATCTACTTTGGCTAAAGTTATTTTGCTTCTTTATTCTTTTAAGGTTCCAGCTGCTTCAGCAAATTATGGCTCTAATCTTTAACTAAATTTACTTGATAATTTACCAATGTGGACACCATGGAGCATAAAAATCTACTAATAAAACTTCAAATCTCATTAATGCTGCATCAAAATTGTATATATTTAATACAACAACATCATTTTCTCTTTTAAACATCACTTAATGATTTAAATGATGTTATTTTAGTTTACCACTTGCCAAAATAAGATTAACCAATAGTACTAAAATCATTTAAAACGAATTAATTTGTTAATATAAATATTTATAATTTATTAGACTTTATATATATATAAAACATCCTAATTATCAATTCTGGATTTTCAAATTTTTAATATTAATTCATAAATTCATTAAGAAACCAGTTAAATTTATCAAATAATTAATAATAATTCCTCATTAGAGGCTAAGAAAGAAAATATATTTAAATATTTAGGAGCGTTATTTTTAATTAGTCAAAATAAAAAACAATAATATTACGAGAAATTTTAAAAAGTATAAACTAGTAGAAAAAAACAGATCAATCTAATCCAAAGCCAATTAAATAAGAAAATTGAAAAAAAGACAAAAGTAAAATCATATAGAAATATTAATTTTTTTTTATAGTAAAGTATTTGTTTGTTGAACGATAAATTAAGTAAAATTTTATATGAAAAAATGGCAATAAAATTTTATTTTCCAATACTAAGAAGTTGATATAGAAAAGAGAGGATTGCAAAGAAACATAGTAATGTCAATAAATTTCTATTTAAAATTATTGATTAAAATAATTTGAGATTAATTAGTTAAAAGTTCTTAGTAAAGAAAACAAACTAAAATTTTGATAACAGCCAGATTTCTAATTATTGTAAGAAGGATTGTAAAATAAATAAATGTATCCAAAAACAAAATAATGATTTTAATTGTTTTAGGCACTGTCACATATAAGTAATTAATATATACAGAAAAAAATGTATAGCATTCAAATCTCAAATTTTATATATTAACGTTTAAACTTTGAGATTTACAGAAACTTCAAGAAAGTGAATTCTTGTAGCCAGGATTGATTTACATTATAAAATTCTAAATGTACAAATAAGATTGCAACATTTTATGAATAATAACAATTTTAAGACTAAAGACTTAGAAAAGCTTTAAAATATTTAATAAAGCAGCAAGTTTACCAGGTTCTCAAGTTGAGTACTATTTTTAGTAATACTGTCAAAAATGTCGGAAATTTAAGATGATTATCTTTATGTACATAATTAGTACATAAAAATAAACATTTTAATTGTCATATATTTATATTTAATCTAAAAATTATTTAATTTTGATGACCGATAAAAGAATAGACAAATATATTTTTAATGTAAAGGATAGAATTGGATAAGGATCTTATGCTGAGGTTTTTAAAGGAACAAATGAGAAAACTGGAGAAAAAGTAGCAATCAAAATGTTAAGTAAATCTGTAATAAATGCGTAATTTTATCTATTTATGTATTTAGAGATGATTATCTCAGAGATGGATTGATTTAGGAAATAAAAATTATGCAAAAATTAAAAAGTCCCAATATCGTCTAATTACTAGATGTAATGGAAACAAACAATAATTATTATATTGTTTAAGAATACTGTGATGGAGGAGATTTTGATGAGTATGATTATGTTATTTTACTTTAAGACTTCTTAAAAAAAAGAAGTTACTTCCAGAAAAAGACGCAATCAAATTCTTAATTGATGTATTAAATGGATTTACACAATTAATAAAAAATGGTATAATTCATAGAGATTTGAAACCTGCAAATATTTTAATAGACAAACAAGTAAGTTAATTAATTTATGAAGACTTACAAATTAGCAGATTTTGGATTTGCAAAATGTGTAGATAATTTTAAAAANCTAAGAAGTTGATATAGAAAAGAGAGGATTGCAAAGAAACATAGTAATGTCAATAAATTTCTATTTAAAATTATTGATTAAAATAATTTGAGATTAATTAGTTAAAAGTTCTTAGTAAAGAAAACAAACTAAAATTTTGATAACAGCCAGATTTCTAATTATTGTAAGAAGGATTGTAAAATAAATAAATGTATCCAAAAACAAAATAATGATTTTAATTGTTTTAGGCACTGTCACATATAAGTAATTAATATATACAGAAAAAAATGTATAGCATTCAAATCTCAAATTTTATATATTAACGTTTAAACTTTGAGATTTACAGAAACTTCAAGAAAGTGAATTCTTGTAGCCAGGATTGATTTACATTATAAAATTCTAAATGTACAAATAAGATTGCAACATTTTATGAATAATAACAATTTTAAGACTAAAGACTTAGAAAAGCTTTAAAATATTTAATAAAGCAGCAAGTTTACCAGGTTCTCAAGTTGAGTACTATTTTTAGTAATACTGTCAAAAATGTCGGAAATTTAAGATGATTATCTTTATGTACATAATTAGTACATAAAAATAAACATTTTAATTGTCATATATTTATATTTAATCTAAAAATTATTTAATTTTGATGACCGATAAAAGAATAGACAAATATATTTTTAATGTAAAGGATAGAATTGGATAAGGATCTTATGCTGAGGTTTTTAAAGGAACAAATGAGAAAACTGGAGAAAAAGTAGCAATCAAAATGTTAAGTAAATCTGTAATAAATGCGTAATTTTATCTATTTATGTATTTAGAGATGATTATCTCAGAGATGGATTGATTTAGGAAATAAAAATTATGCAAAAATTAAAAAGTCCCAATATCGTCTAATTACTAGATGTAATGGAAACAAACAATAATTATTATATTGTTTAAGAATACTGTGATGGAGGAGATTTTGATGAGTATGATTATGTTATTTTACTTTAAGACTTCTTAAAAAAAAGAAGTTACTTCCAGAAAAAGACGCAATCAAATTCTTAATTGATGTATTAAATGGATTTACACAATTAATAAAAAATGGTATAATTCATAGAGATTTGAAACCTGCAAATATTTTAATAGACAAACAAGTAAGTTAATTAATTTATGAAGACTTACAAATTAGCAGATTTTGGATTTGCAAAATGTGTAGATAATTTTAAAAAAACAATGATGGCTTCAATGGTTGGTACTCCTTTATATATGAGTCCTTAAATCTTGGATCATAAAAGATACAATTCTAAAACTGATGTTTGGAGTATAGGTTTTATATTCTATGAAGCATTATTTGGCAAAAGTACATATATATATTTAATTATCCACTTAATTAGCACCATGGACAGCTAGATCCCCAGCAGAATTATTAAAAAATATTAGAACCTAGCCTTTGAAATTTCCTACTGATAAAAATTAAGTCTCATAAGAAACCTAAGATTTAATTATTGGATGTCTCTAAGCTGATGAAAATAAAAGATTATCTTGGGAAGAAATATATAAACATCCAGCTATTAGTCAATATTTTACAGTAATTAATTTAGTTTATAATCTTAGGATTTCATTAAAGGAAATAGTAAATTAGAAGATAAAGCTTAATATTTAATTAATGACATTAGATAAATGATTTGTAAAGAGAAAATTGATATTTATAAATTATTTGCAGATTTAGACATGTCAAAAGATAAGGCTTTAGATGTTAATGAATTAGGCAAATTTCTATAAAAAGTAGATAAAGATATCACAAGAGAAGAAATTGAGTATATATTTAATAAATTTGATGATGATGGGAATAATTAGATTGAATTTGAGGAATTTAAAAAATGGTTAGAAGATAATTAAGTAATTAAAAATGATGCATAAATAGATTGTTACAAATGCTAATCCTTAGTAATAATAAAGAGGAGGTGGTTCTCATAAAAAATTGTCTATTTTACCTCATTAATTAAAAACTCAAAGTTCTATAGAAGAAAGAGCTAATTATGTAATAGAGAAATTAAAATTATCTATCTAAAAATATAAAATCAATTTGTTAGATTTATTTAAAAAAGTGATCATTTATATTAATAAATTTAGTTTGATAAATCATCAGATTAAAGATTAGATAAAGGTGAAATGGGTTTACTGCTTAAAAGAATTGAACCAAACATTTCATAAGAAGAAATAACAGCATGTTTTGAATTTTTTGATGAAAATGGTGATGGAGAAATCACATTCTAAGAATTTTAGACAAGTTTAAGTGAAGAAGTAGGAAAAAAGAGATAAAGTATAGATCACCATGAATGAAATATTTGCATTATCATATAGTAATTATTAAAATTAAATGAGTTTTGATTAAATATTGTTATCTCGACCACTTTATAGTCCAAATAACAAATATCAGGCTCTCACTGTTCATTCACATAATCCAACACCTTTTAGTATTACTACATAGGTTTCTCCTATTGAATCTCCAAGAATAGGAGATATTTCATCAATTCCTAAGAGTTCAGAAAGAGGATAATTGTATGAGAAATTAAAAGCAAATGTGAAAAATTAAGATGTTATAAAGTCTGTTTAAAATGATATTAAAGGTTAGAAGGTTAGAGATGCTTATAATTTATTATCTGATTTTAATGATAAAAAATAGATAATTTAATCTTTAAAATCATTATCGACTGCTGAAGAACGGTAATTTTATATAAATTGATTAAAATCTAGAATTCTTTTAATTGATAAAATTTTGGAGAGAAAAGAAGAAATGTAAATAGCAACTTTAAGATTAAAAGCAAAAAAATTAGAACCAATTTTTAATGTAATTAGAAGAAAATTAAAACTGAAACAAAGATTAAATTCATCTGCTGATAAAATGAAGAAATAATCAATAATTGGATATAAACCAATAGATCCTCCTAGTGAAATACCAAATTCAACGTAACATTATGCAATTATAGATGAATAACATTAAATATAGGATGAAAATACAAGAAAAGAATTAGTTATGGAAAAGATATAAGCTAAATATGCAGCCACTGTTGCTTTCTCTTGGTTAACTAATAGAAATGAAAAATAAGGTATGTATAATTATTTTAATCTAATTTGAGAATCTATAATCAATAATTTATCTCCAGAAACTATCAAAAGAAATAATAGAAGAAACACTACTTTAAAATAAAGTCATAAAGGAATAACTGGTTTAAAATAGATGATTACTAAAAAAGTGAGTGAAAATTCTGATGAAATGATTAGACTAGGACAATTAAAAATGTTAGAAAATCAATAAAAATTCTATAAATCAAAGGAAATAATAGCAAAATCAAAACCTAAGATAGACACTGGTAGAGTAAAGAGTGTATAAGTTAATAGATCATTAAGAAAAAAATAGACTTTAGATTTCTTTACTAATGAAAGAAAAGAAAATTCAGAGTTAACACAAAAAATTGCAAATGAAAAAAGTAATTTCATGTTTAGGAGAAGGTTAATTGTTAATGATTGAGTTTCATTATTTTATATTCTTTTTACTTTAAATTAATTTTCTTTTTCTATAAGGCTTTTGAATTTCCTTAAATTCAAACTCTCTGATTGATAATTTTGGTAGCAATTAAATTGTTTCTTATTTATTCTTAGTATTTTTAGAATTATGAGGTTAATCATTTAATTTTGTAGTGTTCTAGATATTAGTACTATAAGATCTTAATCTATGATTCACAATTAAGGGTATTTTGTTGGAGGAATTTTCCCTACAATTTGATGGTTTATTTGAATGTTGAATATTGAGTTCTTCTTCTAATATTTTAATAAATCGTTAAATAAACTCAGCTTCATATCTAGTATATTCTACTTTAGGTGCTAAAATAAATGATTTGATTAATTGCATAATAAAATAAATATTATTTTTTGTTAAAAAATATTTAGAATACATATCATAAAGCTTCAGAATCACCATCATTATCTTTGGAATCAATAACTCCTGATAATTATCTTTCAACTAATTATCTATATATTCCATCAGGATTATTTAATAATTCCTAATGAGTTCCCTATTCTGCAACAATACCATTTTGCAATACAATAATTCTGTTACAATTAACTATAGTACTTAATCTATGAGCAATAACTAAAACAGTGATGTTTTTGTTTCCTTTTTGAATTAATTCATCAATAGCAGATTAAACTTGGAATTCACTTTCAGCATCTAAAGCAGAAGTAGCTTCATCAAAGATTAATATTTTAGGTCTTTTTAATAAAGCTCTTGCAATAACAATTCTTTATTTCTATCCACCACTTAATGTATAACCATGTTCTCCAACAAAAGTATCGAATCCATGAGGAAAGTTGAATTTATCAGATACAAATTACCAAACTCCTGCTGCTTTAGTAGCCCATTCAAAATCATCTGTTGTATGATTTTCAGTTCCATATGTAATATTGGATTCAATAGTTCCTTCAAATAAAACAGGATCTTAAGAAACTAATCCTATTGCCTTTCTCAAAGCTTTGAGTTTGAATTATTTAATATTAATTTCATCAAAATAAATAGAACCTGATTATGGATCATAAAATCTTTCTAATAAATGCATAATTGTTGATTTGCCACTACCACTAGGTCCAACAAATGCAACATATTCTCCTTTATTAATTTTAAGTGTTATTCCTTTTAATACTTAAACTTATGAATTGGGATATTAGAATACAACTTTTTTAAATTAAATTTCTCCTGTTGGTGTTATATGATCTATTGAATCAGTAGCTTCTTTTACATGAGATTCCCATTTCAACATTTCGAGAACACCTTCAAAAGCTCCAGTTGCACTCACAATTTTAGCAAATGATTCACTTATATTAGAACTAGATCTAGATAGTTATATAGAGTATAAAATTATGGTAGTTAAATCCCTAATTATTTATATCATATATTATACCCAGCTGATAATTCTCCTGAATTATTCATTGCCAATTTACCTCCAAACCATAATACTATTAATGATCCTAATTATGTAAATAAAGCACTAGCAGCTTAATAACATCCATTATTTATTCCTCTTTTTTAAGCCAATTTAATGTTTAAATCTAATTATTTATGAAATTTCTTAATTTCAAATTATTCAGTGCAAAAACTCTTAACTGTTACTACTCCTGAAACTATCTCATCTGCTAAAGCTGTTAGTTTTGCTTAATATTCTTAACCTAATTTTTCAAATCTCTTTCCAAGTCTTGTATGGATTGTTGTTATAACTGTATATAATGGCATTGGTGCTAATATTGCTAATGTGACTTTCCAAGACAAAGCAAATAATACTATTATATTGAATATTGTTAGACAACAATTTCTTATAAGTAGAATGATATTTCCACTCACAGCTGATTTTGCTGATTATAAATCATTTGTCATTCTTGATATTATTTCACCATTCCTATATGTATTAAAAAATGTTAAATCAAAAGATAAAAAAGATTTCAGAACATCTTCTCTCATATCATTATATATCTATTCTTACCAAATCTAATTGGCAAATGCTCTAAATAATGATAAAATTGTATAAATTGCTAAAACAATTAAAAATTATTTAGATAATTTGGTATGCAATTCTTCATCAATAAATGAAGTATTATCAGCATCTACTCTTGAGTTATGAGAATCTTAAACCTAGTTAGTGATTGCATCAATCAATCTACCAAGTATCCAAGGTAATAACATTTATGCTACAGCTGATAATACTATCAATACATTCACTAATATAGTTAATTTTAAATGTTATAATGGATAGTGTAATAAGAATCTATAAGTATTCCAATTAAATGGTAATGCTTAATATTTCACTTTTTTTTTTTTGGATTTATTTTTCTTCATTTTGTTTTTCTTTTTCCCACTTTGAATATTCAATGGAGATAGCTCAAAATTTGTCATCCCATTTAAACCATCAATATTCTCTTATGTAGGTACTTCATCTAAAATATCACTCTTTCTTATCTCTGTCTATTAATAAACTTAAATTTCTAATCTAATAGAAATTATCTTACATTATTTATTATCTTCTTATTTTATTATTTAAGTTGGTAATCTTTCTTCTTCATCCTCACTTCCTGATAAAAACACTTTTTTTTTTTATATTTTATTCATTTCTATTTAATTTCTATCTTCCTCCTTCATTGTAAAATAATAATCATTTTAACTTCCCGTGAACATTTTACTCATTTTGTACTTCGCATTCTCCTCCTAAACTTTATCTAATAATTTATTTTACATTTTAATATATAAAAAATTATTCAAGGTATACATTCTATTATCTATAAAATTTAAATACTTTTTATTTATATTTATTCTACTTTTAATTAATCAAATTAAAACCATTCCCTACATTTCTTAAATCCTTATGTTCTATTTTCCATTTTTATTTTCATTTTTCATATCTCCTAAATTTATTTAAATTTCATCAATTTTGTCTTTAAAATAATACATTTCACAATATTATTTATATCAGATAAGATTTGAACTATTTTTTGCTTATAAAGAATGATATAAAATTAAATTATATTCAATTAAGTATTAATATTTTTAATATTAAACATTTGATCAAATGTCTGAAGAATAAGAAATTGATTGGGGAGTAGGTGCTTAAGCATTACATTACATGGTTAGAGCAACAAAAGATTGTAGTAAAAGATGTGGAGCACTAAAATTGAATCGTGATTTTAATGAGTCTGAAACAGAATGTTTAAGTAATCTTATCAAAAATAATCATTTCAATAGAAAAATGTGCTGTTTACCATGCCGGAGCATCAAGTACACATATGAGATTTTTAATCAGTTATGCTGAGACAGTGCATCTGCAGTGAAGAATTTTCACATAAGAATCATATAAAAATAACATAATCATAAGATATTTTTTTTAAGTATTTTCATTATACTTATTGCTATAAACAAATTTGATCACAATAACAGTCTTTCTAATTCATGAAGAAAATTTATTATAGAATTATCATCATCTTCAATGTACTTACTTAATTTCATTTCTAAAAATCTTACCTCAGGAGATTCAAATTCAAAATCACCAGTTTTGTAAAAGTCCCAGTCTTCATGAATGATTTTTATTCTTACTTCATTTACTATATCAACAGTTTAAAGTTGTTTTTAATACTCTTAGATTATTTGCTATTCATAATAATTATCTAATTATTATAATTTTTCATTTAGTTTCATATTTATATCTCTATCACCATAAAATTACTCTAAGTTTTAAAAAGCACTCACTTTTTATTTTAAATCTTCTAAGCTACAATCCTCTAAATCTTTATAATCATATGGTTATATGTTTTTACAATGCTCACTAATCAAGCATAAATCATTTATTGCATTTTATTTATCAATATAAATGTAATATTTAAATGCAAGTAATATTAGACTACAAGAATAGATATCATATTCACTATTATGGATTTTCAAATTTTAAAAGTATTTTTATTCAAATGACATAGCAATATTGTATATTTATTATGATATTTTTAAATCAATACATATACTTTTAAACATCTCTAAAAACTATTCCTTACTATATTCCTAATATTCAATAGAGAATTATTTCAATAGTTTTACTGCATTATTTCTAATAAAGCTAGCTTTAGGTATATGTTGTGGGATTGTTAAATATTAGTTTGTTGTGTCCTTCATTAAATGTGAAAAACCTTCTAAATAATTTATTTTTTTTTGTTTAATCAATTAAATTAGTTTACTTGGAAATAATTTATTTCCTTAGGTCAAATTTGTAGAATAGATTAAAATTAAACCAAAAGTAAAATCTAGAGGAATCAAATTTTTTTTTTTTTTTTAGAATAATTTATTGTTTATTTTTATTGTAATATCAGTTTCTTAAGTGTTTATCTCTTTTTATTAAAATGATTGTAAAAACTATGAAATATATTTTATTTTTCTTGAGATAAAATTAACATTTCTTTTCTTTAGATTCTTGTTAATATTCCTAAATTCTACATTATTCCATTAATCAGACATTTCAAAAAAAGAACTTTGAGATCCCAACATATAAATTAAGATATCTTAAACTAAGATGAATTCCTTTTATAAAAAAGGAGACATTTCTTTAAATAAATCTTAACTTATTGATTTAATTAAAAGCATTTAAGAACAATTATCTTAATTTGATTTGATATTTTTAATTTTCTTGATTGAAGATTTTAAATCGTTTTTTGATATTGTGTAAAATTTTTCAAAATAAATTTCTATCAAAGCATAATAAATTGTATTTGTGAGATTGGTTGAAGTAAGAATTCCATTAATAAAAGTAGTTTTGTCCTAATTAACAGGAATATCTAGAATTTGAGATCCTTTTCTATGAACAGATTATTTTCTTTTTTAATTAACTGAATTTAGATTGTTTCCCTACTTTAATTGAAGTTTAATGAATCTTTTTTAATAGAAGGGAATTTTAGGTTTGGATATTTTTTTTTTAATTTAATGAATTTCTAATACTGAGCTTTAATTTTATTAGTCCTAGATAAAATTTTTATATAATTATTTTTCAAAATCATGATCAAAGTCATCTTCTACTTTAATATTAAATGTTGAATCTGTATTAGATGTATTAAATGTATATTTAGAATTGACAATTCTGTTATCTGAAAATGCTTAATGTCCTTTTCTTGCAATAGTCCAATTAGAAGTGACAGGTTGATTGATATGATGAAATAAATATCTAGAATAAAGAGGTTTAATATCTAAATTTAATTATTTTGCAATATTATTGATAAATTTTGTAAATGCTGCTAAATATTATACCCAGTTGTTTTTTATATGTTCGGATAATGTAAAATTGAATTAAATATTTCTATCTTTTCTTTGTTTAATATGTGATGTAGTTCTTTTAAGCACAGATTTTTAGTATTCTTATTCAGTTGAGAATATATGATTACTTCTCTAATTATTAGTGATATTTTCATACAGTAGCATTTCCACATCCAGTGCAAACAAGTGAAATACCCTTAATAACTAATCTATTTCCACAGACATTACAACTCATGGCATCCATATGTAGTAGATAATTAAAATAAAATAATTATATTACCATTATTTAAATTTAAAATGAATAGAATATTTTATTCTTAAAATATATTCAGATGTAACCAATTTATTTTAGTACGTTCTTAACAAAATGAATTAAGATATCGTATCTCATTTTAGGTGTTTTTAATTTTGGCAATGGTAAGTAGGTTGTAATTTATTCATACATTTTTCTAGCTTTTCTAAATTTTTCTAATCTACAAATTTTCTTAGAATCTTAATCTTATTCTCTAGTAATTATCATAGGAGGATTATTAATAGTCATTTCTTCATTAATTGTAGCTAAAGGCTTAACTACAACAATTTTGCCAGTGATTTTGAATTTATCAGTTTCTATTTAATAAATATGAGGAGGTAAATAAGTATTTTCACCTATTCCTCCAAAACATAAAATATAACTACCATATGTACAACTTGAATGACTCCATCGTTTAGTTTGTAATCCTTATCTTTGAGCTAAGGTCCAATAACTTTTTTAAAGATTAAAAATAAAAATCTCATTTTAATACTCTCTTTTTTCTTAAGAACGACCTCCTATTAAAATTAAATAATCTCCAACATATTCCATAGTATGATTATATCGACCTTCTGGTGCTTAACCTGAATATTGTACTTTCTCCCAACCAATTGGATGAAGTCCAAAAAATACCATTTTCATTAAAGGAAATGAAGATAATTTAGCAGTTTATCCACCAAATATATAAACAGTTTCTATATTTTTTTTATTATCATATGCTGTACATTGAGCATGTTATGCTATACCTTCTTCAAATAACAATTTCTAACCACTCCATCTTTTTGATTCTAATGAATAAATTAATGTATCGTTTAGTAATTTCTCAGCTGAATCTAAACCACCAGTTATTATCATCAATTTTCCAAAAAGGATTGATGCTTTATGTTCTCTTCGAGGTTCTACTGATTCCAATGAAGTTACCCACTAATTAGTTAAAGTATTGAATAATCCAATAGTAGAATATACTTATCTAATTTTCATTTTATGATCATAATAACCTGATCCTCCAAATAAAACTAAGAATTGTCTCCAAACTACCATTGAATGACTCGTTATAAATAATTATACATTTGAACAATAATTACTCCATTCTTGTTTTTCTAATTTCTTTATATATATATATACTTAAATCAAACCACCAAATTTCATTTGTTATTCCTCCTCCGCTCATCCCTCCAAAAACATACATTCTATCTCTAACTACTCCTATTTAAGCTGATTCTCTTCTACTAGGAACAGCATATGAATACGAATTCAATGTCTCTTCAAAAAATGAAACAATTGGTTATTCTTCTTGAATGTCTTCTTCTGTTATTTTTCTCTTTTATTACTATTGTTTTGAAACTGTTGGCAATATTTATTTTTCTGGTGTTTTTACTATTCCTAATTGTTTTTCTAAATATTTTAAAGTCAATGGTTCTCTATGGGGAACTTTACGTTATAAGGATTTAAATTTTCTTTCATTTAAACTTATATCTCTATATGTCTAAGACATTTTGTTTCTTTATAATTCAAGAAAGCTTTGCTAAATAAACTTTTATTAAGATTTATTTGCTATTAATTCACAAAATCCTCCTGGTTGACTTCTACGTATAGAATGGAAATGAGACGAAATATCTTCTAAAGAACTATTCTCTATGCTAGGAAGAGCCAACATCATCTTATGCTCAGAATCCATTTTTAATTTTCTCTTTTTCTCCAAAACATACTATGAATTACTTTGATGTCTTATAGCTAGTTACATTGATTCATCTTTTATACTCTTCAACAAATCCTTATATTTGTCTCTTTCTAAATTTAAGTTAGCAGCAATCATTCACTGATTACAAGCAAATAAATAATTATTTTTATGGAAACTTAACTTATGTTCTTAAAAATGTAATGCATTAATTAATAATATATTAATAATCATTTAAAAAGAATTGCAAAGAAAAAGATATTACTTATTTACTCTTCATTATTCTTCAGAAGATTCAGTATCTAAATGATCTAAATCATTTTAACTCTTTAGTTTAAATTTATCAAATCTAAGTATTAGTCCTTTTGTCCATATCTTATCAATCCTATCTAATCTTTTATTAATTTGATGATATTTCCAGACAAATTATTCCATTTCTTCAGATGAATAATCTTCTTAAACTAAATCTTTAATCCATCGAGGATAATATCTATTAATCCTCTAAGGAGATGATGCCACTGTACCTACTTAGTATGTTTATACAATATTGCTTAAGGTTGGATATATTTTTGCTGATCTTTTATTATGCATTAAAATAATCTATTTTATTTAAACATCACTTAATCTCCAATTATATTTATTATATTTATGATAATCTATTCTTCTACGAATAGAACTTCGATGAACTGATTAACTATGTACTGAAGAAGACTTCCTAAAGAAAACTTAAAATTTATCTGATAAACAACGTAATGGAAATACTCTCTTTATTAAATTGTAATTATCTAAATCTTTCCAATCTTCTGGAGGTGTACGATTCAATTATTGGTTAAAATGAATAATTCTAAAAACAACTGATTTAAAACATGCTATTAATTTTTCATATTATTGTCTCTTTTTATTAATCAATTATTATAGCACCATTTAATTATATTCATTAATATTTTTAAATTCTCTTATTTCTCTTTACTTTTTCATTTCTTATCTATTAAACTATAATTATTCATGGCTAAGTTAAATTAAAACCGATCTTCGAACCTTCTTTCTTTAGGCTAACTAATATGGCTTAGAATTACATACATTTCTCAACTTTAAGATTATTTAACAATAATTTTCGTCTACGATGAAATAGTTACTAAACCTCAAAATATAGATTTGGACTCATCTTCATAGATTTTTCTAATATTATATAATCAACTTTTAAAATTAATGATTTTTAAAGAGCAATAGCATATGTTGCTCTCAATGTTTCTTCAATGGCTTCAAATTCACCAAACATTGTTCCTTCTAAAATATTTAGTAAAGTAAATTTAGTTTTGGTCATTATTCTTACATCACCTGACAATAAAAAATAAATTTCATTGGAATTCTAACCTTCTCTATATATTAAATCATTTTCTTCAATAATAAAGAATTAGACATTATTCAATAATTCTATTGCAAAATTAATGTCTTGCAAGAAAAAAGGCACTGCTTCGCATATTTTAAGCATGCCACTTAAAACCAGATAATTTTATATTTAGTATGGTAAATCACTAACCATCTTTTTATGATAATTAGACCAGAATGCATTATTGTTTAAATTAGTTGATATGAATCTCTAGAATTAATTTTTTATCTTTTCAGGGAAATCGGATACATAACACAATTATTCTAATTAGAAATAATATTCATCATCCTAATTAACTCCTGATCTTTACATCATATATGCAAAATCCCCTATTGTAAAAGTATAAAATCCAACTCCTATAATCAACCATAAAGTTTAATATTCAAACATAATAAATTAAGAATTATCCCCATAACCAATAGTTGTTATTGTTTGAGTTGATTAATAAAATGCATCTAAATATTTTATATCTAATAAATAATGATATCCACAAGTAAATATGTGAATTAATAGGAAGGCTGTAACCATAACATCTATTATGAATTTAATTCCTTCCTTTAATTATATTTTATTGTCTGGTGTAAATGATGGAACTACCTTTTATTACTCTGCTTACCCTTTGTAGCTATGCTTTTATTTATATATAAAATATTTGAATATTCTGCACAGTCTAAAAAATCTTAAATTATCTATTCCTAATTATATCCAAGGAAAAATAGATAATAAATCAAAAATAAACCATGTTTTTAAATAATGTACCGCTATGTCAATTGTAGATATTTTTAAAGACGATCCCTCATCTATATATGCTGTCAAAAATGTTAATAATATATCAATTAAGAATATAATATCCAAAACCATTACAATACCTTGTAAATCAATTTCTAAATCATCAAATGTAATAAAGAGCGGATAAATTATACAAGAGCAAAATTACAGAAGAGTTACTACATTCATCCAAAATACAATAAAACAATCATCTGGATAAAATGGAATCATTTTTGTTCTTTTTTAAAAATAAAACTCTATTCTCTGTTACAATCTTTCTTTTCTATATTATTCTAAAGAATCAAAAAAACATTTGATGATGATCAATTTCCTTACTATTCTAACAAACACACTTCTAGTGTCCCGAGTTATTGTGGTCTTATCTTCTTATGTATTGAAAGTCCTTTCTATTAATAAACTGATATACCCAAATATAGAAACAGTAGCTTAGGTTTTTAATTTTCTGTTTTATGAACCATGAAGCATATATTATGAAGAAGGTCGGTTTCTTTGTATTGGAATATCTACTGAATATGCTCCTTAGGTTATAATTTGTTCTGGATCTTCCCGATCACTTATAAGCTGCATAAATCGTCTAAATAATAATTATTTTCAATTCTTAATTATAATCAGATGATTAATAAAATAAAGTAAATATTTTGTTGAATCAGAAGATGACAAAAGAAAGCCTTTTATTCTTATCATAAATCATTTATAAATGAAGGAGATAATCAATCTGTATAACACATTTATTTTTAAATTTATTGGTGAAAAAATATTATTTCTTTTAATTTCATTTAGAAACATAACTTTGTTTTATCATTTATCGAATAATTAAATTATAATTTCTATAAATTGTTGTATTGAAATATTATATAAAATTATCATGATTATTTAATTTTATGAATTTAAGCATTTTCTTTATGAAAACTAATTCTTTAAAAGTTAATGAAGAGTTGTAAAGCTACGAAAATTATTAGAATTATTTAAAATGTTCTTTTGAAATAGTCTTCTTCCCTTTGTCTTTCTATTATTCGATTTATAACTCTTATCATTCCAATTAAAGTAAATGGAATAAAGACAAATATTAAAACTGATTAAATTTTTTTCATAAATTCTGATTTGCTTATGTAATATATAGATTCAGTGATTTCCATAAAAGCCCAACCACTTATTGTGTGTCTAAATGAGCAAAAACACAATTAGGGTCTCATAAAATACCATTGAAATAGTAGTCTCATGAGAAATACATAATATTTCACAACATTATTAGAAGATAGGATTTAGTTTTGCTTGATAAAAACAATTTCGAAACATTTTCCAATAGTCAAAGCTTTAACTAAATTTAGAATGTTGGAAATGTCTTCGATTCCTTGTTTTGATTAG
>CAJJDN010000060.1:471409-501996 GCA_905182985.1 Paramecium sonneborni
TCTCTGTTACAATCTTTCTTTTCTATATTATTCTAAAGAATCAAAAAAACATTTGATGATGATCAATTTCCTTACTATTCTAACAAACACACTTCTAGTGTCCCGAGTTATTGTGGTCTTATCTTCTTATGTATTGAAAGTCCTTTCTATTAATAAACTGATATACCCAAATATAGAAACAGTAGCTTAGGTTTTTAATTTTCTGTTTTATGAACCATGAAGCATATATTATGAAGAAGGTCGGTTTCTTTGTATTGGAATATCTACTGAATATGCTCCTTAGGTTATAATTTGTTCTGGATCTTCCCGATCACTTATAAGCTGCATAAATCGTCTAAATAATAATTATTTTCAATTCTTAATTATAATCAGATGATTAATAAAATAAAGTAAATATTTTGTTGAATCAGAAGATGACAAAAGAAAGCCTTTTATTCTTATCATAAATCATTTATAAATGAAGGAGATAATCAATCTGTATAACACATTTATTTTTAAATTTATTGGTGAAAAAATATTATTTCTTTTAATTTCATTTAGAAACATAACTTTGTTTTATCATTTATCGAATAATTAAATTATAATTTCTATAAATTGTTGTATTGAAATATTATATAAAATTATCATGATTATTTAATTTTATGAATTTAAGCATTTTCTTTATGAAAACTAATTCTTTAAAAGTTAATGAAGAGTTGTAAAGCTACGAAAATTATTAGAATTATTTAAAATGTTCTTTTGAAATAGTCTTCTTCCCTTTGTCTTTCTATTATTCGATTTATAACTCTTATCATTCCAATTAAAGTAAATGGAATAAAGACAAATATTAAAACTGATTAAATTTTTTTCATAAATTCTGATTTGCTTATGTAATATATAGATTCAGTGATTTCCATAAAAGCCCAACCACTTATTGTGTGTCTAAATGAGCAAAAACACAATTAGGGTCTCATAAAATACCATTGAAATAGTAGTCTCATGAGAAATACATAATATTTCACAACATTATTAGAAGATAGGATTTAGTTTTGCTTGATAAAAACAATTTCGAAACATTTTCCAATAGTCAAAGCTTTAACTAAATTTAGAATGTTGGAAATGTCTTCGATTCCTTGTTTTGATTAGTAAATTATTAATGCCATAGCTTGACTCCAACCAAGAATTCTAAGAATATTATACATCAAAATAATTTCGGCAGATATTTTCATTTGAATTAATAATTAATTTTTGAACAAAAATTATAAAAGACACAATTTATTATTATTATTATTATATTTTAAAAATGTCGAAATAATACTATAATAATATGTGGTAGGAGACAATAAATGATATTCAAGACTTGATATAAGTTGAGAATTTTTAGAATGAACCAGACTTTTTAAAAAAACCCTCTTAAGATCTTTTTCAACATTATGCATAAAATTACATACGTTACATAGGGATATATAAGAAGTTTAAATTAAAAAATAATTATTATTAGATTAGAAGATTGTTATGATTAGATGGTACATCCTTAGAAAAAAATAAATTTGAAAGAATTATTAGAATTAGCAATAATAAGAATGATTGAAAATAAAAAATTAGTAATCCAATATAATGTACATTCAAACAGTTACCAATCAGATATGGTGAATTTAGATGAGTTGATTACAGATTTAAAATTAACTCCAGATTATTTAGAAGTGCCAATTCCAAGGTATTTTAAAAAGGAAACAGATAAAGAAAGATTGGATGAGAGAAACTTTATAATAGATAAAACATTATAGGATATGGATTTAGGTTAACCTGAAGAAACAGTTATAGAAGAATAATATTTTTTAGATACAAAAGAAGAAAATATTTTAGAAATAATATAGAGAAATGAAAGAGGAAGATAAGGAATTTAGAGAGGATTATAATGTAAATAATTAAGGAAGGATAAATTAAGAAAAGAAAATAAAACAAAAAGATTAGCAGAAGGTGAAGAAATAACTGATGAATAAGAAAATGAGAAAGCAGTTTTGATAATTTAAAAATATTTTAAAGGATACAAGGGAAGAGAATAAGTTTATTATATGAGAGAAGAAGAAATGAAATTTTTAGGAATTTAAAGAGATGCAGAAGATCCAAAATAACCTAATTCTTAATCTATGAAATCATAAGAATAAAGATAAAAGTATATAAAAAATACATATATATTTAGAATGACCTTAATTTAATAATAACATATGAAAGATTATGAAGCTAAAAAGATAGAACTAAAAAAATTGGTATAGGAAACAGAAGGGCCAGAAATTAAAGAAAAAAAAATAAAAGAAAGAATAGATTGGATAGATATGTATTTAGATAAAACAGAAGGAAGTAATGAATTGATTATCTTAAGAAAAATTGCCTGCAAAAGCTATTGATTATTATGATGATAAAAAGAGATACCCTCCATCATAAGAAGAATTGGATGCATTAAAGGGAGGAAAGAAAGGTGCTAAAAAAGAAAATAAACCTGAAAAGAAAGGTAAGAAAGGAAAAAAAGACAAGAAAGAAGAAAAGAAAGATACAATAGATTTAACTACAGTTGTAAAAATAAATGAAAGAGTTGAAGAATATTTGACAACTTGGGGTTCTACAGATGATTCAACAAATTTTTAATAGACTTTTGTAACTGATGTAGCAAAAGGATTAGTTAGATAATCTGTAGAAACAGAAATGAATAGTTTAGTTGATGAATTAATAGAAATAGAATTAGATAATAGACATTTATTCTTATTAAAGAAACCCAGAAAAAGACCACCAAAACCCAAACCACCTAAAGCTCCTAAACCAAAAAATTTTAAAGTGCCAGGTGCAGGTGGTGTAAAAGGAAGAGATGTTTTTGATTTATTAAGTGAATTGTTAGAATATGGAATAGTCAAAAAGTTAATGCCAGCAAATTTAGCTGATCTAAAAGGAGGATAAAATGTATTAGGAGCTACTTAAGAATAATAATTTTCAACTACACCTGATCCTTCTTATCCTCAATTAAGATCAGCATTAGCTGAATTTGTTGGAATGTAATTAGGTTCTCCTGTTTTAAAAGAAAAATTAGATAAAATGTCTTATTTCTTATTCTTTGGACCATCTGGATCAGGTAAAACTTTAGCAATTAGAGCTTTGGCTACTGAATGTAATGCTATGTTACTTGATATAACTCCAAGTTCTCCAGAAGTTTAATAAAAGTTCTCTGATAAATCTTCAATAGGAAAAACATTTTATACTGTTTTTTATGTGGCTAAAGTTTTGCATCCCACAATTATATTTATGGATAATATAGAATAAGTTTTTGGATCTGCTAAAAAGAAAAAAGGTGTTCCTGCAGCTCCATGGGCTAAATTAAAGAAGCCACTTTAAGATTTTAAAAAGGCTAAGTTTATTGAACCAACTACAAGAGTTGTTTTTATAGGTTGTACTAATTAACCTGAATTAATGATTATGAAGGATTCAAAAAATTTCTTTGAAAAAAAGTTCTTTTTTCCAATGTTAAATTATGATACAAGGTTAACTTTATTAAAGTATTTTATTGAAGAGAAAGGAATAAAATTAGAACCTAATTTCCCTTTGAGTACTTTAGCTCATTTAACAGAAGGATATACTGCTGGATCTTTTAAAAATGCTATTGATAAAATAATAACACCAGAAAGAATCAAAAAGATACCAGATGAACCAATTACTATAGATGAATTTTTAGCTAGACTTTCAAGATAACCATATGTAAAGTCTTAGGTAGAATATGATAAATTGAGAGTATTTTATATTAGTTATTGTAGACATTCTTTGATGAGGTAACAGGAACAAAAGAAAGAAGAGAAAAATCAAAGGCTGTTGCAGTTGATCCTAAAAAGGGTGGAAAGAAAAAATGATATATTAATCATTAAAATAAACATATATAATAAATATTAATAATAAATGGTTTGTTGTTCATGCTCTTAATAGCTGATTTTCACGATTGTTTTAATCACATTATTGTTTGCAGCTGTTACCATAGAAGCTGTTAGATATGCTTGGTTAACAATATCCCTTATGTTTGGAATTTTGTTAATGATAGGTAAAATATCATCTTCTAATATTAATTATAGATTATATGTTTTCTAATGAAAAAGGTTTCATGTATGATCCAGATTATAAAACTTGGAGATAAAAAACTCAAACAGATGCATGATTATTCTATAATTTTACATACATTAATTTGCATAATTCATTATTTTGCTCTATATTATAATTTATTATATATAGACTTAATTGTGTTTATTAATTCAATTATAATATTAATAATATACACTATTTGAATATGGATAGAGTCAGATTACATCATTTAGCAGAATAGAGATGTAAACCACTTGGTTGCAGAATGAAATCATGTTAAGAATCAGCCTAAGATCCTAATTTATGTTAATAATATCATAGAGAACTCTTGGAATGTATTGCAAAAGAAAAGACGAGACTTATAGATAATTGGAATAGAACAGGTAAATTTTCATCTTGATTATATATATATATATTAATAATAATAATAATATTGTTATCTAAATGAAAGGTGAAGTAATCAACTTAGATCCTGAAACTAATCCTAAACTAAAGGAAATATTGGATTTACTTCTTTTAGCTGGTTATTTTAGAATTCGTATTCCATCAATTAAACCATTTGATAAAGTATTATTATTCCTCTCTAAAATTAATAGATTTTAGGTGGACTTAGTTGGTGTATCACTCAATCAAATTTTGCAATTGATATTTAATATAATGATGACTATAATATTGGACAAAAAATCAAAGTTTCTGAATAAATTGTGAAATCTTTAATTGAAATGCAATGTCCTTATGCTCTTTAACCTCATTAAATATAAGGTCTAGATTTAAATGCCATATATCCAGTTATTAAGTGGCTTATTAAATTTGTTTTAGAAACAAGAGAATTTAGATAAGATTAAAATTATAGAGTAAGTAAATTAGTTGGTAAAAATGCTAATTAAACCTTATATTATTAAGATTAAGAAGAAAAAAAGGCAATCTAAGAAATTGTATCATAATTAGATTTATTATAAGATAATAGATAAACTAAAAATTTAAAAAGGTTATCAAAAAAAGACCCTTTACGTGTATATTCTACATTAATTGAATATGGAGATTTATCAAGTTAAAGAACATATAACAAATTTTGTGCTTTAATATCAGGAATTTAAAAATAAAAACAACAAGGAAATTAGTAAAATGTAAGTGCTGTTAATAATAAATCACAATTGAATTCAACATTAGCATTTTAATAAAATTTATTTGTAGATGAAGTTTAAGAAAAGAAAACAACAAACTAAAATTAAAATTAATAAGTAACTTTGGAATAATTAACAAATTTACAGAAAGAGAAAATATAGTAAGCATAAGCATAAATAAAAGAAATGTCTTAAATAGCTGGTCCATCTGCTGAAGCAACTTTGAATGAAGAAGAAGGTAGAAAATTTCAGAAATTATAAAGACGTAATTCTATTGCTGGACAATCATTATCATAATTGATTTCTAAAGAAAAAATTGCAGAAGGATTAAAATAGTAAAATTAAGAAGAAGAAGATCAAGAAGTTGTAAACACAGTAAACATAAAGTTACAAGAGAAATTGATTTTAGAGTAATAATTTAAATTACAATAACAAAATCTTAACAATCTTGAAAAGGCAATAGAATAAGATATGGTTGAAGTAGAGTAATTAGAATAATAGAACAATTAATTATAATAATAAATAAATGAAGAAAAATCACGTCTTAGTAAAATTGTGGAAGCATTAAAAGTAATTGAGACAAAAACAAAAAAAGCAAATTAAGTTGATATAAAAAGAGCAGAAGAATAAGTTGCAAAAAAATTAGAATTAAAAGAAGAGAAGACATAATTAAAAAAAGAAATTAAATAAGAATAATAAAAAATAGAAAGAGAAAAAGAGGAAGCTATAAAGAATATGCCATAAGAAAATGATTAGGAAATATTTAAGGAAATGAAAGCATAATACAATTAAAAGAGGGAAAAGTTTGAAAAGAAATTTTAATAATTTTAACTTTTAAATTAGGAGATTGTAGTTTTAGAAAGAAAGCTGGAATCTTTTCCATAACCTTCAGAAATAGCATAATATCATTAAAGATTTTTAAAATTGTATGATTCAATTAATGAAGAGATGGAATCAAATAAAAAATTATTATCAAAATATAACAATTTGTTAGAAGTGAAATAGTTGGCAGCTTAATTTGTAGATATTTATAGAACTTTTAAAGAGAATTACACTAATAATTTAAAGGATAAAAAAGGAAAAATAGAATTATAGTAAAATTTAGATTCTACATACAAAGTATGATATTGAGTATGCTTTAGCAATTATAAAAATAATTATAGCTTTATTAAGAAAAGTTGTAATAGTCTGAAAACAAAAGATAAAGCAATTTAGAATAGTATAGATAAGCATTAGCAATAGAGAGAGAATATTACAAATTATTGAAGGAAATAAAATTTGAATATGAAAAATACGAATAATATACAAATAAAAATGAATGAAATAAATATAAAAATCAATAATAATAATAATTTATATTTTTAATTTGTGTTAAATTAAGTTATCTAACCCTATCTGTGTTACTCATCATTACTTTTTATAGATTGAATGCAGTGTCAATGATAGGGAATATAAAAATGAAATAATAGAATCATAATAATTGGATTTAATACAATTATTATTTTTTTTGACTATTTCAAACAAAATCCATCATCTGATTTTATTGATAATATAAATTACTTTACTTAATGGGTTGTGGTAGTAGCGCAGGAGCAGTAATTGAATAAAATAGAGCACCTGGTTTCAAAGGGCCAGTTTTTTTGACAATAAAGCATGCTTTATTAGAAAGGGATGTAAGATTCATAGGAGTTATGGATCCTTATATTAAATTGCTTATGGGAAGACAAGAGTTTAAGACCCCAGTAATAAAAGAGGGAGGAAAACATCCGTACATATATATTTTGTGATTATTTTTTAATTAGAAAATGGGAAGGTTGCACACACACATTTTAAAAATTACTTGGAGAACCAGATGTAATAATAGGGTAAGTATGGTGTGAAAATACAATAACTTCAGACATTCTTATTGGTGAGGGAGCATTTTCTTTGACTTCTATAAGAAAAGGAAATGCTGAACCTAAGAGAATTTCATTTTTACTATTTCATCATGGTGAAAAAGCAGGTGAAATTCATTTAGAAGCAACTTTTACACTTGATCCAAGCGGAAAAGAATTACCAGAAATAAAGGCTCCAGATACTGAAGGAAAATTCATTGTTAAACCAAAATTTGGAAGATTAAAGAAGAATACAAATTTATTATTAAAGATGGATCCATTTTTAACTATTCATTTTGGTAATGAAACAATGAATACTTCTGTTGATGCAGCTGGACATACTACACCTAAATGGAGTGATGAAATAATATTTACTAGAGAAACAAATGAAGATACTTTATATATTGAAGTTTGGGCTGAATCTTTAATAGGATGGAATGATTTCTTAGGATGTGGTAAATTAATCAAATTTATTAAATAGGTTATGCTTCTATAACTGATGCATTAACACTAAAAGAAAACTAATTATAAACAGTTACATTATTTTATGATGGTGCTAATGTAGGAGAAGTAGAGATAGAATGTACATTTAAGACAGCAAAACCATAAGATTATTTGTAGAAAGATAAATCATCAAAAGAAGCAACTTCAAAAGAATCATTTTAATAATAACTTTAATCATATTAATAACCATAATAATAATAATAATAATAGTAATAATAATAATAATAATAAGTATTTCCATAATAATTGAATTAATTTGTTTAAAATTATGAAGTCAGATATTAAAATAGCTATGGATAATAACCAATGAATGGTAGAGTAGATTTCACATATCCAAATGGTGATCAATATTCTGGAGACATGATGAATAATTTAAAACATGGATAAGGTAGAATATAATTTAGTTATGGTGGATATTATGAAGGTTAATGGGCTAATGATTAATATAATGGAATGGGAGTGTTAGTAGTAGGGGATTCAAGATATGAAGGTTAATTTATAAATGGAAAGAAAAATGGATAAGGAAAGTAAGTTTGGAATAATAGATAATAATATGATGGATAATGGGTTGATAATAATATGCATGGAAATGGGTAATTAATATTTAAATATTAAGTGAATGGACATTTGTGAATGGAGGAAAAAAGAAGGGTGTCTGGGCTCATGGAAATAGATTAAGATGGTTAGATGATGATTAGAATATAGTTTAAGCAGGAAAAACTATGACTTCAGGTTTTATGTTAACTAGTCCAAATTAATAATTTACGTTATCATTCTTCCATGATGGTAGATTATACATCTTCCATAATTAAACTAGATAACCAGTCTTTTCTGTATTTTATATAATTATCATAAAATAGGCTGTTAATTTCAATAGGTAACCTATCCCTCCTGTTTGGTTAAAATTTGATCCTTCAGGAGAGTTATAAATGATTGATGCCAAAGGTGTACCATATTGGGTTTCTGGCTAAAACTTTGGAATGTTTGCACCTCCATTTGTATTGGTTTTGTAAGATGATGGTAGACTTGTAATCTAAGATGCTAATGGATAACCTAAATGGTGTTCACATTGAAATCATCAATAAATAAAATAATATTTATTAAAATTCTTTTTCTATTATAAATTCTCAAATTTATTAGAATATTGATCTCTAGTCACTTTGTTATTACATTCTACAAAGTTTTACTTATTTTGTTCAATTTCTTTTTTGGTTTAACTTTATCAATCAAATTAATTATTATTTTTAATTACATTATATTCATGAATTAAAGTTATTTACTCTAATTATTTACCCAACCAATTGCAGATGGATTGTCAATTGTTGAATTAGATCAATTATTGGATTACATTGCCAAATTGTATTCTAATTTAGAAAATTAATAATCTGTAGATTTATACATGGAAAACAATTTCTCAATCAAGTTAATTATGATAATTAGAACAATTTATCATTTTGATTCAATTATGTAAATGAATACCTAGAAATACAACTCATTAAAGTTTAAATAACTTGTCGTCTTTGTCACTTAATAAGTAAAGAAACTATCATAAATTACATCAGAATAAGATTAATAAATCATATTTTCATTGACTATTCACCTTGGAATTAAATATTTCAAAACTCATCATAAACTTATTTCCCATCTTATAGAGATGATTTTTGAAGCATTTTAAGAAAAAAATGAATTGTTTGATTTTCTATTGCAATAAATGTCACAATCCTTAGCCACACCTCATTAATAAATGTCTAATTCTATTCTTCCTATATTATTTATCTTGGATTAGTTACTAAGATTTTTATTTAATATAAGAATTTTGGATCAATAACTTTCAATTATTGTTGAATAAATATTTCAATAATTCTAATATCTTGATTACACAAATATTGATGTTCATGTTGGAAAAACAATAAGCAATATAATTTTGTTATGTATATAAAAATACAATTATTATTAACAAGAAAAATTATTAATATTATCCTAAGATCAAAATTTATTAAAATTTATTCAACATTATTTGTTATTGGATCATCATATTACATCAAACTTAGTCAAATCCTTATCTATATTAATCAAAAATTAATCATAAGTTCAATTATAACTAAAATTTGATACACTTTAAATTCCATATTTAGCTTAATTAACTAATTAAATTTTACCTCTACTAATATAATCATTTTTACAAACTAAATTTGATCATTAAACTTCTTTATCAGTTTTACAATTTGTAAATGAATGTTTAAATTACTCTTTTTCATATGACTTCTTTTAAAATAATCAATAATAACTTGTATTTAATGTTATTTTAGAAAACTTGTTATTCAATGAAGAAGAAAATGCTAATTTTTATGAAAACACTTCAGATTTTTACGAGTATCTCTAAACCATAATTAAATTAGATGTAAAAAATATTAATTTATTTAGAATGATTCAATAAAGAGCTTGATTGCCCAAATTTTGGATAAGCTTTCCAAAAATATTGATGGATTTATTAAAACTTATTATGATTTATCATATGAATTGTTGCTATTTCATTTCGAAGTGATTCAAGAAACAACTTTATGTAGTAAATTAAAATAGGAAATTATTTCATGTAACTTTTTCACATGTTCACCTGAATTAAGATATAATGCAATTTTACTATCATTTTGTATTCTTAATAAATAACTTACATCAAGAAGAGATATTAGATAAAGTATAGAATACTTTTTAAAATATAACTTAAAATATATGAAAAAAAAGGCTGATGCCCTTGGTAAATGTTTGGGTATGGAGTTTATTAAGATTATCTTGCCATCAATATTTTCTAATTCTGAAAAATCCTTTTAAAAATGTATTAAATTCTGCTTTTTAATTTTAAATTAAAATAAACAGAAAAGAAGTGTAAAGTTATTTGCTGTTAAATGCCTTACTGAACTTATTTAAAATTAAGAAGTTTCAAATAAGATGGAAGACTCTATTGCATTTTAGCATTTCTAATTTTGTGATTAATTAGCTCTATCTGATCTTGATTTATTTTATGAGTTTGCATAAATAGTGATTCAAAATTGCAATTTAATTGTAGATACTTACCTTGATGATATAATGAAATCTCTTGCAAGAAGGATTGATTTTGGTTGTAAAAAAATAAAATTGAATCAAACTTAATATATTAATCACACTACTATTGTATTTAGTTGCTTAAAGATTATTGATACAATTTTATCCTAAACTTATACTTTAAAATATACTGTAATTATTTTATTATAGTTTTTAGGCCTAAATAGAACCAACCTTAATTTAAATTTTAAATAATTTGTTACAACCTGAAAATTTATAATTTTTAGATGAAATTTTTGACGCTAGTTCTAAATTCATTGCATTTACAAAAGGATTAACATAAACTATTTATATTATATTTGACAGTTTGCCTGCAATTGTAGAAAAAGAAGGAAAATTAACTGTCGAAAGTGTTTTTAAGCTTTTTTTACAAAGCACAGTTCATGCTTCTGAAATAGTTAAATCTAAACCATAATGGATATCAATTGTAATTATTATGTCTTAATTATTAGATGTTAAAGTTTCTTTATACAGAACTTTAAAAATATAATTCTATTGAAGATATTATTAGAATTTCTATATTAGTTCAATTATTCTACCAATATTACAATTTAGATGAATGTTATTTGTTGTTTACAGAATAATTTTATAATATTCTTTCTATTTAATTATAAGCGAAAGAAATATTACCGAAAACATTTATTTCAATTTTTATGCCAGTTATTATGGATAATTCTAAATTATTAAATGCCATTATAAGATAAATCATTATTAATACTAGTGGCTATCTGAATTTGACATTTGGAAAAGCTTTAACTGTCTATAATTATAAATTTTATTTTATAATTATCCACTTTTTAATTTTAAACTCTCATTTACTTTATGAGGAATAACATAGATAATAATTAATTGAATAATTATTTAATAGTTTTCTAAATAAATATGCTGCTTATATAGAGAAAATTTCTTTTCATTAAAAAATTGGAAACACAAATTTTGCATAATAGGTAAAATATATAACAATTATTTAGGTATAAAAAACAATTCCAAATTTTGATTTAGAATATTAGGACAATTAATTAGAATAACATTTGAAAGAGATGTCAAATTATAAAAAGGAGAATTAGATTGAAAAACCCAATAGTATAGATCTTGAATCGACTCGAATAATGTCATAAGCGTAATAAATTTAGATAGTTTAAAACATTTTATAATATTTAAAAATAAACTATCCATCAATATTATCATAGCTAACTGAAGCAGATCACTTATTATTGAACTAAATCTTATAATTTTAAGAAGTTGATGGTAACAATTAGATAGGAGTTAGATAGATAATGAATGTTAAAAAATTGCAAAGAAAATCTTAAAATTTGAAATAGTACAATGTTATGTGATTTTAAATATATATGATAAGTTTTAAAAATTATATAATATTAATTAAAAATATTTACAAATGTTAAGTTGTAGTTGTAAATCTTCATCAGTATAATTAACAGATGAATAGAAAAAAGAATTGAGGTGGAAGAAGGAAATAAATTTGCTTGAGTATTATAGTATCAATGTATAATTATGAAATTAGATATAAGAATAGGATTGAATTGTTTTTTATTTGATTATGAGGTAGAATATGAGGGAAAATAGTATTACATACACACATTTTGTGGTGGTGAATCAGATAAGGTTAATTTAAATTCTAATTTTAAAGGAAGTAATATTAATGCTTCATGGTTATGGTGGATCGAATGTTCATTATTGTAGGATTTACGAACAATTAATTAGAAAATTTCGAATATATTCAATTGACTTACCAGGGATGGGATATTCAAGTAAATCGGATATCTTGATGGAATCATATGAAGATGCAATAGAATTCTTTATGGGAACAATATCAAAGTTTATTGAGAATGTTATAAGAGATTAAAAGATAATTTTAGTTGGTCATTCCTTTGGAGGATTTTTAGCAGCTCATTTATTCACTAGAATTCCACATTTATTTTCTAGACTCTTTTTATTAAGTCCTGCAGGTGGTACATATTATGATGATAGTGAAATCAAGTATAAAATAAATTAATTTTAAGAAAGTTGTAAGACACTTCATAATATCCATTTTTATAAAGAATATTTTTTAATTATGCTCATAAAAAATGGAGTGAATAAATTACACCCTAATAATTAAAAGATAAATGGTATGGAAATTATTTTATTAAAAAATATCTTAAAAAAAGAATGTCTTTATAAGGAAGAGAATATGAAGTATGGCAATCTTATGTTGATGAAATGTTAGCATTACCTGATGGTTCAGAGAAAGCATTATTTTTATTATTATAATTTCCAAGAGTAATTGCAAGAGGTTGGGATTCAATCGAATATATTTTAACAAAACATAATAAATATATTTCGGATATTCCAATTTACTTTTATTTTGGTAATCAAGATTGGATGGACTAAAAAGGAGCAAAAAATTTAGCAAAAAATCATAATAATGTTACCATTAGAATTATTGAAAATGCTGGTCATTAATTAAATTTTGAAAATCCAAAAGGAGTTTATGAATAATTAATTAATGATATAAGCATTTCAGTTAAACAATATGAATAATAAATAGTAATGTAATGATCAAATATTTAATTATATTATTATCATTTATTTTATCAAATTCATTATGATTCTAATTAGTATATTCGATTATTTATTGGTTGAAGTTGCTTGTTGTATTAAGTAAATTTATTCAACAAGTAATCGATAACAGATGTGGCACCTACTGTAAGAATACAAACCAAATAAAATGTTGTTGATCTAAACACACTAAAATAATAATTCAAATAATTTTAATACATTTAAAAGATTTTAAATATGCCATCAAAAGAATTAAAATCTTCAAAAATTAAAAGTGTGAAAAAGAACATTACAATCATTCCTAATAAAAAAAATATATGTGATATAGACCATGTATTTGAAATAATTACTATTCTTAGGTTTGATATTAAAATTGTTAACCAAAAGATTACAGTACCAGTATACCAAAAAGACATTAATCTGCCTGTTTGATGAGTATTTACATCAAAAATGTAAATGCTAAAAAAAGCTATAATTGCTGATGAATAAAGTGAATTGAACATCATAAGTAAAAATAATTCTGTATTAAAACAACTATCTAAATAATCAATAATAAATATTTACTAGCTAATCCGATAGAATAAGTTTAGTATTTATTTGAATATAATGTTTATTATGAATATTCTGTATCGAAAATAGCAAATATTATGATTGGCATAGAAGTATAAAAGATATTATAAGCTTAATAAATTAGATTATCGTAAATTCTTTAGCCACTAAAATTATTGTAAATGGAAAACCAAAATTATGGAAAAACCAAAATTATGTTTTTGTAAAAATTATACAACACTAACTCTGAATTTTTGCGATAGGATTCCCTTCCATGTATAAACAACAATTATCTTAATTATTGGAATTCTCCAATTGCATAATCTGATGCTCTTGCTGCTTATTATCCTTCTATACCCTAAATACCAACTCCAACATTTGCACTTGTAATCATACTTACATCATTTGCGCCATCTCCAATTGCTAAAGTTGAAGCCATCGGAAACTACTTTTTCACAAAACACACTACCTTCAATATATTTGTTATATACTTATTATTTTTACAAAGGGCTCACTCTACAACATAATACAGATTAACATTTCTCAGTAAGTTTTGCAAATTAATTCATCAAAATAACATCTTCCAAAATTATTGTTAAGCAATCACCTGAAACTACAAATGCATCACTTTATTTTAAATTTGCCATTATATCTTCATAAATTGGTATTTAAATAATCTATATATTCATTTTTTAATCAATTAATTTGCAAGATATTGCTATATTAATAGCTGTTTCAATTTTGTCCCCTGTTAATATCCATATATTTAATCCAGCTTATCTTAAACAAAAAATAGTTTCATCAACATTGTCTTGCAACTTATCTTCAATACCAGTTATTCCTAAAATAGTTAAATCTGTTTCTAATTAATTTTATAATGCTTCCATCTTTTCTTACCTATTATCCATTTGAGTTATTGCTTATTTATAAAAAGATTCCCATTAAACAAATTCACTCCAATGAATTTCTTTATAGCCCAAAAGAAGAATTCTTAATCCTCTTTCAGAATATTCAGTTATAAACTTATCTAACTAATTTTTTTATTTTTCAACATTTGTTTTATTTTATTTTAAAAGCATAACTGAATCTGCTCCTTTTGAAAATATATAAATCTTATTTGTTTCTTTTTCACATACTAAAACTGAACTACATTTTCTTAAACTATTAAATTCGAATTAATATAAGAATTAATAGTATATCAATTTTCCTCTAAAATTTATTGTTATTATATTATTCTCATCTATTCCATTATAAACTATATTGTATTATTTAGCAAAGTTTAATAAAGCCAATTCATCTGGAGATGTCACATTATAATAAATTTTATCTCGTATTTACTAAGTTATTGCAGAATGACATAAAGTTAATAACAACAATGTTTTCTCTACTTTAGGATCATTTTATAATAATTTATCTGCAAAATTATGATCATCAAATTCTACAAAATCTATTGGCTAATTGTTCGAATGATAATCGCCATAAGAAACACCATCAATAAATATTTTTTTAAATATCATTTAATTTTTTGTCAAAGTACCAGTCTTATCACTTAAAATATATTTAATTTATCCCAATTCTTCATTTAAATTTGAAGATTAAACTGAACATTTTTTATTGTTTAAAATCATATTTTCATCTGACTATATCAAAAATGCTTAACAAAATTTGACTGTTTCTAAAGTTACTAAAAGAGATATTGGAACTAAGTTTCTAAAATAAACACATAAAATACCCAAACATTAGAATCCAATTTCCGAATCTAACAAATAAATTATAAATAAATGCATGATCAATATGATCATTCCTATTTATATCTAAATAATTTAATTATTCAAAATTAACTTTATACCATATTGAATAATATAAAGAAGAGAATAAACAAATTCCTATTTAAAGAAGAAAGATAAATATGATTCTTTTTCCAAGTTATTTTTCTATCGAACTTTGTTTGTATTTTACTTTAATCGAATTTTTCATTATTTTAGTATCATGCCCAGTATATATTGCTAAACCGAAAATATGATTCGTATTTTTTAAAACACTTCCTCTCAAAACTATATTTGTATTATCTAAAGCAACTTTTGTAGTTTATATTTTAGTTATTTCTTCATCTAAAGT
Source organism: Paramecium sonneborni (assembly GCA_905182985.1). NCBI lineage: Eukaryota > Ciliophora > Oligohymenophorea > Peniculida > Parameciidae > Paramecium > Paramecium sonneborni. The sequence goes on from CAJJDN010000060.1 coordinate 487,332, forward strand.
TTTACCTTAAGATATTAATAGATTTATTTATTATTCTTTATTTTTTGATGATTGTAGTAATGTAATTTTATCGTATACACACTCCTTTTAATTAAAAAAAGAAAAAATTTCATTTTCTCTATTTTTTTCATCTGTAAGATAACAAGTCCCTGAAAATTTATATAATTAATTATTAGGAACATCATATTCTACTATTAGTTTATCTAATATTTCAGCTCTTTATTAGAGTAATTATTGAGGAACTTTTTTTAACTTTAAATTAGTTTCTCCATCTAAATTTTTTGTTTCAATATAACATTCCCCTGTTTTTTAAACACTTTTTAGAAGTAAAATATCACAAGGAAACTACTCATCTTCTCTTATCTTTTTATAGTTATTATTTACTTTAAGCACTTCGCCTGTTTAAATATCTTGCCATTTAATATTTTGACCTGACTCTAAAAGACATATATTCTCGTTTTCTTGTTTATCACTTTTTTTTCTTTTCGTGTCTTCGTATAAATCTTTAATCATTGTAACGATTAAAATGAAAATTAATGGTAACAATATTGTAGGTTAGCCATCAGATATTGATATTATTGGTATACCTTATAAAATTGCTAAAATCTTTAAATATGAATAAATTGTACTAAAAAATACACGTTTGCTTGTTTTGTAAATTGTTCTAAAATGTTTTTTGGAAAAAAATTATACCATGTATATTTACTTGTTTAAACTTTATTTGTTGAGTATTTCTTAATCCTCACCTTGCATACTCTAAATAAAGTAATATTGTTGATATTCTGATACATGAAATTTATATTATTTTGTATTAAAATAAATGACATTTTTTGATTATTCCTGAAAAAAAGATTAATTTGTTTTCTTAAATTCTAAAGGTTTTATAAGAGAAAATCTTTTTATACAATTAAATTATCTATTGAGATTTTTAAAACATTCATGAATAAAAAGATAAAAGTAAAAAATATACTATTTATAATTTAAGTTTTTAAAATTGTTAATTTCCTTAAGTTCTTTAAAAGACAATAGGATATTAAATTTTATAAAAGAATAGCATAAGACTATTTATTTATTATGATAATTATAAAATGAATTAATTAAAAACAATTAAATCTATGTAGCTTCAAAATTTTTAGAATGATTAAGCCTATGAAAAAATGAGGAAAATATAAAAAAAAACTTATTTTGAGAGACAGAAAGGACAATTATTAGAATTTACGTGAGTTAAATTTGAAAATATTCTAGTTTAACAAATATTTTATTTATTTAATAAAATTGCCTCTTGGTTTCTTTATGTTTTTAAAAATGTATCAAACAACTATAGGTATATAACATATATATATTTTATTTTCTGTTTCTTAATTATAAGATTTTTTTGTGAATTAATTAAATTCTATATTTTATAAAACTTATAATAATGTTGGTTTATTAATTTAAAATAGATAATTCAATATTTCAAATATTCATTAATAAAATTATCAATAAATAATAAAATTCACCTATGTAGAATCTACCATTTTGTCCAATACATAGCTATTAAATCCTAAATTTATTAGAATTAAGTGATAGTGATGCAAGATTAATTTGTTGCAGTTGTCTTCTCAATCTAATTAAGACAAAAAATAACTTTGATTCTAGTAAAATTGTAGATCTTGTTTAAGTTAAATTATCTGTTATTTCAAGGTTTATGAGCATCCAGAAAATACTTTTTAATTTACAGATGTAAAAGAGAAGACTTCTTTAGTTCAATTTTTACATGAATAAATAGAACAATTATCTGTTATAAAATAATAAATTGAGGAACTATTAAACCAATTATTAGAATGGAAATAAGAAATATAGTAATAGAAAACTAGTTTTCTTAATGTATTTAGATATTCTGATTATAGATCATTAAATAAGATGAATTCAAATAAAACTTTTAAACACTTGCAAATCAGGAGAAAAATATTAAGAATGAGATGATATAATAGATTTAAAATAAATTTTACAATTATTTTGAATCTATTAAGGCAATGAATTAAGTAGCCACATAAAAAGATTTGGAAAATTTGGAAAAACTTAATTAGAATATGACTCAAAAGTATAATAGATTTATTTATAATAGAGTTGGTAACTGTAAAAAATTTAAAAAAATATTTAAATCCATTAACAAGCTGGAATAAAATTATGAAAAANAAATTTTATAAAAGAATAGCATAAGACTATTTATTTATTATGATAATTATAAAATGAATTAATTAAAAACAATTAAATCTATGTAGCTTCAAAATTTTTAGAATGATTAAGCCTATGAAAAAATGAGGAAAATATAAAAAAAAACTTATTTTGAGAGACAGAAAGGACAATTATTAGAATTTACGTGAGTTAAATTTGAAAATATTCTAGTTTAACAAATATTTTATTTATTTAATAAAATTGCCTCTTGGTTTCTTTATGTTTTTAAAAATGTATCAAACAACTATAGGTATATAACATATATATATTTTATTTTCTGTTTCTTAATTATAAGATTTTTTTGTGAATTAATTAAATTCTATATTTTATAAAACTTATAATAATGTTGGTTTATTAATTTAAAATAGATAATTCAATATTTCAAATATTCATTAATAAAATTATCAATAAATAATAAAATTCACCTATGTAGAATCTACCATTTTGTCCAATACATAGCTATTAAATCCTAAATTTATTAGAATTAAGTGATAGTGATGCAAGATTAATTTGTTGCAGTTGTCTTCTCAATCTAATTAAGACAAAAAATAACTTTGATTCTAGTAAAATTGTAGATCTTGTTTAAGTTAAATTATCTGTTATTTCAAGGTTTATGAGCATCCAGAAAATACTTTTTAATTTACAGATGTAAAAGAGAAGACTTCTTTAGTTCAATTTTTACATGAATAAATAGAACAATTATCTGTTATAAAATAATAAATTGAGGAACTATTAAACCAATTATTAGAATGGAAATAAGAAATATAGTAATAGAAAACTAGTTTTCTTAATGTATTTAGATATTCTGATTATAGATCATTAAATAAGATGAATTCAAATAAAACTTTTAAACACTTGCAAATCAGGAGAAAAATATTAAGAATGAGATGATATAATAGATTTAAAATAAATTTTACAATTATTTTGAATCTATTAAGGCAATGAATTAAGTAGCCACATAAAAAGATTTGGAAAATTTGGAAAAACTTAATTAGAATATGACTCAAAAGTATAATAGATTTATTTATAATAGAGTTGGTAACTGTAAAAAATTTAAAAAAATATTTAAATCCATTAACAAGCTGGAATAAAATTATGAAAAAATTATAAACCCTTTTTGGTGTGAATTAATAAATACAATTGAAAGAAATGTTAAGCGGTAAATAAATCAAAAAAAAATAATTTATAAAAGTTAAGAAAATGGATTAACATTTGAAGCAATTAGAAAAGCAATAATTGGTAAGTAAAATTTACTTTGGTTTTTTAAATCATCTAATAATCAGGGTACTGAATTCGGTGCATTTACCCCATATATTTGGATTGAAGGTGATCATTCTGGAACCACTGAAGCAAATCCTTCTTTTTTATTCTCAAAGACTTTAAATTAAATTTATCCTATAATTTAAAAAATGGGAAAGTGTACATAATATTTTAATCCTTAACATATTTTATTTGGAGGCACTGGCAATAGTGATTAAGATTTAAGAATAAATCCTGATTTTAAATCAGGATATTCCAGATTAGGTATTACATATTCAGCCCCTGTAGGTGTTGACACTTCTAAATATTCTTCATATCTCTTAGGGGCTTTAGAACCAAATGTGATTGAATGCGAGATTTATTAAATATTATTTGAATGAGACATATTTATCAATTTAAAATATATTTTTTTTTTTTAAATTTATGTTGATTTTCTACTCGATATAAGTGTTATAATTTAATATTAAAAGAATCAATTAATAATTAAAATATAAATTATTTGGAATCCCTATCCTAAAAAAACAATAGTATTTTTTTAAGATTAATTCAGAATAAAACAGTAAAAATCTAAATATTGAAGAATATTTAAGTTTTCTCCTGCATAAAATAATATATCATTAGGTTTTTCTATCAAAAACACTAATTAAATTTTTTAATGCTTAAGTTATTATTGATTTTTTTCTATTCAATCATTTCAATAACAAAATTTAATTTTAGATTTGACAAACTAAAAAGCCAATTAATTTAAATTTGAAAGATCTCTTGAAATTAAGAATGATATTTATATAAGTATGTATGCTATAATAATTTTTATTTGATGTGAAAAGTGTGTCCAAGTTAAAAATGAAAAGACTATTTTCATTATACTGGATTTAAAACTAGAATTAAAATATAGTTATTTTTTTGGAATCTATCTGAAAAATTAAATATCAGTGCATAGCGAGTGATTATGGAAATTTTTGTATCTTTAAAAAGAAAAATATTATGAATATAAATTTGAAAATAAAGGCTATATTATAGTGAATTATTAATTAAGATCTTATAGAGATTCGAAACTAATTATGAACTCATTTTAGGTGAGTTTTTCAGATTAATAATTCTCCTGATTTCCCTAGAATATCGCCATAATTTTGATTAAATTAAAAGGATATCCTATTTTATCCTTCAAATCAGCATTCATCTTTCTGTTAATAAGACAAACAGAAATTCCTATTAAAATTAAAAAGTCATACTTCTAAAATTTATTGCTCTTTTTTACACTCTAATGATGAGGATCGAATTGTTTAAGGAACTGATAATTACACAATATAATTTGTGGGAACCTTACCATAATTAGAATAATAATGGTTTTATTAATATACTATATATTTGTTAGGTATTAATAGTAATAGAAATAAAATGCTTTCTTGTAATACAGAAAATACTTTCTTAATATAAGAAGATCTTAATAAAAATGGCAAATAAAACAAATGATTTGTGGATTTCACTTTTCATTTATTAGAAACTAAATTTTTGCAATCTAACCTAATTCTTATAAGAAAACGGGAAATCTATATCTATCTACAATTGAAAAACTTTAATCAATAATTTGAAAACTAAATTAAATTTATTTAAAAGCATGGAATCAGAATTATTGTCCTGGTTCTTATATTTCATCTGAGAATTTATTCATTATATATATAAAAAGTTGTTATTATATTAATATAGTAAAGATTTAGATAATTTTGAATTTTCTACAAAATAATCTATAAAATTTAAAACAAGATATATATCACAAACTTTAAAAGATGATGGAAATTTATAAATAATATCGAATTTTATATCTAAACAATTCTATCAGATTTATTTTTTATTTTAAATATTATTGATAAAGTAATTTTGAATCTAGTCTTTTTAATAATGAATTAATTTATAAAAGATTAGTTTTTGTGATCAATTTTTTAGTTTTCTTCTTAATTCAATTTGTTTATTTTTAATTGTGCCAACCAACCAATTTGTTTGATAAATAGTTAAATATAATTTTTTCTTTTAAATTCTTGATTCTAATATATAATGAGCTGTGGTTGTGTTCAAATATATAAAAAATAATTGATAAAAAAAATATATATTATCAATTATTTGAATTAAATCAATTCTATATTGACTGTTCGAATAAAAATTTAATCAAAGATGATTTCTAAAGGATTATCTTTAACTAGAAATTTTACCAATATTGTCAAATCAAAGAATGATATAATCAAAAAATGTTCAAAGAATTATATATATAGTAAGTTAGTTATTTAAGACTTTTCTTATATCTATTAAATAAGTGTAAAATAAGAATTTTTGAATTTTGCTGATATTAAAATATCAGCATATATAAAAGTCATGCATTTTCTATACCTAGGCTATATGTAAAAAAGAATAAGTGAGTCCAAATATTTTCTTTACTTAAAATTTCTCCATTGAACATAAAATGTGAAGATGCTTGTGATTATTCAATAATTATATATTTTAAATTAATCCATTTGACAAAAGATTATCATATAATTATGGAAAAAAGAGCTTGAAAGTTAATCAATGCTAAAAGATTATTATTAGTAGATAATAAAAAAAGAAAATCTTTGTTTTTCATTGATTGTTTTTAAGGTGATCTATAATATTAATTAAATAAAATGATTTTTAATTAAAAGAGCTTCATTATGTCTCTCATTTTATACCTTCGTGTCTCTGCTAATTGGAGATTAATAGATTATAGTTTTACAGAGGCTAATGTTTAGGAAAATAATTGGATTATGTTTAGAAATTGCCCCAATGATATTTAAATCTCATTTAAATCAAAAAGCTGTAGTTAAAATCAACTGAAGTATGTTCAGTTGACCAGAAATTAGGAATATCTATAAAAATCTTTCAAACATAGAAGCTTTTAAGTTTAAGTTGTTTTTGATGTCTTCTTTATTGAAGGAGACACCTCAAATTCCAAAATAACATTTATTTTTTCAAATTCAGCTAATGAATAAACATTTTACAGTAGAATATATAAAAAATATGATTTGACATAAAATAGTGAAGGCATTTGTAATAATTCTTTTAACGATTTTGAATTTCTTACAATAGAAAGTACAATTACTAATTAATTGAATTAAAATTTTATAATTAAAATTTGTTTTGATCCTGATGATCCAGACATGGAAATAGGAATTAGAAATTTGTTAATATATGTCAAATACTGTCATCCAACTTGTCTAACTTGCAATGGTCCTTAAGAAACTGATTGTTTAACATGTTTTAACAGTTAAAGTTTATAAAGTGGCTTATGCCTATGTATTCCTGAGTAATAATTTTCTGAAACAAACATAGGTTGCCTTTAAGAATGCAATAGAGATTATTCAATTGCTCGTTATGATAAAATTTGTGTTTAAGACAATAGAATTAAATCAAAACTGTAATTTTTTGTTAATAATGTTATTCCATTATCAAATTAATATAGATATGAACCTTTTATTTTTTAAAAAGATATATTTCATCTTAAAAATACTGATTTAATATATGAAAATTGCAATGGAATTAGTTTTATTGGTAAGTTGTAATTTAGTGAAGGAATGCTTTATAAAATGAATTTATAAAAGTCAGTCAAATTTCTGCGAATTCGTTTAACTTTTTATTTGTTTGATTTATTAGAATCAAGTAAAATTGAAATATTTCATGATAATCAAATATAATCTAGAATAATAAAAACTGCAACAGATTTTTAGTATGAAAATTTGAATAAAATTTTTGGAAAGATTGAAACTTGTGAGAATGTTTATACTTTGTTAAGAATAGAGATGACTTTTTAGCTTTTCAATTCTAATCCAACAATTAAAATTTAAGGATAACTTTAAGAAATGAGTGAATATTGGGGATTTAGAAATATTACTATTGACACAGGATTTTGTCAATAGAATTGTATTACTTGTTTAGATTATTTCAAATGTGCTGAATGTGAAACAGGTTATTAATTATATAGAAATCAATGTGTCTAATAATGTCCTATTCATTCATCTAATTGTGTTGATTATGAAGACTTTATTCAATGTAAATCTATTATAATATAATTTTTTAGATTCTAGATACATAGCGAAAGGATTTTATAATTTAAATATGACTCTAGAAGATATAAATTAATATTTTGATACTTCTCCAGATCCATCAAAAAACTTTGCTACCAGTTAAAAATTTTCATTTTTAAATAATAAAATAGTTTTAGGAGGTTTGTTGGTTTGGAATGATGGATCTTATATTAAAACATGGACAATTTAAAAACCTCATTATGGGGTATCAATATATTTTAATTTAACTTATGGTGATGGTTATACTGGACAATTTTATTATAAGGCAGGTTTATCAAGTGATGTTTACTCAGCACCTTTTAATAATCCTGGAGGTGGATCAAATTTGATTGGACGTCCTAGTTTTGAAAGTATTCGCTTCTTTGAGATTCATTTGAATAATTTTTAAAATGATAATTTGTATATAGAATTAAAATGTTAGGCAAATATAGCAAATATTTTATAAGGTTTTTGTGCTATATCAGAATACTTCATTATTGTTCATTATGTAATATTTAATAATTAGAATTTAGTGTCCTCCGTTTTGTTCATAATGTATTAGTTCAAGTACATGCACAACATGGGAGCCAGGTCATTCTAGTTCTAGTTGTTTAAGTAGTTAATATTTAAATTTTGATCAATAAACAGAAACTTATAGTTGCAATAATTGTATTTAGATTGGTTGTAATATTTGTATGGGTACAGAAGAATGTACTGAATGCATAAGTGATGAATTTGAATTAACTAATGGAATATGTTTGTGCAAACCATTTACTTATTTATAAGGAAATGTTTGTATTAAGTGCAATAGATATTGTGAAAACTGTTATGGTATTTCTTAATAAAATTGTCTAACATGTATTCAAGAATTTCATAGAAACATTTAGTAAAATGAATGCTTATGTAACCCTGGATATTAAAATGATGGAATTAATTTACCATGTATTCCTATATGTGGAGATTAAATAATTGTTGATGAAGAAGATTGTGATGATGGTAACAATAACCCATTTGATGGATGTCACTAATGTTAATTTAAATGTTAAGAAGAATGCAATATTTGTCTTTATGGTAAATGTTATCAATGCAAAGACAATTATAATTTAGTTCAAGAAATTAATAAATGTATTCCAATATGTGGTGATTTAGTAATAGTTAAAAATGAAGAGTGTGATGATGGTAATGATAATGCTTTTGATGGATGTTATCATTGTAAATTATAATGTTATGATCATTGTATTTAATGTAACTAAGGAATTTGTGAAAAATGTGATGAAATAAATGGTTGGTATTTAACAAATGCTAATTGTTAATCTATATGTGGAGATGGAATTATTGTTAAGGGATAAGAACAATGTGATGATTCTAATTTTAACCCTTTTGATTTATGCCATATGTGTGAATAAGAATGTTAATAAAATTGTATATAATGTTAAAATGGATATTGTCTTTAATGCGAAATGGGCTTTTAATATCTCAAATAAACTAGAAAATGTATTCAAATTTGTGGTGATAGTATAATTGTGGGAAATGAATAATGTGAAGATTAGATGATAGAAGGTTTAACATAATGTTCGGATTGTTAATTTAAATGTAATGAAAAATGTACTTATTGTAATTTTGGTAAATGTTAAAAATGTAAAGTTGGGTATATATTAGTGAATAATGAATGCGAATAAGTTTGTGGGGATGGATATGTTGCTGAAACTGAAGTTTGTGATACATTAGTTTAAGATATCAATTCTAATTGCTATAATTGTAATTATAATTGTCAAAAAGGTTGTTTAATTTGTAATTAAGGTATTTGTGAAAATTGTATAGTTGGATATATTTTAGAACAATTTTAATGTAAACCAATTTGTGGAGACCAATTAATTGTTGATTTAGAATAATGTGATGATGGTAATTTAATACCTTATGATGGATGCCATAATTGCAACTATTCTTGTGAAATTGCATGCAAAGTTTGCTAATTTGGGTATTGTATAGAAATGGATGAATAAGATATAATAGATGAAGATAATGAAGATAATGAAGATAATGAAGAAATAGAAGACGATGAAAATTAAGATTCTTATTCAACAAGTTTTGATTGTATTATTCCAGACTGTAAAATTTGTGAAAATAACAATATTTGTTTGGATTGTGGTTAATATTTTCAATTAATCAATACCTAATGTGTACCTATATGTGGAGATGGTATTATTATAGAGGGATTAGAAGAATGTGATGATGGTAATGATGTATCAAATGATGGATGTTTTAAATGTTAATTTTAATGTTCTCAAGGTTGTGTTGAATGTCAATAAAATTAATGTAAGAAATGTGATAATGAATTATATATCTTGGATTTTTAAACAGCTTAATGCTTGTAAAAAAACTATGATTAAAATGATAATATTGATTCACAAATCACAGAATTTAAGTTATATTCAAATTTCAGATGTGGAGAAAATCAATTACTTCTTGATAATTTATGTTTAAATTAGTGTGGAAATGGAATTTTGGCTAATAAATATGAAGAATGTGATGATGGAAACAATTTCGGAGGAGATGGATGCTCTTCTTTTTGTAATATTGAAAATTCCTATAAGTGCCTAAATTAAGAAGGCTCATTAAGTTTATGCACATTTATGAAGGCTCCACAGTTCATTCTCAATATTTTATCAGATAAAATAAATTCAACCTAAATATTAGAATTAACTTTCACATAACAAGTTAAATTAGGGACAGATTTAAAGTTTGAGGAATTTGTGTTTTTTACATTTACTTCTAAAACTCAATATTAACTAACAATTAATTACATTTAAAACATTACACTTTATTTGAGTAGTCCTAAATATTAAATTATAATTGAATTTATTGAACCTATAATAGATCCTATTCTAGAAGTTAATATAGAAAAATCTATAATATAGAATTAATTTGAATAAGATTTATAGGATCATTAGTAGATTATTCATCTTGGCACTCCTTTTGTGCTACCTGAAACAACATAAAAATCATTAACCTCCATCGTTTAAATTAATGATGTTATGATGTATTCTATGGTTAGTGTATCAGGTTTGGCTTTACTAACTGGAAATGCTATTATGTTCTTTAATCTATTAGATTTATTATAGTCCTTATCTTATATAAAATATATGCAATTTCAATTTCCACCACATTTAACAGAATTTCTAAATACTTACACTAAAGTTTCATTACAGCCAATTATGAATTATTTTTAGGTAGATTAATTATTGACAGATTTAAATGGAGGAACTCTTCCATATCAAATCAGCAATAAATCACGAGAAAAATCTACAGCAAATGCTTTAAATTAGATTTACTTAATCAATGCAAAAAGTTGCTATTTTTCTGTCTTTGTATCTGTAATCACTTATCTAATTTATAGTACATTAGTATCTAAAACTGTGTAAAAAATAGTATTCAAACTAGAGAATAAAGGTAAACGAAATTCTAAAATCCTAAGACTTATAAATTTTTTTTAAATCAAGATTCAGAAAAAGTGCTTAAAGTTGAAATTTGAATATTTCTCTTAAGGAATATTTAAGCTTTTTTAAGCAATTTTACATTAACTTATTTTTAGTATATTATTACAATTTCCAAATTACAAATTTCATACTTCATTTGAAATTTTCAACAGCATAAATGCTATATTTGGATTATTTTTTATCTTATTAGTTACTTTGAATTTATTTTCAATCACTACTGCAGAAATAAAAGATTAAATTAAATGGAAATATTTTTATTTTGAATCAAAAGCGTAATTTTGGTAAGTCTAATTTAAGTCCTTCTCAATTTATAGAATATTGTTTTATATAATGATTATTGTTCAATTAATCAATTATCCAGAAGCATAATCAATATTGCTTTCTATGCTATCGCTTTCTTATATGATTTATTTAATCAAGTATAAACCTTTGAAATCTCAATTTGAACTTTATAAATTAATTTGCAAAGAGTTTTTTGTTATGTTGTTAACTGGAACATTTTTAGTTTATAGTTTTGAATTTAGTTAAGATAAATACATGTTGCTTGGCTGGATTCATATAGGTATGTTTTCTTCAATTTTGGCTTCTAATTTATTAATAGATATATATATATAAATTCAGAAAATCTACGATAGTTACTTGAAAAAGAAATTTAAAGATAAAATTGAGTAGTAGAGAAAATATTATTATAATCATTTACAAGGATTTATCTTAAATGATCGTGATTATTACCATCATAATTCATGATTACTGTTTTTGTTTCGTTTTTATTTGTATATTATAAAAATATTGATTATAAATTTTATAACTTAAACAGGAATAATATATAAATCAAATATTTAACATAAATTCTAAGTTTCAGAAGGATTTCAAAAATCAACTTAAATTCATAAAAATATATATAAGATTTATTCATCCTTTGAACTTATTGGAAAATATCAATTTAAAGTTAAATATTTATAAACTTACTTTATTCATTTATTTCAGGAATCTAATATAATTTCTAAAAAACTCAAGCATAGTTCAAAATTTGTAAAAAATTATTATAAATAATTTAATGAAGGAAATCATATCATCATAAAGTATAGAATTATGATAGCTCCTTTAATTACAGCAACTTTTAAGCGTTCTAACAATGTTTTTTCAAAATAAAATATTATTATATATTTCAAATCTCTGTAAATTTTTTCATAAAGTAAGAATAATAAAATCTAAAAAGGTTATTAAAATCTTAAGAATATATATAAACTAAAAATCAATGATAAAATACTGCCATTCTATATCTAAATTTAAATATTTTAAATATCTTTTATTTCTCCATTATTTAACTTTTTTATAAAAAAATATTAAAAGCAAAATAATTATTAAAACAAAGAATAAATCCATCCTTAAGGAGACTATTAAAATTTAGTAAGAGTAAATTAAATGCTATAATTTCCTATTGAAAATTCATTCAAACAAGAAAAATTAACTGTTATATTTTTTACTGTATAATTACTTTTATTAGAAAATAGTTGCATTAAAATTTCATTTTTGATAGATTGATTAGATTTAGTCGATAAATTAATATAATTTCAAATAATTTCAAAATATAACCCTCATATAAATAAGGGATGGCTTAGATAGCTATAAAATAATACTCAATATTATCAAATTCAATTCCAGAATTTAATTCTTTGAAATAAAATTAACTGATTAAACTATAACTATTCATATACTCTAAATAAAATAAAATATTTATCTAAAATAAGTAGGAATTTCAGTTGACAGGAAGATAGCTGATTCATTATATAGAGACTGTATAAATATTTTTAACTTCGATTATTAAACAAGCTTTTCAATAATAATCTTAGAATACTTTTCTAAACTCTAATAAAAATAGTGAATAAAATATTCTCTTCAAGCAACTTAAGTCTCAAGGATGACACTCAACATTGAAATTGATCTCAATATCAAGATAAATATTAAAAAACCATTTCCAGTTACTAGTTCAAAACTAACACTATTAAATATCCATCATCACATCTAATGATAATAGCTAAATGTGTAAATCCAACACTATGAGCATCTTATATTTATTCAATTGTTTGATTCTATTAAGCTAATAATTAAATAAATAAATTTTAATTGTTAATCGTATAATTGATTAAAATTGGAAAGAGTATATATAATAAATATTTCTGCAATGTTCTATAAAGTTATTACATAAATAATCTTATTATAAAATGCAAAATTAATGAGCCACTTAATTGTAAATTTCGTTAAAATTGTCTAATAATGAGTTTTTAATGATCAAACAATTTCTTTCAGCAATTAAATTTTTAAAAAAGCCAATCAATATTGTTTGGAAATGGAAAAGTAGGGATTATATTGAAACCTAAAAAAGATATCAGAAATGGATTACAATGAATCCATATATTTTAACAATATGGAGTCCTAAAAGTCTGTATGTATGCTACAAAATACAAACTGATTGACTCTAATGATGCTGATAAGCAAATTTATTGTAATAGAATTAAGAATTGAACAGTAACATGTTCAGGTAGGGAATGCCACTTATGATTTAATTTATTTTGAAGAATGCAATTTAACCAACTAAAAATATATTTCTTTTTTAAAAACTAATATATTATTTTCCGCAATCTTTCTGTTTTTATTTTAATTTTAGATTTTTATCCTATCTATTATATATTAATCCAATTAAAAATTATAGGACGAAAATAGTAGAAATAAATTTAAGATAGTTTGAGAATTCAAGAATCCATTTTTAATTATGCTGATCAAATAAAATTTTTTTATATTAATTTAGAGGAAGAATTAAAAGGTTTTACTTCAATTTTCTTAAGTTCAGCATCGGTCTCTGAAGATTTATCAAATTTAGTATTAATTTTTAATAATTTTTTTTCAATTTAGACATTGCATAGAAATATTTTTAGATAAATAGATTTTTTAATATAAGGCTATTTTTTCACTCAAATATAAGTTGATCGTATAGATATTAACTTGATATGCTAAGTAATATTTGGGACAGATCTAATTATAAATAGGAATAGGTAATATTTAGATTAGCAAAGCCCAAAATTTTTCCTTAGAATTAGTTTGTTTGAAAAATGATGATAATTGCTAATATTTTATATTTTTTTCAACCTACTCGTGACTTTCATTAAGAAGAAATAATAAATTATTAAAAATGATTAATAGGAATAAAGACTTAATATAATGTAATAGACAATCTGATGATGATATTGGATTTTACTAATTATTATTAGATATATCTGATAAAGTTCAAAATATAGGTTTGTTTTTTAGAGAAAATTTAGAAGTTTCTAAATTAGCCACACATTTGCTTTGGTATTTACAATTTTGTTAAACGATTTATTATGGTAATATCATTATCGGAAATTATGATGATCTTCTAGTTCTTTTACTGCTTCAAGTTTTTTATATTGCTAATATCTAAGAAGTAGTAAATTTTAAATTTTAAATCATTACTATTTAATATCCTTTATTAGCTAGCACATATCGATTCCATATGAAATAACTCGACTTATTATTGAATTGCTTTCTATCAACTTAGAGTTATTATTATAGAGAGGCGGCTTTTATTGTATCTGTAGCTTT